>CM038468.1:8020178-8620178 GCA_021464415.1 Lonicera japonica | reverse complement strand
GCCATCGTCCTGTAGATTTCTCCTTTCTGTTAGGTGCCTTGTATTTCTGGAGTCCTGCGGACCATTTCTTCCGTTTTGGACTAGATGAGCTCTGCCCAACCTATGAGGAGTTCTCCTGGCTGTTACGTTCTGACGTTCGTCTCCCGATGGCAGTTCCTATAGAAGGAATCAGTCCTCGAGACATGCTGATTGCTCTGTTAGCCATTCCCCCAGCGGCCTGTGATGGTTTTATTGTTGACGGACTCCTTGACCTCCACAAAATGGTGAGGTTTTTTCATCGTTATGAAGATAGAGACTCTTACGGCGTGGGGCGTACTGCGGCGGCATTGATCTGCCTTGTCTCTGATATGCTGCTGGTGACGGGTTCTTCCCGTGTGGATCCGACTATACTGAGTTTGATCTATCATGCTAGAAATGGAGAGTCCATAGTGCCCATTGTTCTTGCAGAGACTTTAAATGGCCTGGATGATATTCAAAGGGGGGCTTCGCCTTTCTTCAGGGGAAGTCCGCGTTTGCTATACATGTGGCTCTTGGAGCGTTTCCGATCGGTGGGCTTCAACGGGGTTCGGCTCGACAATCCGACTCATTTTTTCCATCGTCCTCTCTTTGGTGCTTTGACCATGTCTTCCTCTGATTGGACGGTGTGGTTTTCGGAGAACTTTCGTGCCATACGATGGAACATTCCTTGGTGGAAGTTGAGGGCGATGGTGCTTAGTACCGGGGGACAGAATTATGGTCGGTTCCGCGGGCTCTGGTTTACTTCATTTTATCTCCCTGGGCGTCTTCTTCGGCAGTTTAACATTCCTCAGGAGGTTCCCCTTGGTCTGAACAACTTCTCTTCTGAGTCTAAATTTGTGACCCCACATGTTTCTTTATCGGTAGAGAGGATGTGGCGTGCTCGACTGACTCGTCAGTTTAACTATGCTCGTTTCGGTATTTCCAGGCCCCTCCGGGCTGACATTATCCGCTCTTGCTGGCAATCTCTAGAAGGAGAGCTGATTGATGACCCCTTTCAAATGGAGTGGTTCCGATTCATAGATTCTAAGCCTACAGAGGATGGCATTGTCTTTGCGTACCAGATTTTGGATGAGGCTCGAATTGATTTGGCCGCTGAGGACCCAGTGTGGCCAACCCCTAGGGATTAGTTTCTTCTTTGTATGCTGTACTTCCTTTGTAACTCTCGGTGTTCTGAACCACCTCTTTAATAATATATGAAGGGACTTTTTATGAGAAATAAATTTCTTTACAAAGCTTTAAACCGGGCCTGAAGTCACTTCTCAGGTTGCCTACGTTCCCCCCTTTTTGATTTTTCCAGAAAATACAATATTCGAGTTGGGGCTCAGGTTTACGTAGTTCTTATACATGTCGTGCTTATTGATAATACTTCTTCAGTCGGTCCATGTTGACTGGTGAATGTAGTAACTGCCCGTCTAGGTCAGTGAGTATAGCGGCGCCTCCTGTATTGATTTCTTTGACGATATACGGCCCTGTCCACTTCTGCCCGAACTTTCCCCTCGGATCTCTGGCTGGCTCTCGAATTTCTTTCAACACGATGTCATTTTCATTGATACCCCGAGTCCTCACTCTCTAGTTAAATGCTCGAGCGATTCTCTTCTGATACCCTTGATGGTGGTATGCGGCTTTCAATCTTTTCTCATCTAGTAAGGCTAGCTCGTTATAACGTGCCTGGACCCACTCCAGTTCATTGACCTGATTCTCTAGCATTACTCTGAGGGAAGGGACCTCTAACTCGACAGGGAGGACTGCTTCCATCCCGTATGTAAGCGAGAACGGGGTTGCCCCGGTAGAGACCCTTTCGGTGGTGCGGTATCCCCACAATGCATATGGTAATTTCTCCGGCCAGTCCCGGCAGGTGTCGGTCATCTTGCTTAGGATATTCTTCAAATTCTTGTTGGCGGCTTCAACTGCCCCATTGGTTTGTGGTCTATATGGCGAAGATTTGTGTCGGGTGATACCGTATTCTTCCATGACTGTATTAGCTTCTCCTTCGAAGTGGGTGCCGTTATCTGAGATGATCTCGTGTGGGACCCCATATCGGCAGACAATATTCCTTTTGATGAATCGGGCAACTTTCCTGGCATCCAGGGTTTGGTAAGATTCGGCTTCCACCCATTTGGTGAAGTAGTCGATGGCTACTAGTATGAATTCATGGCCGTTGCTGGCTTTGGGTGAGACTTTCCCAATGACGTCAATTCCCCAAGCTGAAAAAGGCCAGGGAGCAGTCATGTTGTACAACTCTTTTGGAGGAAGCTTCTGGGACTTAGCATAAATTTGGCATTTGTGACAACGGCGTACATGATCAGCGCAGTCAGTTTGTAGGGTAGACCAGAAATACCCTTGCCTGATGATCTTGCGGGCAAGCGTATGCCCGCTCATATGAGGTCCGCAATCGCCCCCATGTATCTGATCCATCATTCTAATCGATTCCTCTTCGGTGAGACATTGAAGATGAGTCCCGTCGTAGTTCCTCTTATACAATCTTCCGGCACAGAGTATGAATCCTGATGCTAGTCTCCTGAGTGTGACCCGCGTTCTCTTGTCTGCTTTCTCGGGATACTGATGGTTCTTCAGCAGGTTCCAGATATCATAAAACCAAACGGTTGAGTCACCGTCTTTTTCAATTTCCACCTCAAGGGTCATGCAGTGCGCGGGTCCTGATTTCTTTTGTACCGTGAGGGTTATTTCTTCCATCCCCTCCGGAATATCGATCATAGATGCCAGGGTTGCCAATGCGTCAGCAAAACTGTTCTGGGACCTGGGGATATAGTAAAACTCCACACGCTCGAACCTTCCTGCGACTTCTTCTAGTCGGGCGAGGTAAGGGACTAATTTCTCATCTCTGATCTTCCATTCCTTCAGAACTTGATGGACCACTAGTGCTGAATCTCCGTATACCTGTATTCTCTTTATACCCCTTTGAAGAGCGATCTCTAACCCGAGTATGCAGGCTTCATATTCGGCCATATTGTTGGTGCAGAAAAAGTCCAGACGATATGACACCGGGGAGTGAGTTTGGTCCGGAGAAACTAACAGGATGCCTATCCCGTTTCCGTTCCGATTGGCGGCCCCGTCAAAGTACAACCTTCAGTCTTCATCGATCTCGACATTCATGATGGTTTCGTCCGGAAACTCGGCTTCTTCTAGCATGTCTCCCAATATCGGATTGTGGGCCAGGTAATCAGCTATGATCTTGCCTTTGACTGCCTTCTGGGTCATGTAGGTGATGTCGAATTCGGAGAGTAGAAATAACCATTTTGCCATTCGATTCGAGAGAGCCGGTTTCTCAAAGAGGTATTTCAACGGATCAATCCGTGATGCCAGGATGACTGGGAAAACTAGCATGTAGTGCCGTAGTTTCTGTGTTACCCAGACGAGAGCGGTACACGATTTCTCCAATGATGTGTAGTTTACCTCGAACGGGGACAGCTTTTTGCTGAGGAAGTAGATGGCCTGCTCCTTCCGGGTATCCGTCAGGTGTTGGGCTAGCATTGCTCCCGTGGATGAGTCAGTGACGGTTAGGTATAGAATTAGTGGTAGTCCGGTCTGAGGCGGGGCTAACACTGGGGGCTTGGAGAGGTACTCCTTGATTTTGTCAAAAGCCTCTTGGCATTGATCGTTCCATTCTCCTGGTGAAGACTTCCTCAGGAGTTTGAAGATGGGTTCGCAAGTTTGGGTGAGTTGAGAGATAAACCTGCTGATGTACTGCAGATTGCCCAAAAATCCTCGGACTTCCCTCTCGGTACGAGGCTCGGGCATGTCTTGGATAGCTTGAACTTTAGCGGGGTCTACCTCGATTCCTTTCTTACTGACGACATATCCCAGGAGTTTTCCTTTGGTTACCCCGAACACACATTTCTACGGATTGAGTCTCATCTGATACTGGCGGAGCCGATCAAAGAAGGCTCGCAAGGCTGGTACGTGGCTTTCCCTCTCTTTTGACTTGATTATCATGTCGTCTACATACACCTCTACTTCTTTGTGAATCATGTCGTGAAAGATAGCCGTAGCTGCCCTCTGATATGTTGCCCCTGCGTTCTTCAGCCCAAATGGCATAACGGTGTAGCAGTATGTTCCCCACGGTGTGATAAATGCTGTTTTCTCCTGGTGATCCGGGTGCATCTTGATCTGGTTATATCCGGCAAAACCATCCACAAATGACTTCAGGGCGTGGTTGGCAGTATTATCTACTATCAAATCGATGTTGGGCAATGGAAAATCGTCCTTTGGACAAGCTTTATTGAGATCCCGGTAATCCACACGCATGCGGACTTTCCCATTAGCTTTTGGAACAGGCACGATGTTGGCTAACCACGAGGGTACTCGATCACCCGTAAGAATCCCACACTCAGTTGTTTCATTACTTCTTCTTTCACTTTCAAGGACCATTCTGGCGTAAGTTTCCTCAGCTTCTGTTTGACGGGCCTAAGTTCTGGATTGGTGTGTATTTCGTGCATGACTATCTGACTGTTCAAACCCGGCATATCTGCATAAGACCAGGCGAAGACATCCACATACTCTTTTAGAGTTTGTGTGAATTCTTCTCTCTCTGTCCCACTTAGGCTTGCCCCAATGCGGACCTCTTTTCTTTCCTCCTCTGTTCCGAGGTTAATCACAAGAGTGTCTCCTTCCTCGCTTTGTATACGTTGCTCCTCCCGTTCAGGGTGTTCGTTCATTCTTTCCAATTCCATATAAGCAATTACAGAATTAAAAATAACAGGATAACGCAAAATAGACTCTTCTTTATTGATACTAGTATTTACAGGTACAAGTTTAAAGAGTTCATTTAGGAGTGACTCCTTCCTATCCTTACTCTCACTCTTATCTCTCACCCTTACAATTTCGCTCTTTTCCCTTTCCCCTTGGTAGTCTGGATCAGCGTATATCAAGTGTACAGGGTCGTCTCCCGGCTCATCATCTCCCAGAGCCATGATGTCGAAGAGATCTCCGATCATTTCTTCCTCTTCGCCTTTCATGTCTTCACTTTCTTCCTTCGGCCCGATTGTCAACTTGGTAGCGAAGCTGTGTACGGTGTTTTCTTTGATATATAGGTCCTCTTCATAGAAGATTTCCCACCCAGGAAGGTTCTCTCCGTCGCTGTTTCTCCAAGGCTCCTGGAAGCCGCAAAAGGGGAAGTCCTCTCCTTCTTTGACAAAGAAACCGTTCAGAGAGCTGAAACTCGGATACTGATGCCTCGACCCCTTTTTTGTTGATCGTCCTCTTCAGTGTGTTGGTACCCCAAACCTTCCCTCTCGTACCTTGCTACTGGTTCCAATGCTTGAAGTAGTCCTGGTTGTCCCATTCCCAGACCGGCTCCAGGCAAGTATTTCATCATTCTCAACATATTTGTAATCTTGGTGCTGAGACCGGGGATATTGTCAGGGGGAAGATACCTGATTGTCTGGGTGCTAAGAGTTTGCACTTGAGGCTCGTAAGAAAAGCCTCCCAACTGTATGCTCTGGCTCCCGATTCCCAAAACTGGTAACTCCATATCCGCCAAGGTCCTTTCAGGATCTCCTTGGATGGTAATTATGTTCCCTTCAAACGGTATCTTGATCTTTTGGTGCAAGGAGGAGGGGAGTGCTCCTATGTCGTGTAGCCATGCTCTTCCCAACAGTAGGTTAAAACTGGAAGGAATGTCTATGATTTGAAAGTCGGCCGGGAAGCTTCCGGGACCAACCATGAGATCAAGTTTCAGAGACCCCAGAACGGCCCTCCTGGTATTATCATAGGCCCTGACGGTTACAGCGGATGGTGAGAGCTCTGAATCTAAGATACCCAGGCATCTGGCAGTCTTTAGGGGGCAGACATTTATGGTCGACCCATTGTCGATGAGAACTTGTGGCAAGATCTTCCCTCGGGTTCGGACGGTGATATGGAGAGCCAGGCTGTGTTTTCTCCCCAACGGAGACAAGTCTTCATCTGAAAATGACAGACTTCTTTGGACTGTGAGTGACCCGATCATGTTTGGCAGTTGTTCGGGCGTGGAGTCCGGCGATATGACAGCCTCATCCAGGAGTTTAATGAAAGCGGTCCTGTGAGGTTTGGAGGCAACCAAGAGGCCCCAAATGGTGATGTGTGCCTGGGTTTTCTTCAACTGTTCCAGTACTCGGTCTTCTCCTACTTCTTTTAGAGGCGGTGATTTTTCGGCATCCATCGGTGGTGGCTGGTATACCTTTCCTGAGCGGGTAATCTGTTGTATCCAAAGGGATGTTGGGTCTGATCCCTCTGAAGTTTCTGACGACTCTGGCTCTGCCGACCAACTAAAAGTCCCGGGGGAGGTTTCTGTCATACAGATTGTCTCCTTATGAGGGGGGCGGGGTTTCCATGGTTGTTTTTTCTTGTCCTGGGTCCATCCTATCCCAGCTTTCCCAGGATTGGTTTTGATGGTGAGTGGTTGCGAGATCCCCTGATTTGTCTTTCCTAAGCCCTGCCCAGGTAGGAAGTTCATCTTGGCCATCCATTGGTCAATTATTGGGTTGAGGCCTGGGGCAACTTGTGCTTTTGCCGATAGCATAACGGGTGCCTTATAGGCTGGATCGTCCCGAATGAGTCCTACGGGATCAAAGCCTTCATCAGTGATTAAGGCGTTAATTCCTGCAGGTGGAGCATGATTGGGGAGGGGGTTGTTGGTAACATTGGGCCCGCCGGGTGCGGGGATGGTTCCGGCTTCAATGAGGTCCTGGATACGATGGCGGAGAGCTAAACAACGTTCCGTGTCATGGCCTGCTGCCTGATGGTACGCACAGTTCTCATTCATTCTCCAAGTGTTGGGAATAGGATTTGGTGGAGGGCGTGGGTTGAGTGGGGTGACTAGTCCGGCTTTTTGGAGTAATTCCAGGCTTTTGACCAGAGTAGTGGGGAGGGTGCAGAAATTTCTCCTTTTCTTGACCTCGGTGTTTGAAGAGTCTCCCTGCGTAGGCCAACTCATTGGGGGGACTTGCGGTGACTGCTGAAATGGGTTTTGTTGATATGGGTACGAGCTTAGTTGGTTTACGGCTGGAGTGGCCGTCTTTCTTCCAGTGTAAGAGGCCTTCTTGGTATTCGTGTCTGCCTTTCTGGCCAATTCTTCCTCTACCTGTGACCCCATACTCAACAGGGCTCTGAAGTGTGGGAATACATGCTTTCCCATGCAGTTCAATACAGCTGGAGTAAAATTCTTCTGTATGATTTCTAACTGCTCTTCTTCGTCGGGCCGTTTGGACATTTGGGATGCCATTTCCCTCCAGCGGGTGACAAAGTCGCTGAAGCTTTCTTTCTCGCCTTGCTTGGCCATTTCCAAGTGTTTACGGGTAATTTCCAAATTCTCGTTGGACCCGTACTTGGTCATGAATTCTTTGACGATATCCCCCCAAGTTTTCGTGTGGTGTTTCTCTAGGTCGAAGAACCATCTCAGGGCTGCCCCCGTGAGAGTCATGTGAAAAGCCTGAGCCAGCTCCGGCTCTCCACAGCCGGACACTTGCATGGATCTGATGTAGGATTGGAGATGGGTTTTGGGGGGTGTAGTACCAGTGAATTTGGTGATAGAGGGGGGCTTAAATCCTTGAGGTAGTCTGGCTTCTGGGTAGAGGGAAAAGGCGTTCATGTCTGTGATCTCGTCTGCCCCTTTCATCAGAGAAACACCTCTTTGCAGAACCTTCATCTGCTCTTTCAATTTCTTCATTTCTTCGCTCTCTCTTGACACCTCATCAGGCTGTTCCCGGGCTATCATCGATTCTGCGTATACTGCCCGGAGTCGGTTGATGTCTGGGTACTCATTGGGAGGGGCTATTGGGGCTGGTGGAATAGGTCTTGCGGGGACTTGTGGCCATGGTTGATATTGGGGATCGAGGCCTTGCTGAGGTTGTGGCCAGACGATGGGTGGCTCTTGTTGTTGGTATGTGGGGCCTGAATCCGGGGCCCATTGGTTCTGATTGTTGGGGTCGGTTTGAACGGGACCGGCCATGTTGGGGCCCGTTTGGGGTGGATTGGTTCCTTGGATTGGAGGAAGTACTTGTGAAGATTGCCCTTGATTCGGATCTCGATTCGGTGGTAGTTGCTCAAACCCGGGTGGTGCGGTCCGTTCGGCTGACAACTCTTCCATTCGAATCCGGGTGTTCTGTTGCTCACTTGTGAGGCTTGCCAAATTCATACTGACGGTCATCAACAAACGGTGCATCTCGGCTAAAGTCGGTTGAACTGCAGACGCCTCGGCTAGGCTCTGATTTGTCTCCTGATTCTCTCGTCCATCGGCCATTTCAGGTATGCTTGGTCTCACTAGTCTTCCGGTATGATCTCGACCGGCCCAACCTTCCAGACTGACGTCGCTTTATGGCTGTAGACGAAACCACGTGGCGAAGATGAAGGGAGACTATGATGCGACTCGATTTTTGCCAAAAGAATCACTAAAAATGGTCGAGGGAAAACCTCGGAAAATAGGTGTGGTAAAGTAAGCCGTAAGGTGGTACATCCCCTACAGCTGTATGACAAGTGTTTTAACTGACTCAATCTTAGATGCAGCGCAGGTGTTCGAACGGTTAAGGCTTCAGGCTCCCTCCTTTTTGGCAAGACCTTGCGATATACCCCAAGGGCGGGTACGTGCAAGAATCTTTTGATATACTTCCCAGGTACGTGAGTGTTCTCGTCACTCGATATACCTCGGGGGCGTACTTGGCCAAGGAGAGTGGAAGTAAATGCTTTCGGTTTATGTTGGCCCAAGCAAGCCAACTCCCTACTTACTTATAATACTTCCGAGGGTTTGGGGTAAATTCACACTCGTAGAACCAATGCATGATTTGTGAAAATGCGTGTAAAGTTCGAAAGGTTGGTTTCAAATATCATTATCTTTATTACGTCTTTTCGAAAAACTCTCATTTTTTTAGAAAAAGGTTTCTTCTCAATCAATTAACATGAGTAGGGAAAGCAGTAAAAGCAAGTTTTCAACAGATAAACAAAGGTCCACATATAAGAGTCTAGTTTTCTAATGGTGTTCCCCAGCAGAGTCGCCACTGTGAGAATCCGCAAATGCGACCCCCCGGGTCTCGTCCCCGTTGGTGGTGGGGGTCATGGGACGTCGGAACTGATTCCGTCGTTCCATTTGCTAGAGCGTTTTCGTTGATTCATATCAAGTGTCCCTACGTTCTATTTCTAGATGCAAGGGGGTTTATTCAGAGTCGCCAGTACGTTTTTACGAGAAAACGGACAAAAAAGGTCATGTAAGAGGAAAGGCTATAGACAAGCCTTTCTTTACACGTTTGTCTGCGAAACCGGGATTCTTATAGGGTTCGGAAACTATATTACGGTTTGGGAAGGTGTTAAGCACCCATTCCGCCCTTTCGGTCTCTAGTGGTCTTATAAGTTTATTCTATGTTGAAAAACTTGGATGCTTTTACCGACAGTCTACTACTTTCTAAATAAATAAAAGAAAACCCTAATTTGGGAAAACGGGGAAAGGGATGAAAACCTTTGTATTCCGAGATCCGATGTTTTTATATTTAAAAGATGTAAATGACAAATGACGAAAACCTTTTATTTTTGAAAGAGTATTCCGTATTATTTCTTCAGATAATGACGGTTTTCTCGAGTTGTGATTATTTTGAAAAAGGTTCGGATCTTTATGTCGGGACTAATTCAATATGGAATTTGAACTCTTTGAGGAGAGTTTATCAGACACGTCGCAGTCTATGAAAAAGACAGGATATGTGGATTTTAATTCCTAGATAAGTCTTTATCGGTCCGGGGTTTGAAAACAGGGTTTATCCGGACGATAATGTACTTACTCTTCTGGTTTTGAAAGTAGTTTTATCAGGGTCTTTTGTTTTGAAAACGGTAGACTATTGGTAACTTGACAATAAGTTTATTCAAATAAAACGTGGACAGAATAACAGAAGTAAAACAAGTACACAGATATCTAATCTTAAATACTAGAAGGGACTTTCTTTACCTTCCCGACGAGAATAATAATAAGAAAGAAAATATAATACGGCAGAGGGATCTCTGGCGATAGTAATCTTCTCTTTCTTCAGATATTTCCGAGAAATCGATTCCAGAAACGGAACACGTCGAGTGTTGAAATAGATTCGAGAATTCTTCAGAAATAAGATAATAGTAAAATGAATGCTTGATAAAAATCAGATCTAAAGCACCAAATTCTCGGATCCTAATTGCCGCCCTTGAACCCTTGGGGGTGTTGGCCTATTTATACTGCTCGGGAGAGATTGTCGCGCGACATTTCCTTAAAAAAGGAGAATGTCGCGCGACATTGTGATATGTCGCGCGACATACCCGTATGTCGCGCGACAAACGGCTGAAGTGATGGTTCTGACAGATTGATGTGTCAGAAAGTGGTTGGTCTGGTGCAGAGGGGGAATGTCGTGCGACATAGTGGAATTGTCGCGCGACATATCAGGGATTGTCGCGCGACAATGTGATATGTCGTGCGACAATCTCTCTAAAGAACAAGTTTGTCGGGCGACAAACCCTCCTAGTGTAGTACCGGGTCCTCGGGTGGGTCCCGGACCCAAAATAGTAGTTCTCGGAGGTCGTTAGGGTTCTTGCGGGGGTCACGGATCGGGGTGTCTACACTACTTTTTGGATGTATGTGAACATCTCAACATTGTTGCGGCTGACGTCGTAGTAGGTTTACAAAACAAAAACAACATATATAAGTCGAATTCAAAAAAATTGTGCAAGTATAAAGAAAATTGAAATTAGTTAGTCGTCCTTACCAAGATGTGGTTGTAGACAATCTAAATGTGCTCTTCAAGCATATCCTAATATGAAGATGTCACCATAGGGACTTTGTCCTTCACGACACTACCTATGTCGTGTGCAAGGTGGCCCTGAACCAACTTAGACAACGGCAATTTAAGGTGTCGGACCATTTGAGGTTAATCTTTCCATGTTTTCGCACCTCTTCGTGGGTCTTCCTACCTATCAATATGCCTCTCATGCGAGTGGAAGCGGATGTGGAGGTCGACGTACCTACAAATTATAACATACATTATAATTAATATTAATATATATATACAACAACCTGCATTTTATACCAAGAACAACCTGTAATCCTAAACAAACAATTCTAAAACACCCTAGTTCACAAATATATAAATCATAAAACTACATCATGTAATTTACAAAATTTAGTAAAACTCTCAACATATAACTAAAGTCTCAAAATGTTCAATGTTCAAAATATATATAAAGTCGCAAAATATTAAATGCTAAAAAACAAAAAAAAAACTTGAAGTTTCAAAATTTTAAAAAGAACAAAAGAGTTAACCTATAACTGTTGGTTGGAAGTAAAGTCGCCACCAGAAGCATTCCCATTAAGAAGCAGCCGAACTTGAGCTTGTATTTCTTCCATCGCTAGTTGTTGTTCGATCTTGAATCGTCGCATTTCTTCCGCCCCTCTTTCTCATTCTTGCTACGGTGGACCGGAACTCCTCGACCTCGAACAACAGACTCGACTTCCCCACGTCACCCCTTGGTGTGGGTCCCCCATATACCTTATCCCCAGATCGCGGATGACCATCTTTCTCCGAACACCAACCTTGCCCTGAACAATACCGATCTGTGTCTCAACAAAGAGAGTGATTGGTGTCGACGGGGTCAAGACCGAGCCACCTTCCATTGGAGGCAGCGCGGGATTTGAGGCTTCGAAGGAGGCGATATAAGCCTCCACCGGGACGGTCATCACATCATGTAAGTAACAATTAATAAATAATTAATCAATAATTCAATAACAATGAATAAATAATAACAAGTAGCAAATAATTAATAAACTCTTACTGTTGCTCAGTAGGCGAAGGGGGTTGAACCCGATCTGTGGTCCATTATCTTCTTAAGCGCCCTAACCACCTTCATTCTCTCAGAGTGAGCCTGAATATGACGCAAAATTTAGAAAAAAATCATTCAATTAATGTACATCAAGTTTGAACAGATGACGATGACAATGATCATAATAATAATATTGAGAGAGATGCAAATGATGGAAGACATTACCTAACATTCCGTGGTGGACCAGTGCGCCATCAGCCACGACCACTCATCCACACGCTCCACGAATTCTACAGGAACGTCTAGGCCGTATGTCTCTAAGTGGAGCTTGAAATTCGACATCCATTGATTGAACCGCTCAGATGCTACTTTTAGATGTATGTGAAAATCTCGACATTGTCGTAGCTGACATCGTAGTAGGTCTACAAAACAAAAAAATATATATAAGTCAAATTTAGAAAATTTGCGCAAGTATAAAGAAAATATAAATTAGTTAGTCGCCTTTACTGAGATGTGGTTCTAGATAATCTGAAGGTACTCTTCAGGCAGATCCCAATATGAAGATACCACCATAAGGAATTTGTCTTTCACGACACTACCTATGCGTGCGAGGCAGCCCTGAACCAGCTTAGACGACGGGAATTTAAGCTCGTTGGACCAGTCGAGGTTAATCTTTCCATGCTTCCGCACCTCTCTGTGGGTATTCTTACCCATCATTATGCCTCTCGTGCAACTGGAGGCAGATGTGGAGGTCGACATACCTACAGATTATAACATACATTTTAATTAGTATTAATATCTATATATATATATATATACAGTTTTAGTAGAAGAACGCGAAAAAAGAATACTAAAGATGTAATCACCTTCGCTTTTGCAGCGAATGCTGTGAGGAAATGAACGCTCGGTGGTGGAGGTGCTCATGGCAGATGAATGCTGGGTAAACGGAGTCGGAGCCGTAATTGACTATAGCTTCAAAGGCGGCGGTGCGGCCTCGTGATCGGGAGCTTCTCCGGGGGTTGTAGTCGCAAAGCATTGTATAATGCTTTGATGCAGCCGCTCGATCGGGCTCCCACTCGTCGCTATCCTCGATGTCTTGGGAGGCATATTCGAATACTTGTATAATTACACATGTAACTTCTCTCATAACCATAAAAGAGGTATATATTTCGC
This sequence comes from Lonicera japonica, assembly GCA_021464415.1. Taxonomy (NCBI): domain Eukaryota; kingdom Viridiplantae; phylum Streptophyta; class Magnoliopsida; order Dipsacales; family Caprifoliaceae; genus Lonicera; species Lonicera japonica. Next base: position 8,607,230 of record CM038468.1, on the reverse strand, counting down.
TACATACACCTCAATGTCACTACATATTATTATATATTTATATATTAAAAACATTAAAGAAGCCTTTATTTGAGAAGAAGAAAAAATGACGAAGAAGAAACATTAAAGTGATAGTTAAACAAATTTTTTGAAAAAATCTCAATTAAAAATATGTAAACTATGATAAGGAAGTCACAAAGGCAACGAATTCAATAATCATAAATTGTTGTTTTTGGTGTAGTGTAATCTACTATAAACCCAAAATTTAGTAGTAAATTAATAGTATAAAGTTAGATTATACTAATATAGAGATCACACAGGGGCAGCAACTAACACTAAAACTAGATTCTCAATACTAAACCTACAATTTTTCAACACTGAACCTACAAATTAAGATGATTAAGAAAGATTATATTAACCTTGAGATTAAATAGGGGACAAGATCGAACCCTCTTAAGCGACGTACATAGATCAATGTATGTTGCCTAAGAGCCCTAGTCAAAGGGCTTTAACAAATTTAAAATGTGACCATTAGGAACCTTTAGCCGACATACCTTAATAAGTTCGTCGCCTAAAGTGTAGGTATAGGAGACGTACCTTGCTTGTCACCTAAGATCTGTCGCCTAAATTGGCTTTAGGTGATGTATTTTATTTGTCCGTCACCTAAGTGTCATTATATTTGTCCGTCGCCTAAGATGACTCTTAGGCGACGTTCTTACTTGTACGTTGCCTAAGATCTATCTTAGGCGATGGACGATAATATCCGTCCCCTAAAGGCTTCTTAAGCGACATACCCTATTTGTTTGCGTTGCCTAAACCCCTTCCTGTCATAGTGCATATAAGTGAAAATGCAAATGCTAACTTTTTAATATTTTAAACTTAAATTATTATAACATTGCTACCAACTCTTATATGTGTAATTTGAAGACTAAGAGCATAAAGTGTGAAAAGTGTTCTGTAACACCCCTACCTTAATTAGTAAAATAATACTCGTAATTAAGACCTGAAGTGTCACTAACCCACCTTAGACTAGCTAAATTAGGTATAATATAAATAATGAAACAGTGAATCCAGGTACATAGTATGGAATAAACAACCCTGATATTCATGTTATGGGTGAATATAAAACAGGAATGTAACATGTCTTTACACGTACATTTAAGCCAAAGGCATACAAAACTAACTCAATATGTATTACAAAATATGCAACAACTTAGGCTAGCCATTGCTTGCCATATACACATATTTATAACAAAAATGAAGGAAAATGACTGAAAATGGAGACATAAAGCATTTAAATATGTGCCACCGACTAACCAACAGTTGCTTGGCCCCAATAGGCACCTGATAAGTCCACGACAGGTGCCTGTTCAGCATCAACAGGCGCCTCTTCAATAGCGAGGCCAAATTAATGCAAGACCATCCCAAATAGTAGCCTGTTCCACACACCAGGCGCCTATTACACCCAAAGTTGTAAAAATTCAATATGAAGCATATTAACATTGTTTAATAACCATTTCCACACTAAACATACTAAACCAAACTTAATTTACTTTAATACAAATACAGGGCATTACAATCTCTCCCACAAAACAAAATTTCGTCCCCCAAAATTTAACTATTACACATCAATTGAACAACTCTGAATATTTACTACATATCTCAATTTCTAACTCCCACGTTACCTCATCGGCTCCATGATGCAAGCACAACACTTTGACTAAGAGATTGACCTTGTTTTTAAGGATATGATCTTAGCGATCTAAAATCTGTACCGGACGAATTTCATAAGTCCCATCATCTAAAACCTCCAAATCCTCCCATTGCACGATGTGAAAAAGATCATGAACATATCGGCGAAGCATCGACACATGAAAGATATTATGAACCTAAAACATCTACAGAGGTAAAGCTAAACGATACGGAACATTCCCGATACGCTCCCAGATTTTAAAAAGCCAAATATATTGAGGAGCTAATTTTTCTTTGCCACCAAAACGTGTGAGACCAAAACGAGGTTTAGTTTTCAAGAACACATAACTAGCGACTTCAAACTCTAAAGGACGAAGATGTTTTTCGGCATAACTCTTTTGCCAATTCTGAGCAGTAATGAGGTATTGTCAGATCATTTTGACTTTCGTAGTGGTTTGTTCTAGCAATTCCGAACCCAACAAGGTTTTCTCCCCGATTTTATACCAACAAATCGGAGACCTACACGGACGACCATATAAGGCTTCGTAAGGCACCATGCCTATACTGGCCTGAAAACTGTTATTGTAAGCAAATTCTACCAAGGGCAAATACTCGATTCAATTCCTACGAAAATCGAGGCACATACTCTCAACATATCCTCAAGGATTTAAATGACCCTTTTAGATTGCTCGTCCATTTGTGGATGGAATGCCGTGTTAAAATTCAACCGAGTATCCAGAGCTTTCTACAAACTCTCCCAAAATCAAGATGTGAAATGAGGATCTAGATTGGATACAATAGTAAGCGGCACCCCATGCAACTTAATTATCTCTCGAACATACAATTTACCAAGGCTCTTTACATTCTGGTTATTACGAATTAAAATAAAATGAGCAGACTTCGTTAACCTAACAACAATTACCCAAATGGTGTTTTGACCACCCGATGCCTTAGGTAACCTCGAAACAAAATCTGTAGTAACGTGTTCATACTACCACTCTGGAATGGGTAATGGTTGAAGTTGCCCTACAGGCCGCTGATGCGAAGCCTTTACTAACTGACATGTCATACATTTGCTCATATAATTCGAGATATCACGTTTCTTACTGCTCCACCAAAATTTTTGACACAAGTCTCCATACATCTTTGTACTTTTAGGATGAATAAAGAATTTAGAATGATGGGTTTTGTTTAGAATTTCGTTTATATGTTTCGGATCTTTTAGTATCACCAATCTATCCCGAATTCGAATTCCTCCATAGGCCCCAAGTTTGTATTCACTATATTCAGCTTATGTAGCCAAACAATCTCTTATCACCTGAATTTCCTCGTCCACGAGTTAGGCATCAATCACCCGCTGTTAGATTGTCGGTTGGACAACCATATTATAAAAGTAAGCTCGGTTATCATCTCGACTCACACAAGATTATACTGTTGCAACTCTTGCCTTAGCTTCCACTCCCGGTATCATAAGGCAGCTAAGGATCTTTGGGATTTTCAACTCAAGGCATTAGTTACAACATAAGCTTTGCTCGGGTGATACTGCAAGGTAAAATCATAATCTTCCAAGTACTCTATCTACCGACACTAACTAAGATTCAAATCTTTCTGGATAAAGATATATCTCAGGCTTTTGTGATCGGAATAAACTTCAAATGTTTTGCCATACAGATAATGATGCCAAATCTTAAGAACAAATACAACCGTAGTCAATTCTAGATCATGGGTCGGATAGTTTTTCTCATGTTGCTTAAGCTAACAGGAAACATAAGCCACAATATGCTTAACTTGCATAAGAACAAAACCCAAACCAAATCTAAAAGCATCACAATAGATATGATAGCTCTCTTCCCAATTGGGCAAGATAAGAATTGGAATCGAAGTAAGCGTATCCTACAACTTTAGGAAAACTTTCTCACAATCGTCACTCCAAACGAATTGAACACTCTTATGAGTTAGGTGAGTCAATGGCAATACTATACGGGATAAGTCTTTCATAAACCGAAGATAATACCTTGTTAAACCCAAGAAACTTCTAAACTCAGTAACATTTCGAGGCCTCTCCCACTTTAGAACGGCTTTTATTTTTTTTGAATCCATCGAAATTCCGTTTCTCGAGACGACATGTCCCAAGAATTTGACTTTTGACATCCAAAAGTCTAATTTTGGCATACAACTTATGATCTCGGAGAATTTGAAGAGCTAAACGAAAATGATTCTCATGCTCCTCATCAAACTTGGAATAAATGAAAATATCATGTAGACTACCACAAATTGATCAAGATAAGGACGATATAGGCGATTCATCAAGTCCATAAATGTTGCTAGCGCATTTGTCAACCCGAATGGCATCATTAAGAACTCGTAATGACTATATCGAGTACGAAATGTCACCTTCAAAATATCTTATTCATGGACCAACATCTGATGATAACCCGATCAAAGATCAATCTTGAAAAATCTAACAGCACCTTGTAACTGGTCAAACAAATAATCTATTCGAGGCAAAGGATACTTATTCTTGATAGTGGCACGGTTCAACTGGCAAATAAGACAGAGGCCCCCAAAGAGATGCACTAGGATGAATAATTCAGTAGGATCCATGCGATAAGGAGCTATAAAAACTGGTTCAGCCCATGGAGCAAGATCTTTAAAGAAATCAACCTCACGGTGGGATGGTAAACCCAGCAATTTTTTAGGAAAGATATCAAGAAACTTGTTAACAATGAGCACAACAGTAGGGGATAACTTAGGAGGTTCATCAGAAATTATACTACATAACCAACCCAAGTAATCTCCTTATTCTCACCTACACGCTTATGTTACCGGGTATAACTTGTATCTTTTTCCATAAAACACGAGGGTTTGGCCCCAATGATAGGCGATCACCTTCTTGGCAGAACAATCAATGATGGCACGATACTTCGACAACCAATCCATACCCAAAATTAAGTCATAAGAATCCATATCCATAAGAACAAAATCATCATCCATATTACAATTCTAGTCCAAATAAATAATAGCAGTACAATATTGAGTAAGAAGAGCAGAGCCCCCTACAGACATGTTAATACGAATAGACGAAGTAAGACTCTTATGTTTAATCCCTAACTATATGCACATGCTGAGGAAATGAAAGACCCGAATTGAAAAGAACTCTAACACTAATAGTAAAGATGATAAGACTACCTTCCATCACCGTGTGGTCCCTGCGTAGATGATGTTGCCAAATTGTAAACTCGGCCACTCTGGTTTTCGTGACCTTGAGACTACATGGGTCCAGAAAAAGATTACTAGTGGGGTTGATGTGGCTGTTAGTAATATTGTTGGGGAGGAAATTGGCTAGGCTGGTACCGGCCTCTCGCTACCTGTTGCTCAATATCTTGACTTATTGACTGTGAAGATCTACCAGGGAACCTGCCCGACTGGCTTCAGTCTCGATTGCCATTACGACTCCAGCTCAAACCTCGGCTAAAACTATTACCTTCACCTCTACTGCGACCTCCCTGGGGCATTCACAGATTATTAGGACAAGTCCTTGCTCGATGTCCTTGTTGTCCACAAACATAAGAGGACCCTGAGAAACTATCAGTAATGCTGCCCCCATCACTAGAGTAGAGACCTCTCAAAGATTCAAAACTTGACTTGGCCCTCTTATTTCTTCCTTAATTACCAAATCCATTCCTTTTCTTCCCCTTATCTGACGAGTATGAGAGCCTATCTGAACGACTGTTATAGCTTCCCCTACTAGGCTCCATCAGAACCGAATCTCTCCGGTAAGCGGCCTCTACCACCTCTTTGTAGGTCTGGTAATTGTACGCACTTAACACATCCCAAAAATTTGTCCGCAGACCAAAGAAGAATGCATCCATTTTACCCCTATCAGATGGTCGATCTATGTGCAAACGCAAATTCTCAAATTTCTAGTGGTATTCTGCCACCGTTATCCCTTTTGTCTCAGCATCCGAAACTCCTCCCTCTTTCTCATGCGGTAAGCATCAGATATAAACTGATTCTCGAATTCTCTACTAAACACCTCCCAGGAGTTCATATCCACCATCCCACTCTGTGTCCTCCACCAACCATTTGCAAACCCTGATATCTTAGAAGCTGATAACCTAGGGCGTAATGCATCAGGAGCTTCAATCAAATCAAGCTTCTCCTTCACATTGAACAACCAAGATTCAGCGTCTTTGGACCCTCTAGTCCCATTAAATTTGGTAGGATCTAATCGATTGAACGATCTCAACAACTTAGCTTGATTTCCTCTTTGATTCTGAATAGTTATTTCCTTTACACTCCTATCCTACTCTCCACCATCAGGATTATTAATAATTTGGGGACGGTTCCCATGGGCTTCAGCAGTTGAGCCAATAGAGGTTTTCATGACGTCCTTTAATTCTCCCATGAAATCCTTCATCATTTTCTTCATAGAGGACATAAAACTATGGCTACCATCACGATTACCAGAACATTCACCCTCGTCAGAAGGATCAGCAATTGGCCTATTACGGGCTGAGCATCTAGGCGGAATTCTATAGGAAAACAAGAGAAGAGTTCAGTCCACATCCATAATCATAGTGAGGGAGAATAGAAGCTAAGAAATAGGTCAAAACAAATCCCCGATTGATATTTATGTGGGTTATCAAGTTCAATTCTAATAACCTACAGTAGACAGATGCTTCATAAAATAATCAACCGTTGCGGATACAGTTAATTATAGTCTAATGCACCCGTTACCTATGCCTATTAGAAGTGTTACTTAAAGTTTTCCTACTCGATACGGTCATGCGTTAAAGGAATAGAATGATCCTATCTACACATGCCCTGGTCAAAAAGGGAATTAAACCTATCCTCTGATACCAACTGTAACAACCCGCCCAATTAAGTAGGTGTTAATTGATGCTGTATTAAATCAACAACATATAGGCAAATAAACATATCCGATAAATTACACAAGGTAAAGAAATCTAATAAAAATTCGACATAAAATATTCGCAAATACTAAGAAATCCATCATGCTTAATAAACAATGCGAAAATATATAATACTTCTCAAATCCATTACAATCCAAATTTGAAATAATGTAACTCAAAATACAACTAGTACACACATTCAAAGTCTAAAATTCTCAAACTTAAATAGAAATTATAACTCCCATAAATCAAAACAATACAACGAGCTAAATCCATAAGGGCATCAAAGAGGGCTCTAAGATGAACTCAAACTTAGTTCACTACCTTTACCCGTACCATAAGGTGTACCTGAAAGATAAATGGGGGAATGAGCCAAAATTAACCCAGTGGAAACTATAGGGGAAGGGAATATGCAATGCAATGAACGTTCTATAATATAAGTGAACATAATTTTAGTCATTAACAAAATTCCCCAATTGTTACCGATTCATAGAAAGAAAACCATTTATTAAGTATCATTATAATCCAATATGACCCATATGTAACACACACAATATATATAGATACACGTCCATCCACCACCACCTCATCCTCTTCCTCGATCTAATACTGGTACTAAACATAATAAGATACTCACAAACGCACCCCATGTTTCCGTAGGTTTGTGCACTGGTAACCAAATTTTCGGCACCCCATCTAGCAATAACATAACTCAAGCATTTCTATACCGGTGCTTATCCAGTTCCAACAATTTCAATATTTTTCTCACAGCACAAGTGTATTATCATTGTTGTTATAAAAACATTCCATATAATTAATGGGGAAAATTATTCTAAGTTAAAAACAATATTTCTCACCCATCTTACACCATTAAGTTAAGAATCAAATTGTACTAATCTATTCCATGCTTTACACCGATATGTATCTATAAAAATGACTGAATCTCGATAGTCTAATTAAGCAAACATGAGGTTTTAATACTAAACTCACTAGAATTGTCATGAAGTCTTTCATACCTGTCCAACCACTAGTTTAAATATAATTTTTAAGTGTTTTATATTATGGAAATTTGAAAATTTGTTTGAAATTTTCAGGTGATAGACATACATGTGATATTTCTAACCTTTTCGGTACCAAATTCCCAATCCATCACTTAAATAACGACATGTAGCACAATCAACTTCCATTTTCATCAAATATGTCCAATTTATCATCAATATAAATGCTAAGAATATCTAATCCATAGCTAAACAACATACATGCAGGAGAAATTAAGAATTTGGTACCGAAACATAGTATTTCAACATAACCAACCAATTATATTCAAGAATCAAAAAAGAGGGGGGAGTTCGGACCTTAGCTCTTGAAGAACAGGGGGTTAGACAGCTTGGGTTGAGTTCAAGAAGTCACCAAATCAAGCATGCAAGCCCGGAAATGAAATGAGAATTCGAAGAACATGAAGAATCTGAACTTTCGATAAGAAAAGCTTGAATTTGAGCTATGAAACCATGAAATTTCACCAAGAATCACACTATTTCTAGAAATGTTCATCCTTCTCTCACCCTCGAAACTGAGCTGAAATGGAAGAAAAAGGGGTTTAAAAACGATCAATGCTGGTCAATTCGATAAAAACGAGGTTACGAAGTTACTGTTTGTAATTTGATTATAAATTTTTTGCTTAAAATTCTGATCGGGATGATCTTTATATCAACAGAAATGTAATTTAAAGTTCTACAACTTTTCTGAAGGATGTTACACCAAATTCGGGACAGATTAATACTAGAATTCCATTGAAGACAGCGCTGTGCAGAAATACTACAGAAAATCAAATTTGGTTAATTGGTCAAAACACAAAAATTGTAGAAGGAAATATGAGGAAGCTATAGGAGTTAATAGAGTGGAATTTGGTTAAATAATGAGAAAGTTACGAGTCCCCAAAGTTGACTGAAATCCAACCGACGAGTAAATTTTTTGTTTTTGAAAAATGTGTCCGAATTAATTCAGGTCCGAATGTGAAGAAAATTTCTAGAATAGTTCTAAATATATAATAAAACACTATTGACAATGATGAATTCAAATTCGGATCTCCCGAAATAATTTAATCCGAAAGAAAATATTTAAGCATCAAAGTAACAAGGATATGGACATTAACTAAAAAAAATAAAATGAAAAATAAAATAAAAATAAAACATGGGATGTTACATTCAACATCGTAATTGAATTGATATTTGACGATTAAAACAATCAATTACGACATGAAAAGTAGCCTAATAAATTCATTCTTAAAATAAGATCATAGACCTTCATATCCATCACAATTAGATTGAATTATATCGAGAACTCTCCTATACTCAAAGAATAATTTTTACAAATAGAACTCAACCGCACATCACTCCCTAAAGGAGAACCAACACATATCGGTGTATCCAAATGTTCAACATTCAATCCCAATCTATTGACTAAAGCCAACAAAATAAACGAATGAGAAGCACCAGTATCAAACAAAATTTTAACCCAAGAGCTAAAGAATATGATTGTACCTTCCATCACTTTAATTTCGGGTTGCTCCACCTAACTCAGAGTATACACTCAGCCCGAAATCTTACCACTGCCATGAGAATATGAACTTCCACCCCCACAAAATCCAGACAGACTCTGACCACGGCCTTGACCACTAGAGAAAGATTGGCCCATCCGGCTAATACTGCTCGAGCCTTGAGTTTTAGACTGACCGATCAACTGATAGGTACTAAGGCTGAGTTTCAGATCATTCGGTAAATGCATGATATCAAAGGCTCTCTCTATATGATTGAGTCACGATTCCGCAGTATTGAGACCGGACATCGCATTAAAGGTAGGAGGAGAAAAAATCTTGAACTTCTCAAGAGCTATTATAACCCGACTCTTGGTAGCTAAGGCTCCATCTCGAGGTTGTTCGATATGACCTAACACATTAGCCAACTTCTAGGCCATGGCACGAATCACATCTACAGACTCCCCTTTTGAGGTGGAACTCTCGTAAGTGGCATAATTCTCCCTATTATCTGGTGAGGTCGCCATATACTATGCAAAAACAAAAAGAATATCACAGTAATATGATATACACATATTCACTAAGAATACCATCCATCTCATATTCTATATATGTTGTCCCACAACCCAAGTAAATTGCAAACCTATCATCTGACACCAAATTGTAACACCCTCACCATAATTAATAAAATATCACTCGTAACTAAGACCTGGAGCGTCACTAACCCACCTTAGATTAACTAAAGTATGTCTAATATAAATAATAAAATAGTGAATCCAGTATGGAATAAACAACCCTAATACTCATGCTGTGGTGATAATATAAAATAGGAATGTAACATATGTCTTCACACATACATTTAGGCCAAAGGCATACAAAACGAAGTCAATATGTATTAAAAAATATACAACAACTTAGGCTAGCTGTGACTTGTCATACACATGTATAACAAAAATGGAAGAAAATAATTGAAAATGGATACTGAAAGCATTTAAATCTGTGCCACTAACTGACCAACAATCGCCTGTTAGCCTCAATAGGCACCTATAAGGTCCACAACAGAAGACTGTTAGGTCCACAATAGGCGCCTGTTCACCCTCAACAGGTGCATCTTCAACAGTAAGGCCAAACTAATTTAAGACCATCCCAAACAGTCGCATGTTCCATACAACAGGCGCTCGTTATACCCCAAGTTGCAAAAATTCAATATAAAGCATACTAACATCATTTAACAACTATTTTCACACTAAACATACTAAATCAAACATAATTTATATTAATACAAATACAAAGCATTAAATCTTCAGCCTATCAAAATAGATTGGCTACAAAACACTACGTCTAAAGGTCACTTAGGCGACGTACTATGTAGGTCGCCCAAGTACGCAAATGCGTCGCCCACTTCTTAGGCGACGTAGACTACATCGCCTAAGATACGTCACTTAATGTATGTCGCCTAAGATAATGGGCAACGTAAGAAAATACCTACGTCGCCTAAGAAATATCTAAAGCGACGTAATCATTAGTAAGGTTGCCCAAGGAACTACCTTAGGGGACGTAGGTAAATGTATATGTCGCCCAAATAAGTACCTTAGGGGACGTAGTTAAATACATACGTCGCCCAAGTAAGTATCTTAGGGGACGTAGTTAAATACTACGTCGCCCAAGTAAGTACATTAAGCGACCTAAGTAAATACCTACGTCACCCAAGTAGTAACTAAGGGGACGTAATTAACTACGCATGTCGCGCAAGTATTAACTTAGGGGACACAGCTATTTATATATGTCGCCCAAGTAGTAACATAAGAGACGTGTAATTATTTCTACGTTGCCTAAGTGTAAAAAAAATTAAGAGGAAATTGCTTTCATTTTGTGCAGCCCACACCTGCACATCTATACAAATAACTTGCATTGGCAACCAATACAACCTGCCCCAATCATTCATATTTTCATTCAAACAGTTAATTATTCAATCACACAAAAAATAAATGTTCAAAAGGTATAAAATATAAAATGTCATATACATATAAAATTGTTTTAAAAACTTCACATATACTCCCTCCATCCCAATTTAATTGTCCAATTTTGAAAAACTAAAATTTAAAGAGACATAATGATTACTTTAAGAAAAAATGCTTATTTCCAAAAATGACCTTTACTTTTTCCCTAACAAAAAAAGGTGGCGGGACCTACAATAAAGAAAGTGGTGATAAGTTAAAGGGTAATATTAAAAATAATAAAAAGTGCTCTAATTAATGACTTACTAAATATAGGAAGTAGATAACTATTTTGGAACATCCAAAAATGAAATAGTGGACAATTAAATTTGGACGAAGGGAGTATTAAAATGTTCAACAATATTAAACATTAAAGTAAAGAGCAGAGTTATTGGAGCCATCGGATGGTGGAGCTCCCATACGCATATGCCTCGCCATTTCTTCAAATTGCGTCTGTATCCTAGCCTCCCATGGCAACCGCTCCTTTTCTCGCTCCTGGCGCTCCCTTTTGCGATCCATTTCGCTCTCCCTTTCTCGCTACTCCAAAATCTTTGTTTTTGCCCTAAGTTGAGCCAGCTCTTCCTCAACGACTTCATTTCTGGGCTCCTCTAATAGTGATGGACCCCTCCTCCTCGGTTGCTTGGCGATGCCACTGCCTAAGCCAGGAACCCTAGTCCCTCTCGAATGACCAACCACCTTCTCCATGATGCTAATCTCAACATTAACATGGAGCCTCGGGAGCGGCGGGACTGTGACTGAGGCTGGCAAGGAACCGTCTGATGTATCCTCTATCGGAAGCATACTCGCCATCAAAAAAGCAACCGCCTCGTCACTAGCCTGTTAAACCTTCAACTGCAAAAAACAATAAATGTAATGAATTTATAGAACATGGATGATTTTATAAATAAATAAGCATAACTAATTATATTAAAGAAACAATTAATAAATAAGAAACTTACCGTGACCTCAGGGTTGAATTTCTTGCACACATCTATGTACGTCTTCGAGTGAGGAGCTTGCTCGCCTTTTTTCGTGTGCTCCTCAGCCCAAACTACAAAGGGCTCAGCCCCTCCGCTGTGGGACTTTTTATTCGACGAGGCGCGAATCTATTTCATTTGCTACCTCCTTTTCTGCAAGATACATAAGATACAAAAAATTAGAATATTAGAATATATTAAATTGTATTTAAATTAAGTTAAACAATTCAAAATACCTGAAATTCGGGTTCCCTGAAGTGGTTGCATAACCACTCCCACTCGGCAGGCCGATGTGCACACTCAATAGGAATGGGCTCATCTCCTTTCTCCTGCTAGTCGGTGTGACAATACAACTTCCATTCCCTGAACCAGTTGGCGGCCTTCTCGTCTATCCAGGCGATAAGCTCCTTACGCCTGGAATCGATATCGTAGCTCACCTACACACCAAAATAGCAGAAAGAAACATTAGTAATGGAAAAAAAAATTAACAAAAATAAAGAAAGTTATGCTACATAAGTGCAACTTACAGATAGGAACTCCAAAAGCCTCGTCCGCTCCGTCTCAGGAAGGTCATACCAAGAGGGATGAAGCATCGGACATCGGTCTTTCATATAAGCCGATAGGTCCGTCACGAACCGGGAGCGAACTGTACTCGGCGGCCCCCTTATCGAATCATCGTAGTTCACCGGAGTCCTGCCCTTTTCCTTGGTGATCACCGCCGTCTTCTTCCCGACTACAACTCCTCTCGTCTTATTACTCGATGAGGTGCCCGCAGTACCTACATATTACAAGTATATAAATTAATCAGTAAATTATATAAAATTAATATAATTGCAATGTATAATTAAAAAATCTAATTAAGAACTTTACCTGATTCGGTGGGCAGGTTGGTAGTAGCAAAGGTGCAACGAATGCTGCGTATGGCAAAGCCGGTGGTCCCCGTGCTACCGGTCATCGAATGATTGGAAGGGGTGGGTAGAACCAGTGGCAGGATCGGCGACTCTTGCTGCGAGCCCGATGGTTCGTCGGCACGCTGTGAGGGATGCGGCGCTTGCAAGGGTTGCTGCTGCCGCTGTAGGGCAAGGTGGAGCTCATCGTACACCTCTGCACGGGACTTCTTCTTCGCTGCAAAATCTTTCAGAGGCATCCTGATATATATTACAAAAGAAACATAAAGCTCCTACTATTAGTTAAACAAGGAAAATGAACTCATTTTTGTGGTGCGCTAGGATTTGTTATAATATAAACTTAAAATGGAGAGAAAAACTTGAATGCTAAAAGTGTTTTAGAAGTAAATGTACCCTTGGTTGATGATGGAACCTTCAATGACTTTACTTGAACAATTTGATTTGAAGATCCCGACTGAATTATACTTTTCTAAATAATCTGGAATAAAATCATCAAGTATAAGTAATTAGCAAAATAACATGCATAAGTAATTAGCGAAAAAAGAAAGTATTAAAAGAAAGTACTCTAATTTAGAATGTACTCATTTCTAGCTAGTACTCTAATGGTTAAGCTCTCAATTTCTAGCTAGTACTCTAATTGTTACAAATAACATGGTGGTAATTAATACCCTTGTGCACTATTAATGATTAAGCTCTCAATTTGAAGCTCCTTGCATCTCTGCATGTAGTGCTAATGTTGCTAACTAGTGATTTCATGGCTCCCTGTTGGTTGGTTGATAAGAGATCAGGGATGACTAAACAATTATGTACTACTAGTATATTCTAACCTGGATATTAGAATGAACTCTTCTTTTACTTGCGCTTAGTGATCATATTATTTCTATTTCAGGCCCTGAAGGTCCTCAACTGAAGTGACAAAATTAGGTTTTCTGTACTGATACAAATTTAGGTCTTGAGTGTAGTTTTTAATCTTGTCTTCCACTGAGAAAATACTTTTCTGTCTTTTTTGTGCAGATGAGTACTTTGCAATATATCTGCTTGCAAGTCTAGCTTCTGCCATAATGGACTATATAGAAAAGTCAAGCAGACAAAAAAGGTCTTCATTCCTATTTGCATCTTTTGGTAACTATTGCAGCCATTCTTAGCAAGAATGTTAATGTTTGCAAAAATCCCTAATAGTGGCCATGGCAAATCTGTTCTTGGCGTTGGTGTTCCCCCATATTTATTTACTTGGTTAATACTTTATATTTTATTTTTTCAACTCTATAAATAAAGGTTAAGTCACTATCATGCACTGCATGTTTGATGTGTTATATCTATTGAAAATGGAAATTAATAATTACTAGGCAAACTCAAAATCAGCTTTATCAAAGCTTCTTAGATCAAAAACAAATTCGCAGCAACTGAAAACAAATTTAAAACAGATTTTCGCAACAAAACAGATACACAGCAGCAGCAATAACATATACACAATAGCAGCAAAACATAGGTTTGAATTACTATAGATACTTCATCAAGTTGGACTGGTTTAGAACTAAAAATGATACACATATTCTGTCACTAAAAAATAAGAAGATTTTATTCAATTAAATTTACCATTCCAATCCAACTTAATTAAATTTACACATATTCTGTCAATTAAAATCACCGGAAAAAAACATAAAGTACATTATCATGAAAGGGTATATTTAAAATATATATATATATATATATAGGCTTTTCCTAGGAAAACCTCCTCCCATCACCCCCATAATAATATCAACCAAAAAAGAAAAATAAATATGCACATGTATTGCACATAACATTTAGTAAAATCTATATTGCCAAACCAGTAAGAGTAAAGTTAGTTGAATTCATCATTTAATCAATTCAAATAAGTGAATCCTCGAAAAAAGGACTGAATTTCTGAACCCAAAAAATAATTTAGATACAAAAAATTAGAATTTGAATTATTAAATTGTATTTAAATTAAGTTAAACAATTCAAAATACCTGAAATTCGGGTTCCCTGAAGTGGTTACTAACCACTCCCATCGGCAGGCCGAGTGCACACTCAATAGGAATGGGCTCATCTCCTTTCTCCTGCTAGTCGGTTGAAAACGACTTCCATTCCCTGAACCAATGGCGGCCTTCTCGTCTATCCAGGCATAAGCTCCTTATGCCTGGATCGATATCGTAGCTCACCTACACACCAAAATAGCAGAAAGAAACATTAGTAATGGAAAAAAAAATTAACAAAAATAAAGAAAGTTATGCTAAAAGTGCAATAAGAAGAACTCCAAAAGCCTCGTCCGCTCCGTCTCAGGAAGGTCATCAAGAGGGATGAAGCATCGGAATCGGTCTTTCATTAAGCCGATAGGTCCGTCACGAACCGGGAGCGAACTTCCGGCGGCCCCCTTATCGATCATCGTAGTTCACCGGAGTCCTGCCCTTTTCCTTGGTGATCACCGCCGTCTTCTTCCCGACTAAACTCCTTCGTCTTATTACTCGATGAGGTGCCCGCATACCTACATATTACAACAAGTATTAATTAATCAGTAAATTATATAAAATTAATCAATTGCAGTGTATAATTAAAAGATCTAATTAAGAACTTTACCTGATTCGGTGGGCAGGTTGGTAGTAGCAAAGGTGCAGCGAATGCTGCGTATGGCAAGGCCGGTGGTCCCCGTGCTACCAGTCGTCGAACGATTGGAAGGGGTGGGTAGAACCAGCGGCAGGATCGGCGACTCTTGCTGCGAGCCCGATGGTTTGTCGGCGCGCTGTGAGGGATGTGGCGCTTGCAAGGGCTGCTGCTGCTGCTGCCGCTGTAGGGCAAGGTGGAGCTCATCGCACACCTCTACACGGGACTTCTTCTTTGCTGCAAAATCTTTCGGAGGCATCCTGATATATATTACAAAAGAAACATAAAGCTCCTACTATTAGTTAAACAAGGAAAATGAACTCATTTTTGTGGTGCGCAAGGATTTGTTATAATATAAACTTAAAATGGAGAGAAAAACTTGAATGCTAAAAGTGTTTTATAAGCAAATGTACCCTTGGTTGATGATGGAACCTTCAACGACTTTACTTGACAATTAGATTCGAAGATCCCAACCGAATAATTTTCTAATATCTGGAATAAGATCATCAAGTAAAGTAATTAGAAAAACCTGAAATATTAGGAAAAAGGAAAGTATTAAAAGAAAGTACTCTATTTAGAAAGTATCATTTCTAGCAGTACTCTATGGTTAGCTCTCATTTAGTCCTTGCATCTCTGCATGTAGCGCTAATGTTGCTAACTATGATTTCATGGTTCCCTGTTGGTTGGTTGAAAGAGATCAGGGATGACAAACAATTATGTACTACTAGTTATTCTAACCTGAATTAGAATGAACTCTTCTTTTATTGCGCTTATGATCGTATTATTTCATTTCAGGCCCTAAAGGTCCTCAACTAAGTAAAAATTAGTTTTCTGACTGATCAAATTTAGGTCTTGAGTGTAGTTTTTAATCTTGTCTTCCACTGAAAAATACTTTTCTGTCTTTTTTGCGCAGATGAGTACTTTGAATTTCTGCTTGCAAGTCTAGCTTCTGCCAAATGGACTATATAAAAAGTCAAGCAGACAGAAAAGGTTTCATTCCTATTTGCATCTTTTGGTAACTATTGCAGCCATTCATAGCAAGAATGTTAATGTTTGCAAAAATCCCTAATAGTGGCCACGGCAAATCTGTTCTTGGCGTTGGTGTTCCCCCGTATTTATTTACTTGGTTAATACTTTATATTTTCTTTTTTCAACTCTATAAATAAAGGTTAAGTCACTATAGTGGACTGCATGTTTGATGTGTTCTATTTATTGAAAATGGAAATTAATAATTACTAGGCAAACTCAAAATCAGCTTTAACAAAGCTTCTTAGATCAAAAACAAATTCGCAACAACTAAAAACAAATTTAAAACAGATTTTCGCAGCAAAACAGATACACAGCAGCAGCAATAACAGATACATAGCAGCAGCAATAACATATACACAATAGCAGCAAAACAGATACACATCAGCAAAACAGAGGTTTGTATTACTATAGATACTTCATCAAGTTGGACTGGTTTAGAACTAAAAATGATAAAAACAAAAAGAAAAAATTAAATTTACCATTCCAATCCAACTTAATTAAATTTACACATATTCTGTTAATTAAAATCACCGAAAAAAAAATACATGAAAGGGTAGATTTAAAATATATATATATATATATATTTTTACAAGCTTTTCCTAGGAAAACCTCCTCCCATTACCCCCATAATAATATCAACCAAAAAGAAAAAGAAATATGGACATGTATTGCACATAGCATTTAGTAAAATCTATATTGCCAAACCAGTAAGAGTAAAGTTAGTTGAATTCATCATTTAA
Organism: Lonicera japonica; assembly: GCA_021464415.1. Classification (NCBI taxonomy): domain Eukaryota; kingdom Viridiplantae; phylum Streptophyta; class Magnoliopsida; order Dipsacales; family Caprifoliaceae; genus Lonicera; species Lonicera japonica. Next base: position 8,589,837 of record CM038468.1, on the reverse strand, counting down.
TCAATTCATATAAGTGAATCCTCGAAAAAGGACTGAATTTCTGAACCCAAAAAATAATTTAATGGTGAATGTTATGTATAAAGCTGAAAGCTACCTTTAAATAGCAAAAAGAGAAGCCTTTGCTTTCCGTTCCATTTCATTAAAGAACTGCTAAAAACAAAAAGAAAAAGGAAAAAAAAAAGACATGTATTGTAACTTTCCTATTTTCTCTTCAACATACATACCTTAAAAACACACTTAAATAAATTTATTTTAGAATTTTACTTTATGGAATGTCAAAGACCAAAATCCGTCTGCACAGAGTTCGAATAGTCTGAATCAGTGGTGGAAAAAATTAAGGGAAGAAGACCTGAATCAGACCACCCCAAAGAAAATAAAAAAATATGCGATCAAAATACTTATATATCATTGTATGTTCATATTGGAGTAATTTGATGTATATGAATATAATATGGGGTGGGGAATGAATTGAGTTTTCAATAACTTTCTACACAAATTAAATTAGAATAACACAAGTCTTCGAAAAAGAGCTCGAGTTAAGACCCTTTCAATTGAGGAGGACTACTTGCATTGGCATTACAATTTCTTAATAAAATTTTCACTCTAGCTAAAGTTTTAAAATAAAATAAAGAAAAAAACCAAGGGCCCGTTTGGTTGCGTAAATTACCTAATTTTAGAATAGTTAATTTTCGATTGAAGAATTGTGAATTTGCCATTTATGAATAATCCAATTCTAATTCAAGATTTTGAAAAACCAAACAAGAAATTTCGATTGTTAATAAAAACATGTTTTCTATTGTTCTATGTTATTTAAAATTTTGTCTAAACATCAACATCACGGATAAAACTAGATTTCTCGAAAAATAGAGTTGGAATGAATTATCTAATTTTAGAATTAAGCAATTTCAAGTTTTACTTGATGAGTTAATTTGAGTTTTTGTGAATCAACTTGATTATCATATTTACAATTGATACACAACCAAACACTTATTTTTATAAATTACTTTTTAAATTATCTAATTCGCAATTTGAAGGACAACCAAACGGGCCCCAATTATTGAATAAGAAAGCCTAGATTAAACCTTAAATAAAATAAATAAAAAAACAATTAAATTTTCCAAGTAATTATTTCTTTTTAGTTATTCCTATCACCAAGTAATTGTTAATGCACTTAATTCCCACTAACATTTAGCAAGCCAGTAGATTAAACCAACTACAACAATACTCACTACCCCCATGGCCACATCACAGAATGTTTCTCCACCCGTCCTCAAATAAGCTTGAAAACATTCTAGTTCTGCCCCCATTCATTTGCACCCCGCACATTATTTATCTCGATATTATTTATCAAACTACAATATTCTTCATACCCAAACAGCGTCCATGATTGAGCAATTAGTGTCTGAATGTTCATATGGGGTGTGTAATAGCATGCTAAAATGACTGAGAAATAAGCTCAAAAATCTCCCAAAGAATAACTCCAAATTCACGCAGCAAAACAGATACACAGCAGCAGATTTGGAATAGGTACACAGCACAACCACAATCTCTTATTTCAAAAACCCCAAAATCCAAATCAAACTCAACAAAATAACTAATCAAAATCTCCTAAAATACTCGCTCAAGATAAGAGAAAAATCTTCAAAGAAACTCAACAAAAATCAAGTCTATCTGTAGATTACACATTACAAAAATTAAGAACATGTGTTCTTCAATCAATTCTAGAGAGAAAAAGAAACAAGAGAGAAATAGAAACTTTGGCTGCTCTACTTTATTGAGAGTAAATGGAGAAGAAAATCTGAATGTATATGGAGGTGGGTCTTACCTCAAGCGAAAGAGGAGCCTGGAGGAGGGTGGTGGCCTACGGAGGACGGGAGGAGGACATTGGCCTGCGGTGGGTGAGAGGCGGGGAGACTAGGAGAGGAAAGACGAGAGTGAAACTATGAAAGGCGGAGGTGGGCCGGTGGCGGTGGGTGAGAGGGGGACGGCGGTGGGGGTGAGAGGCAGGCAGCTGCGTAGAGAGTGAGAATGAGAGATTGAGCTGCTTTTAGATTCTAGGGATGGAATGAAATGGAGATTTTTTTTCCCTAATTTATAGTTATCACTTAGGCGACATAGGTATTTATGTATGCGTCCTAAGATAATCTCTTAGGCGACATATATAAATTAAGATTTTTAGCTTTTTGCCTCCTTTATTTCAGATAAATTTTTTTGCCTCTTTTTTTTTTCACGGAAAATTCAAATTTTTTTTTAAAAATCTTAGGAGAAATACTAATTTATATATGTCTCTTAAGAGTAACACTTAGGAGACATACATATATTAATATGTCGTCTAAGAGTTTTTAGTTTTCAGTTTTTAAAATTAAATTTTTTTTTTATTTTTTATATTTATATAAAAGAATTAATTATTTTAGTCATTTATTATTTATTTGTTAAAATGATTTTTTACTTTTTAATTTTTTTTACAAAAAAATAATTTTCGGTGATAAAAAATAAAAATCTAATTGAGTTCATTAAGTTTTTTCATTGGCCTCTTATTGCTAAGCATAAAATTTAATGGAGTTTCTAAAATATGTAACTTGTAATAGGTCAAAAATAAAGAATTATTTAATTGAAGTTAAGCGTGTATTTACCGCTTATTTTTACATAGTGAGTTCTGATTTGATTATATATATATATATATTTAACATGTGTGAACAAATACTGATTTTAATGCTGAATGAACTTCTATCAAATACTAAAAGGTAAAAAGTAAATACTACTTTAATTTACCACTTTTCATTTAGAAATAAGAAGTAAAAGTAAACATCACATACATGTCTTCTCATATTTTGAGTAAATGACACTAGAAGCCTTTAAAACTATAAAATAAACTAAAAAAATTATAAATTTAATCATTTCACTAATTAATAACGTTTGCAACAATAAATTCACTTAATTAATAATATTTACAACAATAGCCCTGTTTGTCTCTAATTCTTTGCCCAAGCCTGCACTATTGAAGGCTAAGAAACCTGCCTCCTTGTGGACTGCATTACAACTGTTACAGATTTGTCTACCATCGGGTTTTGATAGTTATAGTGAGTGACACTCGATTTTCAACAGTCGAGTGCTGAAAATCGATTTTCATTTTGATGTAATGCCGTCAATTATCAGTGACATAGTTATTTCTATTTTCTTTGGGAAAGGGCCTAATGAGGTTCTGAGCTTCTCCAATTCTGTACAACTAATGCTTATGGAGAAAAAGGTTATTATGAAGGTTTTAGTGTTGGTTTGAAAGATTTTTTTATCCCCAAAGAACTCCAAGAGAATATTCAGACGAGTATTCAAGATGTGTGCCCCCTACTGCATCACTTAAGGTCCTCTTACAACGAGTTGGTGGAGTTGCAGCTGGAGAATCACTTAAAACTTGTTAAAATGCCCGCTATAAATTTTATTCTGAAGTCATCTTCAATGAGTGATCTATTCGATTCTAAGAGCGACTCGGCCATTAATAGAGTGTTTCAGCAAATAGGGTTCTTGGGTGTTCAAATGTCATATAAGGGGAAACTTTATTCAACCACATTGGTTAGATAAATGACTTATCTTTTCCACAGGAAGTATCCTTTCAGCAGTACCTACCACACTAAGGAATTTGGTTTTGTGAGGAGCTGTCTATTTTATAGGCTGGACCGGTACCAAAAGATGGTCCACTCAATTAGTAATAGAGAAGTGATGGTCCGTTCCTCAAGAGGATTTACTAAATCCGAAACCTTGTTCAAGAACTTGATTATTATAAAAGAATTAACTATTTTACAACAATCATTTTACTTAATTAATAACGTTTACAATAATTAATTCAGTTAATTAATAACGTTTGCAAAGATTAATTCACTTAATTAAAAATGTTTGCAACAATTAATTAAGTTAATTAATAATGTCTACAACAATAGCGAAACCGATTGATTGAATTACAAATAATAATACAACATCAATTATAGTCATCATCATCACTCTGATCTTGATATAAGATTGCTATAATTACTTTTTTCAAATGCTCCTTGGTGAAAAGTTATCATGTTGTGATATAACTACTTTTAAATTTAGTTATAGTGTAATAATTAGTATTATAAATGATTAAACACAATATCTATATAAACACAAAAATTAGTAAAAAATTTATATTAATAAGAGATAGAGTACCTAAAGATCAAACAAGCCTTTAATGAGAAAAATAATGTTGATTTTCAACTTCAAAACCTATAAAATCGAGATTACATGTTCTTAGGCGACGTAAAATAGTTTCTACGTCGCCTAAGACTTTTCTTAGGCAACGTAAGTATAAAAGATACGCCGCCTAAGATATTCTTAGACGACGAAGGATATAACTACGACGCCTAAGAATATCTTGGGAGACAAACGATTTACCTACGTCGCCTAAGATATTCTTGGGCGACCAGCTTCTAATCATAATTTGATTATTTGAAACATTAGTGAAAGAACTTAATCATTTCAAAAATGTTTTCAAAAAATTCCTCTCCATGACTGATCCTGAAGAAGTTCAAAATGGAGCAGATGCCCAAAATGCAGCAGGATATGAAGAAAATATGCACCAGTTCAACGATGAAGATAATCTCCCAAATCCAGAAAATCTTGTTGATTATGATGCTGATGATTCAGATGATGAACCCTACAACCTTTGGCACAATCCTGATAGTAACCATTGGCACCACTATTCACCAGAAGCTCCATACACCCCTGATTACAGCGAAAACGAGACAGATTAATTTGACTCGTTCGCAACTCAATGTCGGCAGCCGATCTGACCCCTTATATCGTATCACGGCGCATCTTCTTTATGTCAAAGTCATTTTTTCTTTTGTCAGTTTGCTTTTTATCTATCAGTCACGTTTATTTAAAGCTGGTTGTCGTGTATAATTATTGAGAAGGAATCTTTTCCTTTTTCAAAGTTGTAATAATTATGTTTCTTTCCAGCTGTATGGTTCTCGTTGTAATTGTGTTGCTATATATAGGGAGTCTCTTGTTTAGAGTTAGGCATCGAGAGTTGGAAAAGAGATTGTAGTTTGGTGAAAAAGTTGTATACTTCTCTGTAATTCCCTCTTCCTTTCCTAATGATCAATGCCTTAATTATCTATATCACTCTTTTAATCTCTTTGTTTATTTATCATAGGTTCTTATCTCTATTAACCTATTATCTGTATATTTTTGTTATATGATTTTTATTATCTATATGGTATTCTGATAATAATGATATAATAACCTTGGGAATTTTTTGAACATGAGACCTTCATCGTCAAAATTCAATTTTGATATTTGACGGATGATATCGAAACCAATGAGGATGTCCTTTTGAGGGAGAGAGCTACCATAAACTTTATGTCGAATAATTTTTCTAGGGAAAATCTGCAGTTAATGGATTATATCAACTGTAAGGATTTCTCCATTCGCTACACAAAACGCAAGGGGAGAACATATTTGCCAATAAGAGGATGGTAACTTTGTTGGGTTCATAAAGGATTTGGTTAATCATGTATCAAAGAATGCAATGAGAGGAATGTGTCTTCCTCTTCTTCTTCTCGTTTTGAATCTAGTAGTATAGAGTCATTATATGAAATTTCCCATATACCCTCGAGTGTTATCCCACAAACGGATTTACCCACTGTGAATCCTTATAATGTTTTTGCCAAACCTGCTCCCACAACATGGACAAGACAAGTTCATAAACTCATTTCGAACAAATCCTCAGCTTTCCCAATCAAAGAATTCGTTGGTCTCAGTTCAAATTCTGATGAAAACAGAGAACCTGTCCTAAAGAAGTTCAAAATGCAACAGATGCCCAAAACGCAGCAGGATACAGGTATTGTCTGATCCAATTTCATTGTCCCATGCGAATCCCTCATCCTGAAGGAGACAATGCTCAAATCACCAAATGGTTCCCTCAAAACTTGGCAAAATCAATCAAAGAACCCGAGAATGTTGAGTATGTAACGTTTTTACAAGAAATGTGTGCCCTCAACAAATGGCATTCCAGGTTTCACACATTCACTACCTGGATCCAAACAGATCTCCAACATTATTCTCAGCCTGAAGTCTTTTTAAGATTTCTTGCTAGGTTAACAGGTAGATTGAAAGATTTGTACAATTCCCTTGGTGAATACAGGCAAAAAACTTTGCAGACCCAAGATTCGATTAATAAATTTCTTGGTCTCATTTATATTGAGTTCGGTGGAAAAGCATCTCGCCATCTAGACATAATGCGTGAAGAATTGTTAAGCATGAAGTGTTGTTCTTTAGATCTTAAAGATTTAGAGAAACACTATGATCGAATTTCTCAATGATTTTATGTTCTTGGTGGCATTGACGATGTGAATCTCAAACAGATTGTATTTCATTCGTTCCCAGATCCCCTTGTAGTCGAAGCAAAGAAGATTCTGAAAATTCAAAAGTCAGAAATCAAGGATCTCACTCTTGCATATATCTACGAGCTTTTCGTTGATTCTATAGAGAGAATGTGTAGCCAACAAACTCTCATGGTCAATATCCAGAATAATGCTAATCGTATTCATGATTCTTGCAACAAAGATTGGATGAAAATTAAATGCAAGAATGACAAAAATTGCGATTGTAGATCTCACCGAAAAGGCAAGCATTTACGGCGACATCGCAAAGGAAAAAGGTGCAAGCACAGGCAATATGATGATAATAAGCCTTGGAAACAGCGATCCAAGCACAAGAAGTTCAAGAGAAAACAATCTTGGAAATATGTTAAAAGGAGAAATTTCAGGAAGAAGCACAGTGATGGTTGTTTCATCTGTCATAAGAAAGGTCATTTTGCAAAGAACTGCCCAAATGCAAAGAAGAAAAAAACGTTCATGGCCCTTCTCTTACAACACCATCCAGATATCCAAGAATCAGCTATTGAATCTGTTCTCTCAGCGGAAAATGAAGCATCCCCAGAGACAATTATGCAGATCCATTATTCTGATGAACAAAAGGTCACAGCAGCAGAAGCGGCCCTCAACTGGCAAGCAGAGAATGCTCTTGTTCAAAATTCTGTGTTGTCCAAAATTGCTCAGGACACCAGAAGCATGAGCAAGAAACTTATGTTCAGGCAAGCAAATTTGATTCCCTTATTGTTCCCTCTGGTTTAGAAGAAAGGTTCTTTCCAGTTCCTCTTCCACCAGATTTTCAACGTATGGCTATCACTCAAGGCTACACTCACCTGCACTTTGGCGCAATCTGTTAATGGCAATCACAGAGCATACTAATCAAAGATTTGTTAATTATATTCCTAGCTCAGAAACTGCAGAAGCATTGATGCTGACGATTGATTCTCATTCAGCACCAACAGCAAGCTATATCCCAAAGCAGTTACCTCGTGCAGAGCTACTTAGGCTGTTACCTGAAAAATGAGTAACTTCTTATGAAGTTCTACATCAACAAGCCAACAATGAATCGGTACAAACTACAGATCCGACTTACATCAAGCGAGCCTAGAGATAAGAACATATGATAAATAAACAAAGAGATTAAAAGAGTGACATAGATAATTAAGGCATTGATCATTAGGAAAGGAAGAGAAAATTACAGAGAAGTATACAACTTCTTCACTAAACTACATTCTCTTTTCCAACTCTCGATGCCTTAACTCTAAACAAGAGACTCCTTATATATAGCAACACAATTACAACAAGAACCATACAGTTGGAAAGAAACATAATTATTACAACTTTGAAAAAGGAAAAGATTCCTTCTCAATAATTATACACGACAAACAGCTTTAAATAATCGTGACCGATAGATAAAAAGCAAACTGACAAAAGATAAAGTGACTTTGACATAAAGAAAATGCGCCATGATACGAGATAAGGGGTCAGATCGGCTGCCGACACTGAGTTGCGAACGAGTCAAATTAATCTGTCTCGTTTCCGCTATAATCAGGCGTGTACGGAGCTTTTAGTGAATAGTGGTGCCAATGGTTATCATCAGGATTGTGCTAAAGGTTGTAGGGTTCATCATCTGAATCATCAGCATCATAATCAACAAGATTATCTTCATCGTTGAACTGGTGCATATTTTCTTCATATCCTGCTGCGTTTTGGGCATCTGCTGCATTTTGAACTTCTTCAGGATCAGGTTCTCTATTTTCATCAGAATCTGAACTGAGACCAACGAATGCTATGGTGTCTGAACTTTGTTCACCTTCTTCCCAAAAGTGTTTCTGAACATAAGTGTAGAGGCATTCGAACAAAGGGGCACATGCAACATCATTCATATCGGATTGATTCACAGTGGGTAAATCCGTTTGTGGGATAACACTCGAGGGTATATGGGAAATTTCATATAATGACTCTATACTACTAGATTCAAAACGAGAAGAAGAAGAGGAAGACACACACAATCCGAAAGCCATTACCATTCAACATTCAAGAAAATTCTAGCAATTCGCAGAGGAATAGAAAAATTCCAGTTTCATCTCACTGGTCATCATTTTACCATTGAGACAGACATGAAATCATTCCCGGCAATGCTACAATTCAAAAACAAACAGATACCAAATCCTTAATTATTACGATGGTATGAATGGTTTTCACAATGGTCTTTTACAGCGAAGCATGTCCTTGGTAAACAGAATGTTATAGCAGACTACTACTCCAGAACCCAGCCAAACCATTTATCCCACATCGACCTCCCAAAAGAAACTCTTACCTACAAACCTTATAAATATCAAGCCTCGCAACCCTAATACCCACAAATCCTTCCTTGTATCTTTTCCCTTGAGCAAATCTCTCCCCAAGAAATTTCTCATCACAACCCCTCTCAAAATACCATCATGAATCCCAAAAACCAAGCCAGCTCTTGAAGCTCCTCTCCATCCAAGCCTATTTCCAATTCTTTTCAGTTTTCAAATTTCAATCCACTTCTAGAACCTATGGAAGCTATCCCCTACCTTCCCCGTGAGATTCAAGACATGATCTTTACACGTTACATCAAGCTCAGTGATAAGGAACTTGTAATAAAATTCCTTGAAATCACACTCATGAACTATGGTCTTGTTTTCCGTGGTCTCCGTCTCCACCCATCCTACCCATTTTGTTCAGTCTTCCATATCCACCGTCCCTACAGAGTTCCAATTCATGCACTTGTATTTCTCTGGTATCTTACTAGAGCCTACACAATTGGTATTGTGTTTGATGCCCCAGTTCTACTTCAGTATCTCCGTATCTCCATCGCTGATCCAGAAATACAAAGTTTCTATAATGAATTGTATAATCCAACAGCAAAAGGAACGTACAATCTCCTTACGTTTCTCCAATGGTTCAAATCTCCTCAGCAATGGCTTGATGCACTTCAGACTCACCATCATAGGTATTGTCTGATCCAATTTCATTGTTCCATGCGAATCCCTCATCCTGAAGGAGACAATGCTCAAATCACCAAATGGTTCCCTCAAAACTTGGCAAAATCAATCAAAGAACCCGAGATTGTTGAGTATGTAACGTTTTTACAATAAATGTGTGCCCTCAACAAAGTAAATTACGAATCAATTCCAGATGCAATAAAATTTAGAAATGATCCGTAGATTACTTCCTATATGAATGATGTTGAATGTGCCCCTTTGTTCGAGTGCCTCTACACTTATGTTCAGAAACACTTTTGAAAAGAAGGTGAACAAAGTTCAGACACCATAGCATTCGTTGGTCTCGGTTCAGATTCTGATGAAAACAGCCAGATCCAGGTAGTGAATGTGTGAAACCTAGAACGCCATTCTCTCGGAGGGATGTCATCGAGAGTGAATTGCTGGTACTTTTCTCTGAGTGGAATTTTTGGCAAAGTATATTCACGATCTGAAGAATCATCTGAGGATGAAGGGTCTTCAACAATTGGCTCGGGTGGTGGTTCAGTTGGCTGTGGCGGTGGCTGCCGCTGCTGAGGTTGAGTTAAAGGGCCTTGCCTTCACTGACTTTCTTTTTTCTCCTGTATCGCTTTAGTTCAGCTGGATCAAGTTGATCTTCAAAACTTGCTTCTTGACATGCGTCACAGAAACAACATTCATCATACCAAATATGACATTTGGAATCTTTACCTTCATAGACTGGAAGTCCTTGATGGTCGAAAAACAAAATCTTCATAAGAAGATTCTTAAAATCTGGGTAACTGGGATGACGCTCAAGTGGTTCCATCATGTTGATTTCAGTAACAAAAGGATTATGCTAGGGGGAAGGTGCTTTAGTGAAAGCAACTTCAACATGGTTGTTGGCTCGCTTGGTGTAAGTCGGATCTGTAGTTTCTACCGATTCATTGTTAGCTTGTTGATGTAGAACTTCATAAGAAGTTACCCATTTTTCAGGTAACAGCTTAAGTAGCTCTACACGAAGTAACTGCTTTGGGATATAGCTTGTTGTTGGTGCTGAATGAGAATCAATCGTCAGCATCAATGCTTCTGCAGTTTCTGAGCCAGGAATACATCCCCTCTGGTTCAGAAGAAAGGTTCTTTCTAGTTCCTCTTCCACTAGATTTTCAACGTATGGCTATCACTCAAGGCTACATTCACCTGCACTTTGGCACAATCCGGTTTGCAATCACCTTTCATGGACGAAAAGGTTTCCCGATTGTAATCAATGTGGCGTTACTAGATTCTCGAATCTTCTTTGACATTAAAGTAGAAATATCTCATCAGAAGAAGCTTCTAATCATAATTTGATTATTTGAAACATTGGTGAAAGAACTTAACCATTTCAAAAATGTTTTCAAAAAATTCCTCTCCAAAATTAAGTAGATCTAGCAGTGTGTCTTCCTCTTCTTCTTCTCGTTTTGAATCTAGTAGTATAGAGTCATTATATGAAATTTCCCATATACCCTCTAGTGTTATCCCACAAACGGATTTACCCACTGTGAATCCTTATAATGTTTTTGCCAAACCTGCTCCCACAACATGGACAAGACAAGTTCGTAACCTAGGATCCTAGGTCGCCCAAAAATATCTTAGGCGACGTAGTGTTATTACGTCGCATAGGTTATTCTTAGGTGACCTACGCTATTGCTTACGTCGCCCAAGGGCTATGTTGGTGTAGTGAAATACGACTACTCAAAGTGGATAATTTAACTTAAGCACAATTAGACCATCTCCACCCCATAGGCTAAAAAGCCAAATTTGAGTTTTTATGTGGCTCAGCGCATAAGTTAAAAATGTAAAATAGTGGGAAAAAAGGTAAAGCGAAGGTAAATACCCAGGCCGACAATTTTTTAGCTCGCCCGACACATGATGTATCGGGGCATGAAAAAACACCTGCCACGACACATCATGTATCGTGGGAGACAATTTTTTGTCATGGCACGACACATGATGTGTCGTGGGAGACAATTTCTTCATGGCACGACACATCATGTGTCGTGCGAGTCTTAAAACATTTATGCATGGTTCTCTCGGATATGGAAGAAGAAAAAAAGAAAAAAATATATTTTACATGCCACGACACATCATGTGTCGTGGGGGAGAAAAAAATTTACCCCGACACTTCATATATCGTGCAAGGCTAATTTACCTTTTTCCCGGTGCATTTCTTTATTTATTGCTAGGCTAAATAAACATTTTTACACTACACTTTTACACTACTCACTAAAGATGGCCTTAAGAATGCAATTTAACACAAAATTAATAAAAAGTCTATTACATCAACGCTGATTCTGAAAGTGAAGAAAATTACCGATTTATTTCCCAATGCTTCTCATACCAATTTCATACTTGTACGTAAAAAGTCTCCACCCCTGCAACAATAATATATACTTAAACATGTATATTATATACACTTGTATGTACTTTATATAATTGCCAATAAAAATAGTAAAGACAAATATAATATCACAAGAAAAATGGAACACTATTCATTAAGCTACCCCACCAAAACTATGTTCAAGCTATTAACCACTTTATTCTTTATAACGTAACTAGGTTGTAACCCGTATAAAAGGCACTATGCAATATTCAAAAGTATCTTAAATTGCAACCACAATTTTTATCCTTTATACATTTGTAAGAGCATCCACAATGGGAATATAAGTTTTATAGTAAGTAAGATATATTTATCCTACTTACTTCTGAGTTGAAATAGTGGTAAATAAAAAGATAAAATAAACATTGTGTGGTATTTCAAGAGAGAGTGTACAGAGATAGAATAATAGTAGGAGAGAGAGACTCCTAACGCCAAACAGTTTGACGTCTGGAGATCGTAAGTTAATCTATTTGGCGTGGGAGGTCTCCCGCTAAATAGTTTGATGTAGGCTTGGGAACTTAACCATACATGACTTTATCATACACGCATACTACGGAACAGTGTTTTATCCTACCAAACTCAACCGTTGCGTGCTATCGTAGGATAAATTTGTCTTACTTATCCTACTTATAGTACCCATTATGTATACTTTAAGATTCAAAAACCAATGTCCATTATTATATAGATATACTAAGTCCTCACGTATAAACTCGGGAATTCCTTAAAGCACAAATAGCCCAACTTTTGTGAATGAGCATTCAATTCACTTATAGACTTTTTTCCCCTATTTAATGTCCTTCATAATCTGTTCTCCCTAATAATATCATTTCAAACTTTTTTTTCCCAACTTAGTGTGAGCTTCAAAGCAACAATATGGTGGTCATTTTTTACAATAAATTCATCAAGTGTACTGATGATTTTATCATTAAAAGTGACAACCATTTTAACGCTTTAAAAAAATACCACAATTTCGTTTTATGAAAGTGATAACCAAGTTGATGTTTTTAATTTTAAATGTGGCTATTCTTTTGCCGTTCTTATTTCTCCCTAAATTTGCTGGCCAATTCTGGTGAATTTTTTTTTCTTTGCTTTATTGTTTTCTCTTTATTTTCTTTTCTTTATTATTAATTTGTCCTCATTAATCTCTTCTTTCCTTTATTATTTTCTTTCCATTAACGAAAGAGTAAAGTTGAGAAGAGAGGGCGGGGAGTGGAGTAATTTAGGGCTTCTTACTTCTTTTTCACAAGTGTTGTGTCTTGTGCTGAGTTAGGAGGGTTAATTTTACCAATTCTATGAAAACGGCCGCCAGTATAACATTTTTATTTGTAAAAACGTCATTGCTAATGCCGTTTTCAAAGGCAGAAACGCTGCCACTTGTGACCTTTTTAAAATCACACTAAATTGGGAATGAAGATTGAAATACCATTATTTCCGGAACAAAGATTATTAAGAATGGATGGAAAAAAAATCTTAACTGATATATACAAAATGCTCAAAAATCAGGGAGTACGTGTACTTCAATTTGATTGTGTGTGCTGAATCTAATGTCAATGGTCATGTCAAGCTAATAACCAACACCCATGAGATTGTGTGTGCTGAATATGTTCGCGCGAGGACCACTTCTAAGTCAAGCTTGTGGCTTAATTAGATTGTGGATGTGTAGAATATAAAATATAAATGGTTATTTCTAGAGATACAATCAAGTAGAGAGAGAGAGAGAGAGAGAAATATACCCAATTAGGAGGAGGAGAGAGGAAGCTGCCGCCGGGCATAGTGGCAGCAGCAGTGACCCGCGGTGCGGCAACGCCGCGACGGTTGCAACAATTGATAGGGAGAGAGCGTGTTCAAGTGATGATGAACAGTGGTCGTGGTGATGGTCTAGACGGCGGCTGTGTATCTCTTTATTAAAAAATGGATCCTATGAGATGAATTTATATGGACAAATGTTAGGGCAAAGATTGGTGGTAATTACAAAACTGTCACCATGCTTTAATCTAAATAATGAATTTTTTTTTTATATAATTTGAGAAACTCGTAACAGTATGAATTCACGAAGGGTGATGTTATATACACATTTTTGTTGTATTTAGAATACCAAAAATTTGAAATAAAGCTTTTTGTAAATGCAATCAAAATATCTACTATTTAGTGCTGTAGCTACAAGTTATGCATTGATTCTCTCATTACATAAAATACAAGTTAATAGTAAATTGTCAATTTATAGGTCAATATTTGGTGGCATTTTACTGAGTTAGATGTTAAAAGTCGATAACTTTTTGCTAAAATCAAATGTCAGTGAACAATTTTTAAAAATTGATTGTGTTAAAGTTTGCCCCATGTTAAGTTGGTAAAAGGTTACCGAATCAAATGTCAAAATTTGCTAGCAAGATACCGACCTGACGTTTAAATTTGAGGTGTCACTATATGGGTGCCATGATTAATAATTCTAAAATTATGGTGTTAAGGCTACAAGAGAAGAAAAATTAAACACAATTTTCGAACAGTATTGTGATTATTTTTTTAAAAAAATTTATGAGATTTTTTAGTTAATTAAAAAAAACCCAAACGAAAACTAAATTCATTTTTCAACATACTTCCAAATTTTACCAAACGGCTAGATTTTAAAAACTCAACTCAAAATATCAACCAAACATCACCTAAGGGCTTGTTTGATTGAGAATTTAAAACATGTTTTTTGGATAAGTTTATGAGAAGTGTGAAAGTATGTTGAAAAGTAAATTTAATTTTTGTTGGAGTTTTTTTCAACCAATTTAAAAAATCTCATTAAAAAAATAGTCACAATAGATCTTATTTCATATGTCTCAATGAATAGGTTTCAAATATATTTTTTTTATCTAATTTTGATTTTTAAATTTAAAGTTATAGTGTTTTAAAAATTTTATGAGAGAAAAAGTAAAGTGAAATAAATTTTATCTAATTTCGATTTTTAAATTTGAAGATATAAGGTTTTAAAAATTTTACGAGAGAAAGTAAAGTGAAATAAATTTTAAAATATATAAAGTAAAGTTGACTTTTTAATAAAAATATTAAAATTTTAATTTTAAAATCTCACCCAAATCTTCGGAAGCTCTTTCCTTATTTTAAAATTTGATTTTTTTTCTTGATCCATTTGGGGACAATGTACCAAATTTTGCATTTTTTATTAAAAATTTCATTAATTTTGATTTTAATGTTGGTGGCCGTCTGCCTTGTGCTCCTATTGACTTGCTTTAAATCTTGAGTTTGACACTACTTCGAAGCATTATTTTATTGCATTTTTAAAATGTGATAGAACAGTATTTCGAATTACTAAAGGTATTTTAGTCATTTTTATATAATGTACCATAGAGCATTGTCCTTGCTCGATTAAATTTAGGTGGAGCTATTTATACACCTCAACTATCGCTATAACATTCTCACATTTACTTGATATTGACTCAGTATAATATGACTGAGTATATGATCATTTATTCAGTACAATATAATTAAATTATTGTTAAAAAAAAATACACAAACTCAACATTATTTCATCAAAATAATATGTATATACTCGGCCCTATTACACCAAAACAATGGGTAAATATAATAAATGTAAAAGTCAATATTAGCCAAATATAAAAATTTGATTAGGATTTAAGTTTGAAAGATTAGAAATTGAAACCGAACAAAAATTTCAAATTCAATTTGAGTTTGAATCTTGTAATTTTTATACTTTCCTGTAAAAAATATAATGTAACATAATAGTAATTTCCCAACTCCAATACTCCCACCCCACCCAATACATATTATAATTATAGTCCATTCATTGATTAACAATTAAATTAAGTTTGTCCTTAAAATTAAGCTTGCCAAGGTTGAGTGTGAAAATAATGAAAGTCTCTCTTTCCAAAGTATATCTCCAACCGCCGAATGTTTTTCTTTTCCAAGCATCTCTCTGGCACCATCAGCTTTGTGTAAGGCATTGATTCTTTTCTTTTTCGAGCCCAACGCCAAAGATCAGTCTGACCTCTTCAAAGTTTAAATGATGATAATGCTACGACGCACTATCAAATCATAGGTTAACTTTCTTCTTCTAATGGCTTCTTCAAGTTCAAACAGTCATATCGCCTTCTTCCATATCAGTCTAAGTTAACATTTATGCACAAAATGCAGGAATAGACTCTCTAAATCCTTCTTTCATATCAGTCTAACTTAATATTTATGCGTAAAATGCAGGAATAGACTCTCTATCGCCTTCTTCCATATTAGTCTAATTTAACATTTATGCGCAAAATGCAGGAATAGACTCTCTCTCGCATTCTTCCATATCAGTCTAACTTAACATTTGTGCGCAAAATGCAGGAATAGACTCGAATGAAAAAATTTGCCATTTTGAGAGTGAAGAAAATTACCCATTCATTTCCCAATGCTTCTCATACCAATTTGCATTCTTGTTTGTAAAAAGTCTCCACCCCTACAACAACAATATATATTTAAATGTTTATGTTTAATACACATATATATACTTTATATAATTGCCAATAAAAATAGTTATGACAAATATAATAACTATCACAAAAAAAAATGAAACATTATTCATTAAGCTACCTTACCGAAACTACTTTCAAGCCACTTCTGGTGAATTTCTTTTTCTTTGCCTTATTGTTCTCTTTATTTTCTTTTCTTTATTATTAATTTGTCCTTATTAATCCCTTCTTTCCTTTATTATTAAAATTTTCCAGCCTCACTACTCACCGGAGAAGAAAGGATCGAACGAGCCAAAAAGTGTGACCTTTTTATAGCTAAAAACTTCAACACGGTTCACGTTTTTAAAAAAAGGCCGTTTTTATTCTCTATGAAAATGGCCGCCAGTACAACATTTTTATTTTTAAAAGCGGTCATTACAATGGCAGAAACACTGCAACTTTTGACCTTTTTAAAATAAGATTAAGGTGCTATTTAATAAAATATCTAAAAATTAAAACTGTAAAAATTGTTTATTTATTTTTAAAAATTATTTATTTATTTAAATATAACACATTTAAATTTTTTTTTTTTTAATATGACAATTTTACCCTTATTAATATATTTAGATCACATGATTAAAGCTTTAATGAGGGTAAAATAAATATTTTGTAATAAGAAGTTTTAAGTTTTCAGATTTAAGTGGCAAGTTACTTAATTTTTTTATCAAACAACTTTCATATCACTTAAATCTGAACTCAGATTTAAGTGAGAAAACAAACAACCCCTAAGTTAAGAATAAAGATTAAAATACCATTATTTGCAGGAACGGACGGAAAAAAATTCTTCACTCATATATACAAAATGCTCAAAAATCAGGGAGTGCGTATACGTCAATTTGATTATGTGTGCTGAATCTAATCTTATGGTCATGTCAAGTTAATAACCAACAACCATCTAATAATATCAATTGCCATATTCATCAAAAATCCCATCAAGATATCTTAATGGAAGGCATCAAATGTATATATATATAGGGGAATTTTCAGGTGCGGATTACTGTTCACGGACCATCCGTACGGATTGGTCCGTTTGGCACGCTTCCCGATGGAATTTTTTGATGAAATTTTGTGGGGATGTTTTTCATCGTGTGTAGAACATCTCCACCAAATTTCATCAAAAAATTCAATCGGGAAGTAGGTTAACTACATGATTGAAAAATATTGGATTTTACATATCTATTTCTGGACCAGTTTTTTTCAATCATGTAGTTAACCCACTTCCCGATTGAATTTTTTGATGAAATTTGGTGGAGATGTTCTACACACGATGAAAAACATCCCCACAAAATTTCATCAAAAAATTTCATCGGGAAGCGTTCCAAACGGACCAATCCGTACGGATGGTCCGTGAATAATAATCCGTATAGGATAGGGACTCTATATATATATATATATATTTTTTGAAACAAACAAAAGAACAACCAAGCCATGTATGAGGCGGCAAATAACAAGATTTAACCCGGAAACAAGGAGTCGCAGCTCTTAAAGCATTTTGAAAAGCAATTATAAGAAGTAATATTATAAGCTACACTATTAGCACTCCTAGGAGCATGGACAAAATATCAATATTTTTTTTTTCTAAAAACAAACAAAAGAAAAAGAATAACCAGTAACGAGCCACGTCCAAGGCAGCAAAAAAAAAAGTTCGAGTCTCATCTGACGTAAAAAATTTGTTATTATTATAACAAAAAAATATTATGAGCTACACGATTAAAATAGGTATAAAAATGACAGACATGTTTGAAATTACGTTTTGAATATGTTTGACCAACACTTCTTAGTCAAAGTTGTGGGGTTAATTAGATTGTGTATGTGTAGAATGTAAATGGCTATTTCTAGAGAGAGAACCAAGTGTGTGTATATATAGATAGAGAGAGAGAAATATACCCAATTAGGAGGAGTAGAGAGGAAGCTGCCACCGGACATTGTGGCAGCAGCAGTGACCCACGGTGCTGCGGCGCCATGACGGTTGCAACAAATGATAGGGAGAGAAAGATTCAGTGATGGAAGTGGTGATGAACAGTGGTTGTGGTGATGGTGTAAACAGCGGCTGTGTATCTCTTTATCAAAAAATGGATCCTCTGAGATGAATTTATATGGGCAATGTTAGGGCAAAGATTGGTGGTAATTACAAGACTGTCACCGAGCTTTAATTTGGTCTTTTTATTTTTATAATTTGAGAAACACATAAGATCATCTGAAGCGGGTGTTGTAAATATTAGGCCAAGTTTATTGATTGGTAATTAATTTTCAATCTTGTAACCAGTCAAAATGGTAAAATTATACTCATACGATCGTTCTTTATTCGTATGAAATTTTGTGTTTCAAAAAAAAAAAAGAAAATTGTCATATGAGTGTGGCTTACTTGTATGAGAGTGTGACTTACTTGTATGAGCTCATACAAGTAAGCCACACTCGTATTACTATTTTTTTATTTTTTTAAGTAAAAAATTTCATACAGAAGGGAATGACACTGAAAGCGATGAATGTGAACAATCAAACCAAATTAAGGTGGTTGCGGAAGACATACCGTCATGGTACACACAATTTCCTGTTACGTATATGGATCAGGAGGTGACAATTAATGAACAGTTGGTAAATCAAAATGAATTATGGAATGGGCTCACTTACGAGACTAAAGATAAGTTGAAGATTGCCGTGAAACAATATGCAATTAAGAATTCGTGTGAATTTATTGTTGATGAATCAAAGGCAGATACATGGGCAATAAGGTGTAAATTGAACGAAAGAAGGTGCAAATGGCGGCTTCGTGCTTGTAAGAGGAAGAAGAAATATGGCCAGTTTGAGATAACCAAGTACGAGAGTCTTCACACATGCACATTTGATCGTTTGAAACTAACTCACAAACATTTGGATTGCAAATTCATTGCAAGCAGAGTAAAACACATGGTTAAGGTTGAACCTGACCTTAAAATTGGCGTTATCGTCGCATTTGTTAAGGATCAATATGGTTACAAGATTTCTTATTGGAAGGCATGGAATGCGAAGCAGAAGGCTATTGAAATATTATTTGGCAATTAGAAAGAGTCTTATGCTATTATGCCGAGATATTTGACCACAATTAAGTACAACAACCAACGCACCGTCCATGAGTATAGAAGCAAGATGTATGATGGCCATTATCGTATTTTTGATAAAAACTTTTGGACCTTTAGTACGTCCATTGAAGGCTTTATGCATTGCCGGCCTGTTATAAGTGTAGACGCAACACATCTACGTAGCAAGTACAATGGGAAATTATTTGTTACAATGGCTATAGATGCAAGTGAAGGAATATTTTCGCTTGCATTTGGATTCGGCGATGAGGAAAGTCATGACACATGGAACTTTTTTCTCACGCGGTTTTGGCATTACGTCGTGAGGGGACGAGATGGCATTTGCTTGATTTCTGATCGTCACAAGGGCATACTGTCTGTAATTAATTTCGATTCACAATTTCAAGAGCCAATGACATACCATCGGTTTTGTATGCGACATGTCCGCAGTAACTTTACAAGTAAATGTAAATCAGACGAGACTTTAAAGATACTAATGTGGAAGGTTGCAACTGCTTACTGCTTGCCGAAATTTAATAAGTACATGGACATGATCAAAGAGTATGATAATCAACAAGAGAGCAAAGAAAAAAAACCATAGAGGTGGCTAAACCAAATTCCCCTAGAAAAGTGGACTTTTGTTCACGATGGAGGGCATCGTTATGGGATAAAGACAACAAATATCTTAGAGGTTTTCAACAGAATTTTAATTGGTGCGAGATCTTTGTCTATTACTGCATCGGTGCAGCTCATTTTTCATCGCCTCGTTACGTACTTTTGTGGAAGAGGTTAACATGGTAAAGATAGGCTTGACAATTCAGAGGTGGAACACACGCCATTCATGGCATTGAAATTATCGAAGCGCATGAAGGATATCGGCAAATATATTATTTTTACGCATAACAACTCGGAGAGATTTGCCTCTATCACATCAGCCAAAGGAAATGTTAAGAATGTAAACATTATGGAAAGCACGTGCAGCTGCGTGAGGTGGCAAATTTATAAGTATCCTTGTAAACATGTATTGGCGGCGTGTGCTGAATTAAGATTAGAACCGAAATACTTAATTCATCAATACTTGACTCTTGAGGCGTACGTGACTACATATTCTCCTACTTTGCATCCTGCTTTGCCAAAAGAATACTGGGATACCCTTTTGGTTAATACAATTCCAGGTGTTTTGATTCTTAATCCAAACTTATTGCGTCAAAAGGATCATCCATTTAGGCGCATTCATAACGAGATGGATGTAAGTGATCGTCGAAAATACAATCATTGTGGGACTTGTGGAGAGGTGGGACATGATCGCCGCAAGTATCCCCGAAATTAGATTAAATAATTGTTGCATTAACTCACAATTAGATATGTAGTCTTACTTTATTATTTGATAATGTTGCAGATTTCAGGCTATTAGTTTATTTTTGCATTATTTAATGTATAATATTTTCTAGTTGTATGCTTGACTTCGTATTGTAGTTGTAATATGTTATTTTGCTTAATGCGCAATGTTGTAACCTTGACCTTTGTTTAATTAATTTAATGTATAATGTTTCTTATAGACACAATTTTTAGTTTAACATAGTTATATTTTTATTAAATATACCAAAATTCTAAGTTCACGTACACATTAAATCATACAAGTAAGCAAAATAAATATCCATGTACAACCATTTCGTATGGGTAATGAAATTATATTTTTTGTCTAATAACTAACAATCAACCTACTAAGTACCACAACTAGGTTTTTTCCTCTTTCTCTTCGGCCTCTCATCCCTCTCGATCTCTGTATGGGTGTGTGTCTCTACACCCTGACCTCTGCCCCTGCCCCTGCCCATGTCCTTACCCTTACCCCTCGATCTACGTCTCCCTCTCCCTCGACCTATATCGATAGGTACCACAGGTACATCTACAACATCTGGTATGCCCAACTGTGTCACTATGTCATCATGATCCGTGGGTGTAAATGTCGGTGGTGACTGCGAATGTTCGAGTGAAAGCTGATGTGACACAACTGGTGAAATAAATGACGAGTCTGTCGTCAATATAGACACATAATGTCCTATGTCAAAGTCCTCGTATATGGTAAGGAGTGTAAAGAAGTCTGTCGTACTCGGGTGCAGTAAGCTTGCTGGTGATAGGGGAGATAACGTATCTGACTGTGATAGGCCAAGGGGCAATGGAGAAGAAAACACAGATTTAGTAATAGTAGTGGTGGGGGTGGGTAACGTATTAGTAGTAGCAGCAGTAGTAGTAGTAATAGTAGTAGTAATGGTACAAGTAGTGGTGGGGTCAGGTGGGGAAGATAACGTATCTGACTGTGATAGGCCGAGGGGCAATGGAGAAGAAAACACATATGTAGTAGTAATAGTGGTGGGGGTGGGTAACGTACTAGTAGTAGCAGCAGTAGTAGTACAAGTAGTAGTGGGGTCAGGTGGGGAAAATAACGTACATGGCTATGATAGGCTGAGGGGCGATGGAGAAGAAAACACAAATGTAGTAGTAATAGTGGTGGAGGTGGGTAACGTGCTGGTGGGGGTGGGTAACGTAATAGTATCTGGTAAGCTAAGGGGATCATCTGAAAATAACATAATAGTAGTGGTGGGTAACGTACTAGTAGTAATAATGGTAGTGGTGGTGGTGGGGGATGAGACATGTTGTGTAAAGGTAGACGGACCAGCATCATGTGTTAATGTAACAGGCTGTGCTGAAGACGTACTGGTAGTAGTGGTAGTAACAATAGCTTGCCGCCTCTGATGACGACAGCGATGGAGTCGTGGGATTGGGTCGGGTATAGGGTCATGGACCTAAAATGGATCAACAGATAATCGAAACTCTTGTCACGCCGTAACAAGAGCTGTATGCGCCAAGTTAGATATTTCCTCAGATGTAGAATCTCCTGTGATCGACCGCAAAAGATTGTTCATAGCCAATGTATATATCTTAGCAAGCGCATCCCCCTGGAAAAGAAAAAAAATTATATAAATATCAAATTAAAGTTCATGTACAAATTCGAAATTACATTTCGCTGATGCAATTCTAACTTACTAGTATCTCCAACGTGACTCCTACTGGCTCAGGACCAAACTCGGGCGGCTACTCCGGCGCCGCAAGTATGAAACATCGAGTAATAATGCGAAACCAAATCATATACGGGCGGTCGTACTGAATCGGGCCCTGTAACACATCCGCAGTGACTATGTGGTCAAGTCTACGATCCCAAAAGGCGATAAAATCGCAGTGCTAATGCCTCTAATCAACGGGATCTCCGTGCCCCCTCCCCCTCATATCCGTATCGTGTAATTGTTCACTTGTGTCAAAATTAATAGGGATATTTTTTTGTAAACCAAACTACCGCATCACTCTGTCTGTCAGGAAGGTGCCACTCCACAATCTCAAAATAGATAAGGAGTGACCGGCCCCGCCATATAGCCTGACCGGCTAGACAATAAAGAGGCAAACCAGCTATAACATGTGCAGTATACGACTGCTAGATCATCTGTAAATGATTAAGTACAACTAATAAATTTTAAAAATTATATCAAGACATTTAGAAGTGTCTAAAAAATAAATTTCTAATTTTTTAAAATTTCGGCAAAGTTTCGTCTATTTTTAGATCAATCCATTTTTTTCATATTGACCTGTTTAACAAGTTTATTATAAGTTTCCAAACAAATTCATCTCCCAATTAATCCAAAAGGAATTTATATATAATTATTTTCAACTTATTCAAAAAGACAAATATAGTTTTCCCAATCAATCAATGGCTATTTATCTTATAGTCACACAACAATCTAGCTTCTTCAATACCATACTAATTAACTGAGAGTAATTAAATCATACATAGTAATTACATGTACCTGCTCCGCTCGCATACAATCTAACTGGTCCCTATAATAAGTCAAAACATGTATCGGTGTCCGGTCTAGTGAGAACCTTGTCTGCCACCTTTATTAAATAAAACTTTGGATCTTAAAATATTGATATAAAAGTTGTGTCATTAAATAGATAAAGAAAAGAATATTCGTCCTTAAAACTAATTGCTCCTATTTTTATTTATTTAATTAAAGTGGATGTACTTATTAATCTAGTAAATTTTTTAATATTAAATCATTAATAAAATAATATTTACAAAATTAAATCAATAATATTTTTTGTCAGTCTATCCACATTCGTAGATTAATTTAGAAGGTAATTAACTGCAAGATATCGTTAATAGAAATAAAATTACTCATCTTTAAAACTAAACTCAAAACATCAACCATATATCACCTAAGGACTTGTTTTGTTGAGGTTTTAAAACACAGTTTTTTGATAAGTTTTTTAGAAGTGCAAAAGTAAGTTGAAAAGTAAATTTAATTTTTGTTGAAATTTTTTTCAATCAATTTAAAAAAATTCATTAAAAAAATCAAAAAATAGTCACAATGAATCTTATTTTATAAGTCTCGGTATGTTTCAAATATATTTTTTATATATATATAATTTCGTTTTTGAAATTAAAGTTATGGTGTTTTTAAAATTTTATGAGAAAAAAAGTAAAGTAAATTAAATTTTATCTAATTTCAAATTTTAAATTTAAAGTTATGATATTTTAAAAAATTTATAAGAGAAAAAGTAAAGTTAAGTAAATTTTAAAAAATACAAAGTAAAGTTAATATTTTAATAAAAATTTAAAAAAATACAAAGTAAAGTTAATATTTTAATAAAAATTTAAAAAAATTAATTTTAAAATCTTAACCAAACACCGTCTAACCTCGAGGAGCTTTTTCCTTATTTCTTCCACTTTCACGGGTAAAATGATTGTCGCAGTACTTTGTTGGAACCATATATATGATACGTATAGTTTTTTTCTTGATCCGATTGGGGACAATGAACCAAATTTTGCATTTTTTATTAAAAATTTCACTAAACTTAATTTAAAAGTTGGTGGGCCGTCTGACTTGTGCTCCTATGGACTTCTTTTAAATCTTGAGTTTGACACTTCTTCGAAGTATTCTTTTATTGCATTTTTAAAATGTGATAGAAGAGTATTTCGAATTATAAAAGGCATTTTAGTCATTTTTATATAACGTACCATGGAGCATTGCCCTTGCTCGATTAAATTTAGGTGGAACTATTTATGCATCTCAAATATTGCTATAACATTCTCACATTGACTTTATATTGACTCAGTACAATATGATAGAGTATATAATCATTTATTTAGTGAAACATAGTTGAGTTATTGTTAAAAAAAAAATTACACAAACTCAGCATTATTTCATCAAAATAATGTGCTTATCAAACACTTTATCATTATAAAAGTTTGATTGGGATTTAAGTTTCAAAAATTAAAACCGAAACCGAACAAAAATTTCAAATTCGATTTGAGTTTGAATTTTGTAATTTTTATACTTTCATATAAAAAATATAATGTAACATAATATTAATTTCCCAACTCCAAAACTCCCACCCCACCTCACCCCACCCAATACATATTATAATTATAGTCCATTCATTGATTAACAATTAAATTAAGTTTGTCGTTGAAATTAAGCTTGCTAGGTTTGAGTGTGAAAATAATGAAAGTCTCTCTTTCCAAAGTATATCTCCAACCACCGATTGTTTTTCTTTTCCAATCATCTCTCTGGCACCAACTTTCCAAGCATCTCTCTTGCAATATTAGCTTTGTTTAAGGCATTGATTCTTTTCTTTTTTAAGCCCAACGCCGAAGATCAGTCTGACCTCTTCAAAGTTTAAATAATGATAATGCTACAACGCACTATCAAATCATAGATTAAGTTTTTCTTCTTCTAATGGCTTTTTCAAGTTCAAACAGTCTCATCGCCTTCTTCCATATCAGACTAACCTAACATTTATACGCAAAATGCAGAAATAGACTCTCTATCGCCTTCTTCCATATCAATCTAACTTAACATTTATGCGCAAAATTGAGGAATAGACTCGAATGGAAAAATTTGCCATTCTAAGAGTGAAGAAAATTACCAATTCATTTCCCAATGCTTCTCATACCAATTTGCATACTTGTTTGTAAAAAGTCCTCCACCCCTACAACAATAATATATATCTTTAAACGTTTATGTTTAATACATGCATATATACTTTATATAACTGCCGATAAAAATAGTTATAACAAATATAATAACATCACAAAAAAAAACATTATTCATTAAGCTACCTTACCAAAACTACTTTCCAGCCATTAACTACTTTATTCTTTATAATGTAACTAGGTCGTAACCCGTATTAAATGCACTATACATTATTCAGAAGTATCTTAAACTGCAACCACACAATTTTTATCCGTTATACATTTGTACGAGCCACAATGGGAATATTAGTTTTAGAGTAAACAACCCCAATAACCACTAAACTTTAAAACAAAATACATTGGCTATTAAATTTTAAAATAAACTACTTTAGCTATTCAACTTTGGAGTAAATACCACTTTGATCATTTATTCGAATTTGACTGTTAAATTGAATAAAATGAAACCATATCCAAGGTACATTATTCCATTTAAGCTTATTTTAATCATTTTGATTATAAAATAGTCCAAATAGCATGTTTATTGAAAATATTGCTATATTTTATATACTGTGTGCGTTTCATTTTGGCAAGAATTATTTGAGATAAATGTTGATTTGTTACAATATGACCAAAATGATTGTTTACGAAATCATGTACCGCGCAAATGCACTAAATTTAATAGCTAAATTGAATGAAATGGTCAAAGTGATACTTATTCCAAAGTTGAATCACCAAAGAATTGAACGGAACAATCAAAATGGTACTCACTCTAAAATTAAATAACCAAAGTGATTCGTTTCGAAATTTGATGATCAAAGTGATACTATATCAAAAGTTTAGTAACTATTTGGACCGTTTACTCTTACTTTTATGATTATCCTACTTACTCGAGTGTTGCAATAGTGGAATGATAAAACAAAAAAAAAAAAATAAAATAAGTATTGTGTAGTATTTCAAGAGAGAGGAGAGAGTGACAGAGAAAGAAAATAGTAAGGGGAGAGAGAAATAGAGAGGGAGACTCCTCACGCTAAACAGTTTGACATCTGGAGATTGTAAGTTAATCTATTTGGCATGGGAACTTAACCATACTCGACTTTATCATGCACCTATACTATTTTATCCTACTAAATTCACCGTTGTGTGCTCTCGTAGGATAAATTTGTCCTACATTCACACTAATTTTCAGATTTAAGTGGAAAAACAAACAATCCTTAAGTTAAGAATAAAGATTAAAATACCATTATTTGCAGAACAGAGATTATTAGGAACGGACGGAAAAAAATTCTTCACTCATATACAAAATGCTCAAAAATCAGGGAGTGCGTATACTTCAATTTGATTATGCGTGCTGAATGTAATCTCATGGTCATGTCAAGCTAATAACCAACACTCATCTAATAATATCAATTGCCATATTCATCAAAATCCCATTAAGATAAATCTTAATGGTAGTCATCAAATATAATATTTTTTTTTTTAAACAAACAAAAGAACAACCAAGCTATATAAGAGGCGGCAAATAACAAGATTCAACCTAAAAACAAGGAGTCGTAGCTCTTAAAGCATTTTGAAAAACAATTATAAGAAGCAATATTATAAGCTACACTATTAGCACTCCTAGGAGCATGCACAAAAATAACATTGTTTGTTTTAGAAAAAACAAACAAAAGAAAAAGAATAACCAGTAACGAGCCACGTCCAAGGCAGCACAGAAAAAAAACTCAAAATAGTTCGAGTTTCATCTGACGTAAGATTTTTGCTATTATTATAAAAAAAATTTAAAAATAAATAAATAAATAAAATATTATGAGCTACACGATTAAA
This sequence comes from Lonicera japonica, assembly GCA_021464415.1. Lineage (NCBI taxonomy): Eukaryota > Viridiplantae > Streptophyta > Magnoliopsida > Dipsacales > Caprifoliaceae > Lonicera > Lonicera japonica. The sequence continues at coordinate 8,562,650 of CM038468.1, read as the reverse complement.
ATAGGTATAAAAATGACAGATACGTTTGAAAGTAAGTTTTGAATATGTTCGAGCATCACTTCTTAGTCAAACTTGTGGGCTTAATTAGATTGTGTATGTGTAGAATGTAAATGGTTATTTCTAGAGAGAGAGAGAGAAATATACCCAATTAGGAGGAGGAGGAGGAGAGAGGAAGCTGCCACCGGACATTGTGGCAGCAGCAGTGACCCGCGGTGCTGCGGCACCGTGACGGTTGCAACAATTGATAGGGAGAGAATGATTCGGAAGTGGTGATGAACAGCTGTTTTGGTGATGGTGTAAGCGGCAGCTGTTGTATCTCTTTATCAAAAAATGGATCTTATGAGATGAATTTATATGGGCAATGTTAGGGCAAAGTTTGGTGGTAATTTCAAAACTGTCACCGAGCTTTAATTTGGTTTTTTAATTTTTTTAATTTGAGAAACACATAATAGCATCTCGAGGAGAGGTTTTAAATATTATACCAAGTTTACTGATTGATAATTAATTTTTAGTCTTATACTCGGTTAAGATGGTAAAATTATATTCATACGAGCGTCTTTTATTTGTATAAAATTTTATATTTTAAAAAAATAAGAAAATAGTCATACGAGTGTGATTTATTTGTATGAGCTCATACAAATAAGTCACACTCGTATAATTATTTTTTTATTATTTTAAACACAAAATTTTATATAAATAAATAGAGGTATTCAAGAATCGAATTGAACTAATTAAACCAATTGAACATGACCAAAAAATAAGATTTTTTTTTATTTTTAAACGTTACGATTAGATCGAGTCCAAATTTTTATAAACTAAAATACTCCAGTTCAATTTCCGATCTTATAAATAAAATTACCTATAAAATTGACCAGACTAATTATCTATATAAAAATATATTTTTTTAAATAACTTAAGAGAAAGGGTGTGTTTCATTTTTTTCTCTTACCTTCCTCTTCCCCAAAATGCTACAGCCTTTACTCACATCTGTCGCCAGACTCCCCACCCACGCTTTTTCTTTTTTTTCTTTGTTCTCTGACATTGCAAACGACTCTCTCTCTCTCTCTAGTCTTTTCCTCTCTTTAAATGTGTATCCATTTCCAAGAAAGTTATTTGACTTTCCTTGTATTTTTCTTTTCCCCATGTTTTATGCCCAAAATATCTTCCAACATCTCCTCTCTTCCCCCCACGCTCCACTCTCTCTCCTTTTTCTTTTTTCCAATTATTCTCACTTGTTAGACCATTTCTTATGGGTAATATAAAAATATAATGTAAAAATAAAAATTTAGACTATTAATAAAAATGAAAACGCAGCGGTAAAAATGTAAAAATAGCTCTCACGACACATCATGTGTCAGGGGAGAGTCTGTGAGTTTGGCCGACACATCATGTGTCGTGCCAATGGTTTTAATTTGTGTAAAGAGAGAGTATATGAATAATCTAGAGAAATTAGAAACAAAAAAGGAGAAAGATGAAGGAAAAAGAAGAAAAACTACTTTTCTTTTCTGTCTGCCGGAGACTTCTATTTGCTAGACATGATACAAGTGGGTTCAAGTGAGAGAGTATACGAAGAATCCTGCTTTTCTTTTGTTTCTGCTTGAGGAAGGAAAAAGAAGAAAGAACAGGGGAGAAAGATGATGACAATGAAAGAGCATGACTGAGCCAAAAAATTCATGCCTTCACACGACACTTGATGTGTCGTGGGAGTGGCAAATTTATGCCTCACGACACATCATGTGTCGTGGAAGAGTAATTTCACTATCCCGATATATCATTCATCGTGCGAGGTATAATATTGTCAGCCTGCAAATATACCTTTCATTTACACTTTTACCTCCGAATTTACATTTTTAAGCTAAGCGGTGAGGCATCAATATATGTAGATTTGGATTTTTACCCTACCCGGTACAGATGGTCTTAGCTGTCTCTCTTCCCACGTGAACCCTCTCTCTCTCTTGCATTATTCAAATTTCTTCATCATTCTCCTATCTCTTACGTCTCTAAAAGAGCATGTAAAGGATGAGGAAAACCTGTGAAAAGAAAAAGATTGAAAAAATTAAAGGGGTGTGTTTTTTCTCTTCTTTTCTCTCGCTCTCTCTATACGTATGCGTGTATATATATACACATGTTTAGATTTAAGATATATTTTGTATATATATATAATTTTTTTTTGATTTCATATGTGTAAGAATTTGTTAATTGTAAAATGAATATAGATTTGAATATAATTTGAATCTTTGATTTTAGTTTTCCCCTTAATATGAAAATAGACTCTATCTTGTTGTTTCATTTAGTTTATTTTTTGTTGGCCACTGTCTAATCCAATTGAACTGATCGAAATTGGACCGTTTAAATTGGTCCGGTCTGGTCTGGTCTTAGGAAATATTTCGGTCCAAAAAAAAATTAAGATCGAAGTGATTAGTTCGGTCCGAAAACATGGTGAACGGTCTGGTTAACCGGATTGTGAACACCCCTATGAATGAAGGACGTTCGTATGAGTAAAATTTAGTAGTATGTTAAGTTTACCCATTTTATATTCTACCTTTCTAATTTTTATCTGTTTACTTTTTTCGCTGTGAAGAAAAGTAAGGTAAATTTATCAATTTACCCCACCAAATCTCATGAAATTTTTTATCCATTTAACCATTAAAATAAGGGACAATGAGGAGAACTAAGTAACGGGGAAGAGCCAACTCCATAATATATAAATATGGTAGTGTTATTTCCACCATAAAATATACTTGCTACTATTTTGACTCTTGTTACCACTCCCACTAAATTCCTTTTTACTCATCCACACTTTTAGTAACACTTTGTGCCACTCACACTCTAATATGTTACTGGTGATGGGTTCCTCCCATGTTGATCCGACTGTTCTGAGTTTGATCTATCATGCTAGAAATGGAGAGTCCATAGTGCCTATCGTTCTTGCAGAGACTTTAAATGGCCTGGATGATATTCAAAGGGGGGCTTCACCCTTCTTCAGGGGAAGTCCGCACTTGCTATACATGTGGTTGTTGGAGCGTTTTCGATCGGTGGGCTTCAACGGGGTTCGGCTCGACAATCCGTGTAATACCCCGTATTTTAATTTGTGTTAAATAGAAATATATTGGCTTATTTATACTCACATGAGTGATCGTTAGGTGATTCGGGTGGTTCGAATTGATTTTGGTTGGTAAATATGAAGTTTTGGTCTTTCGCGATTTGTTATTTCTAGCTATCTTTGAGCTATCGTAGTTTCGTCTCTATTTATCCGAATAAGATTCCGTTCGCGTTTGTGTCTAGTATTTGTAGCATCCTACAACTTTTGTGTTTTGCCCGAAGTCCAACTCGCACTCCTTGTTGATCAAAACAGGGCCCTAAGTTGGCCCATCGCTGAATTCTGGTCTTTCGGTAGCGCTTTGGCAGAGCGCTGTCTTCGGTGAATTTTTGGGAATGATTGGTCCATAATTTGGGAAAACTTCCAACTAGGAAGTTGTAGATCTTTGAAATACCTTTCCGTGGACATAAAGAACGCATCAATCGGAGTTCCGAGCGAACAGTTATGGCCAAAACAAAAACAGTGCATCAGAGCACCAAAATTACGCGCGGACCGGTATGGGCATTTTGAATACCGGTCCGGCAGCGGGCCAATGTCGGTTTTGAGCGTTTTTAAGTGCTCTCTTGACCCCTTTTGCCCCAAACTTCGACCAAAACAAACCCACAAGCCTCTAGAGAGTTCTAGAGAGAGGGAGAGAGGTTCCTAAGCAATTTTTACCTATTTTTCACTCATGATCCAAGATTAAAGCTCCAAATCACTTGAATTTCTTCTCCCTTGCTACTATTCATCATCTTCTTTGTGTAGATCGCTTGGGGGAGAGCCGCAATCTTCATTCTTTCTTCATCTTATTCGCTCATAAGTCGAGGTAGGGGTTATATGTTTTCCAAACTTGATTATATGATTTTATTTATCTAAAGATGAGTAATTTTATACATATATGTTCGATATGAAGCACATACCTCTTGTTATTGATTATACAAGAATGATTTTATACATGTATGTTCACATGTTGGTCATATCATTGGATATACATAAGGTTGTGCATGATTGAGTTATGATTTTACGATATGAAACAATATATGCCATCTAAGCTCCATAATTACATGTTATTGATTCACATGGATGTTCCTTGGGTATGTATGTGTTGATTTGACAAGAAAAGGGGGTTTTGTATACTCCAAAGAACATGGACGTGAATTGGATAGAGTTTATATGGCATATGCAGCTTCTATTTTCTATATGATGCATTATTTGGGACAAGATATGCCACTTGAACTTGATATCTATGTAATAGAGACTAGTAAGCGATGTTCCTTGAATATACATGCTTGGTTGTTTCCAATTGGATTTGTAAATGGGTTATGTATACGATAAGGAACATGGCTACATAATGAATGAAGTTTAAGTGGCATGTGTTGTTTTTAGTTGTCATAAAGAGCATATATGCATGTTGTGCATCACTATTGTGTCAACCGCACTCTTGAAGATTCTTCGGCAAGCTTGGATTCCTTTATGGCCTATCGAATGGGCGTGCATCTCTTATTATGATGCTGAAAGCTTAATTTTATATCTATCTCTATTTGGAGGCTACATGGAGGCTTATTTCTTATGGAAATTCATGGCAGCTTCAATTATATCTTGATATTGTCTTATCAGAAAGAATTGGTTGATTGGGCTATTGGAAATGATTGTGCTTGGTCGTGGATGACCAAGGGTGATGTGAATTTTGTATGAATATATGTTTTCATGGTGCTTGCCGGGATGGGAAAATAGGCAGGGCCCGGTGCCCTTGGGTTGAAAAGCCCTAAACCCCTGGGGGATATTGTTTGGCCGCCAATAAGCCACCGGTGAAAGACCCGGGAACCTTGGCATTGGCAACGCACCATGGATTCGATTCTTTTATAAGGAAGATGGACGGGATTGTGGTTCCACTTCCTGGGTATGATGGTATTGGTATGCCTTTTTAAGTGACGGATTCTATATTGTGACGCCAGTTCGGATTCTTATTGAAGCAAACTATGATTATATTATATGCTCTTGGAGCGAATGTATTTTATATGGTTATCATGGCTTGGTTTCTCATCAGGATGCATCGTCAAGATTCAGAATTGGGTTGACACAAAGGGAGGTAACCTGCATATGCATGAGCATGCATCATCATGAGCTAGTTATCTTTTGTGATGTTTTATCAATTATGTTTGGATTATACGATGAAAAGGTCTACTTGATTTACAGTAATAAATTAAGGAATGTTTTCCAAACTTTCCCTCCACATACTTTTCCCCCTACTGAGCGATATGCTCACCCCGTTTTTCTAAACTATACAGGTATTCAGGAGTCTAAAGAGAACAGGGGCGCGGAGGGACCGAGAACGAGTTAGTGGCTCTGATACAGATGTATTTTTGTTATGTACATGCTATCGCGGGAAGCCACGGCTAGCCCAGAGTGTAGTATACTATCATGAAATTACTCACTTGCTTTTAAAACTATTATATACTTGTTTATATGTTTGTATACAGTATTGTCATCTTCAGTATGATTGTGAAATGGTTGTTTGACATGTATGATAGTACTATTTGGATTTCTTTGTGCATTTTACATTATATATACCCATTTTAGTCATTCTAAGATGGGTTAGTAGCACTCCAGGTCTTAATTACGGGTGTTGTCCTGTAGATTAAGGCGGGAGTGTTACAATCCGACTCATTTTTTCCATCGTCCTCTTTTTGGTGCTTTGACTATGTCTTCCTCTGATTGGACTGTGTGGTTTTCTAAGAACTTTTGTGCCATACGGTGGAATATCCCTTGGTGGAAGCTGAGGGCGATGGTGCTCAGTACCGGGGGACATAATTATGTTCGGCTCCGTGGACTCTGGTTCACCTCTTTTTATCTCCCAGGACGTCTTCTTCGGCAGTTCAATGTTTCTCAGGATATTCCTCTTGGCCTGAACAACTTCTCATCTGAGTCCAAATTTGTGACCCAACATGTCTCTTTATTAATGGAGAGGATGTGGCGTGCTCGGTTGACTCGGCAGTTCAACTATGCTCGTTTCGGTATTCCCAGGCCCCTCCGGGCTGACATTATCCGCCCTTGCTGGCAATTTCTAGAAGGAGAGCTGATTGATGACCCCTTTCAAATGGAGTGGTTCCGATTCATGGATTCTGAGCCTTCAGAGCATAACATTGTCTTTGCGTACCAGATTCTGGATAAGGCTCGAATTGATTTGGCCACTGATGACCCAGTGTGGCCAACCCCTAGGGATTAGTTTCTTTTTTGTATGCTATATTTCCTTTGTAACTTTCGATGTTCTGAACCACCTTTTAATAATATACGAAGGACTGCTTTGTGGAAAATAAGTTTCTTTATAATTTTTAAACCGAGCCTGAAGTCACTTCTCAGGTTGCCTACGTTCCCCTTTTGATTTTTTCAAAGAACAAAAGTTTGAGTTGGGGCTCAGGTTTACGTAGTTCTTATCTATACATGTTACATCTATTGGTAATACTTCTTCAAACGATCCATATTGACTGGTGAATGCAGTAATTGTCCGTCTAAGTCTGTGAGTATGACGGCTCCCCCAGTGTCAATCTCTTTGACGATGTATGGCCCTGTCCATTTCTGCCCGAATTTCCCTCTTGGATTTATGGCCGGTTCTCGAATTTCTTTCAACACGATGTCGTTCTTATTGATACCCCGAGTCTTCACTTTCTGGTTAAATGCTCGAGCGATTCTCTTCTAATATCCTTGATGGTGGTATGCGACTTTCAATCTCTTCTCATCTAGTAAGGCCAGTTCGTTATAACGTGCCTGGACCCACTCCAGTTCATTGACTTGATTCTCTAGCATTACTCTGAGAGAAGGGACCTCCAACTCAACAGGGAGGACTGCTTCCATCCCATATGTAAGAGAAAACGGGGTTGCCCCGGTGGAGACCCTCTCGGTGGTGCGGTATCCCCACAATGCATAAGGTAGTTTCTCTGGCCAGTCCCGACAGGTGTCGATCATTTTGCTTAGGATATTCTTCAGATTCTTGTTGGTGGCCTCGACTGCCCCATTGGTTTGCGGTCTATACGGCAATGATCTGTGTCGGGTAATACCATATTCCTCCATGGCAGAATTAGCCTCTCATTCGAAGTGAGTACCGTTGTCTGAGATGATCTCGTGTGGGACCCCATACAAGCAGATGATGTTCCGTCGGATGAATCGGGCAACTTTTCTGGCGTCAAGGGTTTGGAAAGACTCGGCTTCTACCCATTTGGTGAAGTAGTCAATGGCTACCAATATGAATTCATGGCCGTTGCTGGCTTTGGGTGAGATCTTTCCGATGACGTCGATTCCCCAGGTTGCGAAAGGCCAGGGAGCGGTCATGTTGTACAACTCTTTCGGAGGGAGTTTCTGAGATTTGGCATAGATTTGGCACTTGTGACAACGGCGTACATGATCAACACAGTCGTTCTGCAGGGTAGACCAGAAATAACCTTGTCTGATGATCTTGCGGGCAAGGGTATGACCGCTCATATGAGGTCCACAATCACCCCCATGTATCTGATCCATCACCTTGACAGATTCTTCCTCGGTGAGACATTGGAGATGAGTACCGTTGTAGTTCCTTTTATACATCTTTCCGGCACAAAGTATGAACCTCGATGCTAACCTCCTGAGCGTGACCCGCGTTCTCTTATCTGTTTGCTCGGGATACCAATGATTTCTCAGTAGATTCCAGATGTCATAAAACCAAGTGGTTGAATCCCCATTCTCTTTATTCTCTACCTCAAGGGCCATGCAGTGTGCATGTCCAGATCTTTTTTGTACTGTAAGAGTAATTTCTTCCATCCCCTCCGGGATATCAATCATGGATGCCAGAGTTGCTAGGGCGTCAGTAAAACTATTTTGTGACCTGGGGACATAGTAAAACTCCGAATGTTCAAATTTTCCTGCTACATCTTCTAATCGGGCAAGGTAAGGGACTAACTTCTCATCTCTAATATTTCATTCCTTCAAAACTTGGTGAACCACTAATGCCGAATCTCCGTATACTTGTATTCTCTTTATACCCCTTTGGAGCGCGATCTCTAGTCCGATTATGCAGGCTTCATACTCGGTCATGTTGTTGGTGCAGCAGAAGTCTAGACGATATGATACCGGGGAGTGAGTTTGGTCTGGAGAGACCAACAGGATATCTATCCCGTTTTCGTTTCGGTTGGCGGCCCCGTCAAAGTACAATTTCCAGTCTTCATCGATCTCGACATTCATGATGGTTTCGTCTGAAAATTCAGCTTCCTCTAGCATATCCCCCAATATCGGATTATGGGCCAGGTAATCAGCTATGATCTTGCCTTTGACTGCCTTCTGGGTCATGTAGGTAATGTCGAATTCGGAGAGTAGGAATAGCCATTTTGCCATGCGGTTTGAGAGAGCCGGTTTCTCGAAGAGATATTTCAATGGATCAATCTGTGATGCCAGGATGACTGGAAAAGCCAGCATGTAATGCCGTAATTTCTGTGTTACCCAGACGAGAGCGGTGCATGATTTCTCCAACTGCGTGTAGTTTACCTCAAACGGGGATAACTTTTTACTAACGTAGTATATGGCTTGCTCTTTTCGTGTATCGGTCAGGTGTTGGGCCAGCATGGCCCCTGCAGCCGAATCAATGACGGTTAGGTATAGAATTAGCGGCAGTCCGGTCTGTGGCGGGGCTAACACTGGGGGCTTGGAGAGGTAATCCTTGATTTTGTCAAAAGCCTCTTGGCATTGATCGTCCCATTCTCCTGGTGAAGACTTTCTCAGGAGTTTGAAGATGGGTTCGCAAGTTTGAGTGAGCTGAGAGATAAACCTGCTGATGTATTGCAGATTTCCCAAAAATTCCTGGATTTCTTTTTCGGTACGAGGCTCGGGCATGTCTCAGATAGCTTGAACTTTGGCAGGGTCCACCTCGATTCTCTTCTTACTAATGATATATCCCAGGAGTTTTCCTTTGGTTACCCCGAACACACATTTCTGCGGATTGAGTCTTATCTGATACTGGCGGAGGCGGTCAAAGAAAGCCCGTAAAGCTGATACATGGCCTTCCCTCTCCTTTGACTTGATTATCATGTCGTCCACATACACCTCTACTTCTTTGTGAATCATGTCGTGGAAGATAGCTGTAGCTGCCCTCTGATATGTTGCCCCGGCATTGTTCAGCCCAAATGGCATAACGGTGTAGCAGTATGTTCCCCACGGTGTGATGAATGCCGTTTTCTCTTGATGATCTGGGTGCATCTTGATCTGATTATACCCGGAAAAACCGTCCACGAATGACTTCAAGGCATGGTTGGCAGTATTATCTATTATCAAATCAATGTTAGGCAGTGAGAAATCGTCTTTCGGGCAGGCCTTGTTAAGATCCCGGTAATCCACACATGCGGACCTTCCCATTTGCCTTTGGAACAGGCACGATGTTGGCTAACCATGAAGGGTACTCGATCACCCGCAAGAAATCCACACTCAGTTGTTTCATCACCTCTTCTTTTACTTTCAGGGACCATTTTGGCGTAAGTTTTCTCAACTTCTGTTTGACGGGCCTAAATTCCGGTTCGGTGTGTATCTCGTGCATGACTATCTGGCTGTTCAAACCTGGCATATCTGCATAGGACCAGGCGAAGATATCCACGTACTCATTTAGAGTGTGTGTGAATCTTCTCTTTTTGTTCCACTTAGACTTGCCCCAATACAGACCTCTTTTCTTTCTTCTTCTGTCCCGAGGTTAATCATAAGAGTGTCCCCTTCCTCGCTCTGTATACGCTGCTCCTCCTGTTCGGGGTGTTCATTTAGTTTCTCTAACTCCATATAAGCAATTACAGAATTAAAATCAACAGGGTAACGCAAAACAGATTCTTCTTCATTGATAATGGTGCTTACAGGTACAAGTTTAAACAGTAAATCTAGGAGTGATTTCTCCTTAGCCCTACCCTCGCTCTTATCTATCACCCTTACAATTTCGCTCTTTCCCCCTTTGTAATCTGGATCAGTGCGTATCAAGTGTACAGGGTCGTATCTCGTTTCCTCATCCCCTAGAGCCATGATGTCAAAGAGACCTCCGATCATTTCTTCCTCTTCATCTTTGTCGTCTCCATTCTCTTCCTTCGGCCCGATTGTTAACTTGGTAGAGAAGCTGTGTGTGACGTTTTCCTTGATATAGAGGTCCTCTTCATAGAAGATTTCCCATCCTGGAAGGTTTTCTCCGTTGCTGTTTCTCCATGGCTCCTGAAAGCCGCAAAAGGGGAAGTCCTCTCCTTCTTTGACGAAAAAGCCATTCAAAGAGCTAAAACTCGGATATTGATGCCCTCGATCCCTTTTCTCTCAGTCGTCTTCTTCAGTGTGCTGGTACCCCAAGCCTTCTCTTTCGTACCTCGTTACCGGTTCCAAGGCTTGGAGTAACCCTGGCTGCCCCATTCCCAGACTGGCTCCAGGTAAATATTTCATCATTCTCATCATATTCGTGATCTTGGTGCTGAGACCGGGGATGTTGTCAGGGGGTAGATACTCGATTCTCTGGGTGGTGAGAGTTTTTACTTGAGGCTCATAAGAAAAGCCTCCTAATTGTATGCTCTGACTCCCGATGCCTAATACAGGTAACTCCAGATCCGCCAAGGTCCTCTCAGGATCTCCTTGGATGGTGATTATTTTTCCCTCGAACGGTATCTTGATTTTTTGGTGCAAGGAGGAGGGGAGTGCTCCTATATCGTGTAGCCATGCTCTTCCCAACAGGAGATTAAAACTGGAGGGAATGTCTATGATTTGAAAGTCGGCCGGAAAGCTTCCGGGACCGACCATGAGATCAAGCTTCAGGGAACCCAGAACGGACCTTCTGGTATTGTCATAGGCCCTGACAGTCACAGCTGACGGGGAGAGCTCTGAATCCAAGATACCTAGACACCTGGCGGTCTTCAGGGGGCAGACGTTTATGGTTGATCCGTTGTCGATGAGGACTTGCGGCAGGATTTTCCCTCGGGTCCGGACGGTGATATGGAGGGCCAGGCTGTGTTTCTTCCCTAATGGAGACAAGTCCTCATCTGAAAATGATAGACTTTTTTGGACTGTAAGGGACTCGATCATGTTTGACAGTTGTTCTGGTGTGAAATCTGGTGATATGATGGCCTCGTCCAGAAGCTTGATGAAGGCAGTCCTGTGAGGTTTGAAGGCAACCAAGAGGTCCCAAATGGTAATGTGTGCCTGGGTTTTCTTCAACTGCTCAAGTACTCGATATTCTTCTATTTCTTTAGGAGGTGGTGATCTATCGGCATTCGTCGGCGGTGGTTGGTATACCCTTCCTGAACGGGTGATTTGTTGGATCCAAAGGGATGCGGGGTCTGATCCCTCTAAAGTTTCTGATGACTCCGGCTCTGTCGACCAACTGAAAGTCCCAGGGGAGGTTTCTGTCATACAGATTGTTTTCCTGGGGGGCCTTGGGATTTCCATGGCTGTTTCTTCTTATCTTGGGTCCATCCTATCCTAAATTTTTCGGGATTGGTTTTGATTGTAAGTGGCTGTGAGATCCCTTGATTTGCCTTTCCTAAACCCTGCCCGAGTAGGAAGTTCATTTTGGCCATCCATTGATTAATTATTGGATTGAGGCCTAAGGCAACTTGAGCCTTTGCTGGCAGTACAACGGGTACCCTGTAGGCTGGGTTATCTCGAATGAGTCCTACGGGATCAAAGCTTTCTTCATCAGTGGTCAAGGCGTTAATCCCCGCTGGTGGAGCGTGGTTAGGAAGGGGATTGTTGGTAACATTGGGCCCGCCGGGGCGGGGATGGTTCCGGCTTCAATCAAGTCTTGAATACGATGGCGAAGGGCCCACAACGCTCCGTGTCATGGCCTGCAGCCTGATGGTACGCACAATTCTCATTCATTCTCCAGGTGCTGGGAATGGGGTTTGGTGGGGGGCGCGAGTTGAGTGGATTGATTAGTCCGGCATTTCGGAGCATTTCCAGACTTTTGACCAAGGTAATGGGAAGTGTGTAGAAGTCCCTCCTTTTCTTAACCTCGGTGCTCGAAGAGTCTCCTTGTGAGGGCCAACTCATCGGAGGTGTTTATTGCGACTGTCGAAATGGGTTTTGTTGATAGGGGTATGAGCTTAGTTGGTTTACGGCTGGAGTGACTGTCTTCTTCCCGGCATATGAAGCTTTCCTGGTATCGGCCTCTACCTTCTTGGCCAATTCTTCTTCTACTTGTGACCCCATACTCAACAGGGCTCTGAAGTGTGGGAATACATGCTTTCCCATGCAATTCATTACAGCTGGAGTGAAATTCTTCTGTATGATTTCCAACTGCTCTTCTTCATCGGGTCGTTTGGACATTTGGGAGGCCATCTCTCTCCAGCGGGTAACAAAGTCGCTGAAGCTCTCTTTCTCGCCCTGCTTGGCCATTTTCAGGTGTTTACGGGTAATTTTCAAATCTTCGTTGGACCCGTATTTAACCATAAATTCCTTGACGATATCTCCCTAAGTCTGCGTGTGATGCCTTTCCAAACCAAAAAACCATCTCAGGGCTGCTCCCGTGAGAGTCATGTGAAAGGCCTATGCTAATTCCGGCTCTCCACAACCGGATACTTGCATGGATCTGATGTAGGAATGTAGATGGGTTTTAGGGGGCGTGGTTCCAGTGAACTTGGTGATGGAAGGGAGTTTGAATCCCTGTGGTAATCTTGCTTCTGGGTAGAGGGAGAAGGCGTTCATATCTGTGATCTCGTCTGCTCCCTTTATTAGAGACACCCCTTTCTCCGGGACCCTCATCTGCTCTTTTAGCTTCTTCATTTCCTCACTTTCTCTTGACACCTCGTCGGGCTGTTCCCGTGCTATTACCGATTCTGCATACACTGCCCGGAGTCGGTTGATGTCTGGGTACTCATTAGGGAGGGCTACTGGGGCCGGTGGTGGAATGGATCTTGCGGGAACTTGTGGCCATGGTTGGTATTGGGGGTCAAAGCCGGGTTGTACTTGGGGTTGGGGCCAAACTATAGGTGGCTCTTGCTGTTGGTATGTGGGGCCTGAATCCGGGGCCCATTGGTTCTGATTGTTGGGGTCAGTTTGAACGGGACCAGCTACGATAGGACCCGTTTGGGGTGGATTGGTTCCTTGGACTGGGGGGAGTACTTGGGAAGACTGCCCTTGATTCTAATCTCGATTCGGTGGTAGCCGCTCAAACCCTGGTGGTGCAGTTCGTTCGGCTGATAACTCTTCTACTCGAATCCGGGTGTTCTGTCGAGTCATGTCGAGTTGCAAGTTTAACATGACCTATTTATTAAACGGGTTAGTCAGGTTATGTTGTGTAACCTGTAAAATAAACAGGTCGTGTTCGAGTTAATATAAATGACACGATTAGTTAAACGGGTTGACACTAATTTTGTAATACTTGTGTGTTGACACGACCCGAAAACGACACGTGAACCCGAATTGCCAGCCCTACTCGCCAATAGTTCAAGAGACAAAGTGACGCGTTTTTTTAGTTTAGTGGCAAAAGTGAAACTAGGTCAATAGTTTAAGGGTCATTAGGGTAGTTTACTCTTATTTATAATTGAAGACAAAGTAGAAGTAATTTTTTTGTAAATGGCAAGTCTATTATTATATTATATATAGTAAAACACTTTACAAGCTTCCGCTGATTGCCACGTGGAATGCATTAATTGAATTTCAATATTTCTCCCATATATATATATATATATAATATAGTAAAAAAGGCACTCTTTCGAGATTAATAGTCTAATTAATATTGAGCCCATTTCCTATTTCCGACCATCTGTTTCTCTCCCTTCCGTTTTCTTATACGTACTCCCTATAATTATGACTCCTTATTTTGCTCCTCTTTTTCCACCCAATAACTATTTTATGGTCCCTCCCCTTATCTTTTATATTTTTCCTCTATGATTCCGTAAATCTATTATCTAATTATATCTCCTTTCCATATCTTTCTCCTATGAATTACACAATTACAAAATCTAAACTTAATTCTAATTATTTCCCTTTATAATTATTGCCTTATAATATTTTTTTGCTTTTTTTTGCGTTTTTCCTTTTTTTTATTTCCCTTTATAATTATTTAAATTTTTAATCGTCTCCACGTACCATGAAATCATGAATATTTGTACTTATGGCTCCTCATTAATTGATATTAATTCAAAATTATAACTGTCATCTAATTATATCAATATGTTTCTATCGATAATGAACCTCTCTCATATTTATTGGTTCCTCCTTTCCATTTCTTTCCCCTATGAGTTAATTTTTTGAAATATATCATATTACTACTCTTGTTTTTTCTGCTTTTCAAAATCTAAATATTATATACACTATATAATATATTAAGGCTAAATATTATATAATTGAAAATGTTTAAATTATTGATTTATATATTACTAAACTAAGGTAATATATCATTAATATAGCCGAATCAATCTTAAAGTCATAATTGTGAATTATTGTTACTAAATAGTTTAACATATTTAGTAACAAAAATTATACTAAACTATTTTTAAAAATAGTTACTAATATTATGTTGAATATTAAACTAAACTATTTTTTTAATAGTTTAAAAATTATATTGTACTACTTTTTTTTAATTTTAATAGCTATACTATGAGATTTCAGTTGATATATTTATCAACAGAAATAATATGATATATTTTAAAAAATTATATATTTTTTTAAAATATAATTGATATTCCAGTTATACATATTTCTATATATTACAAATTCATTGATTCGGTTTCAATTGGTTTCGATTTTAACAATTTCTAAATAAATTTATATCATTAATATAGCCATTGCTCGCCTATACTGAAATTTGAAGCCGAATCAATGATTTATTATATACATATTTAATAATATCATTTAATACATTCATTATGCCATTTTCCAACTAATATACATTGATTTATCATATTGTCATATTAAATTATATATATAAATATTTCAATTTTTATATACCACAGTTTCAAACACCGAGTCCATGATATTATTTGCTATAATCATCTTGACCATGTATATTTGTACTAGATTCAAAGGATTTTCCCCTTCTTTTCTTAATGTAATTAAATCACTACTAATACCCTATTAAAATCACCATTATCATTGCTTAGTATTTAATACTATTTATTCCAGTAACCATATAAAAATGGCTCCTGGAATCCAAATTCGCTGCGTATCATTTTCCAATCAAAAGCTTATCAGGGTAATACTTAATTTCAATTTATGTTAAACAATTTAGTTTTGATTTTCCTTCCAATATATTGTATCTTCATAATTTCTTTCCCTTCTTAATGTTTTTGAAGTGCTCAAGATAATCATCAAAGATTATTTTCTTCCACTCCATCGACGATTTTTTCTTTCAAGGTTAGTTGTATCTACTTATTTTCCTACTTTAGAAGTTTCATACTTAATATGCAAATTTTCTCTTAATATATTGACAGAAAGGTAATGCTTTAGCAAATAATGAAGACTTGAACTTATATTGTACTATATATGTAAATGTATATATATACATATATTGTATGAATTTTAATCAGTGAAAAAAAAAACGTTCACATAGTTAAGTAAAATGCTTTTTTGATACCCCGGCATCTTGAGTAAAAAATTGATTAAATACTTAAACAAAAAATAAATTGATACTACTTATAAATTGATTATCTATAATGTTTTAAGTAAAATAAATATAAATTGTTTTGACCCTTTTCAAGATTTGAAACACTTAAATAAAAAATTGATACTACTTATCTATTGAATACTTATTTAAGTTAATAATGACAGTTATAATTATTAAATTAATCAAAAACAAAAAATACCCAAATAAATCCAATTTCAAGGACCCATTCTCTAAAGATAATCTGTTAGTAATGTTGAACAAGTACGACACCAAAGCAAAAGAATATGTACAAGGGAGTAAGTGCCAATTATATAAAATAACTATTTCTATTATATTAAAAATCAATATACTTCATATACATTCAAACTAGCAATGATTTATATGTTTTGCAGGGCTGACTAGAGAAGTCAAAAAAACGAAGAAAACCAACATAAATTTACATTATTCACAATTAATTCCAGTCATATATGTTACTATTTCTTAATAGAAGATAGCTTTATATTGAATGATATTTTACTCATTTTAATAATTACTATTACGAACATTGTTTATGATAATTGTGTAAATAATTCAATTATCACATTTTGAACATTATACTTACTACATAACATAACATAACACATACCTATTATTCAATTTTTCATCAATCATCTTTATGAAATTAATAGTGGAAAACAATTATTCAATATTAACAAATACCAAAAATGCAAAAATACTTACAAAATCATCTGCGCATCGCGCAGGTTGCAAACTAGTTTATAAACAAATTTGCAAAGTAATCATTTTAGTTCTAATTAATATTAACCTTTTATAATCCTTTTCTAATCAAATTTAAGCTTATATTTTATTAGCACTCTAATAAAATAAAATAAAAGGAAAAAAAAAAAATAAAACTTTGTAATAAAGATCCATATGTATATCACTTAATCTAATATACATTAAATATTCACTAAATATTTCACATTTCAAAAAAAGATCCATCCGCATATCGCTTAATCCAATATACACTGAATACTGTAACGTGCCCCACTATATACCTCACACCCGTCAAGGTAGCTTTTAGTACTGTGGTCAGATAGTTACTATATACTTAAGGGTACAAGACCAAGATGAAGTGAGAGCTTACGCTTTGGCGATTGCCAACTCGTCAAGTTGGTAAGCCTCAACATTCGGCACTCGAGTGAAAGAGGTGGTGTAATATGCATGCAGTGCAAATGTGCTTTAGTGTAAGAAAATTCTCTTTTTTTTAAGAAATAAAAAGGAAAATATATATATTTTTTGTTTTATTTTAGCACATAAATATTTTCATGGAATCAAATCTAGCATGCTTATATATTCTCAGGGAATCCTACTCATATGTGTAGGTTGTCAAAAAAAATAAAAGTGCCGATCACTACAAAACATGCTTAAGCAAATTAAAACATGCGCGTACGATAATAATGAAAAATAAACAAAGCATGAAAAGAGGCATATGTTCATATCATAGAATCGAGCCCACTTAAATAATCCTTAGCAGAGTTACCAGTGTGAGAATCCCTATTGAACCCTCGTCACCCTTATCTTTGTGCAAACTCACGAGCACTAGTATTTTAAGGGGCTCATGCATTTCATTCATTTCCTTTTGATGTTCAAACTCGCCAATACCTTTTACGGGAAAACGAAAAAAATGTAAATGAATCCACAAAAGGTAGAAATACGGTCTACATAACCAAAGTAGAATCGAGGGACTATGTTACGAAAATGGAAAGGTGTTAGGCACCCACTTCGCTCTCTCAGCTTCTAAATGAACATGTTCATATTTTACTCTATTTCCCTACTATTTTTTGGCTGAATTCCTAAATACAAGTTGCTATTTAATCATAAAAAATCTTACTGGCCGATTTCACTGTGTAAAGATATGTTACTGGGGAAGATGTTTCCATAGAAACATTGGGAGTCCTAAACAGCTCATCTGATATTCCGTGCATGTTCCGCACGGAACATCAATCAAACTACATAGTTTGTCAAATTTTGAATAAAACAGAGCATGCAAAATGGGTTCTTAAGGAGTCCAAAGAATTAGCATGCTGATAATTCAAATTGGAAGATTGGGATATTTAGCAAATTTTTTTGTACGAAGACAATCCATGACAAAAGCAGTATCTTGCAAGCAGTCCATTTTTAGTAAATACATCAATTGTGTTGCAATGCTCCGTAGGGAACAAATATCTTTTCTTCAATTCCGTCCAAGTTCATGGTCATTGTTAATACATATCGAATGGAAGACACCAGTTCAAATTCCCAAAGGCAATTCATTCAGTTTATGCATAATTTGGTATTGTCCAATCCAATCAAGTTTAGGCATATTTAATATATGCATTTAGATTTTTATGTAGTATATACAATAATTACATAATATATATATAATCGTTATAAAGTAGAAAGACTATATAATATTCAAATAAAAGTTTGTTTCGGAAAATATAAAATGTGCTACAAATGGTTAATAGTCTAGAATATCAAATACAATCTTACTAAAACAAGTTACAAGATTTTCTCTCTAGTACTCGCTTTGTTTCTAGTGTAGTTTTATCTTTCTAAAATTTCGAAACATTTAATCAGACTTGAGCTCTACCTTATATAGCGAAACTTCAACCTTTGAGAACGTATGTTCTCATAAGTCATCCTTATGATTTGCGTGGGGAGACAAATGCTCCGCTTTGATGGCCCGATGAACTGCTCCAAGTGCCAAAATTACTGCCTCGTTGCCTAATGTTCCGCTTCGTGACAGATGTTCTGGTTTGCTTGAATAATGTTCCACACGGGCCTCCATATGTTCCAGTTGAAACATATTTGATTTCACTGTTGTCCTTAAAAATTTAAGAGTATAGCTCCAAATATATCTTGTCTTCTATCCGGATCTTCAATTATTGCATTGGCTAAATCCAAGTTTGCTTTAACCAAACGTGAATTCTATGCGTGTGAAAGAGTCACGGAATGGGGTATCCACACCAGTTGTTTCAGCTTTATTGTTAACTTCACTTATACGTTACTATTTATCTCCCCTTTTTGCTTTTGATACCTTTTAGTAGAACATTAACTCAAATCCTTTGGTGAGAGACTGTCGTATGCCTCGAAAAGTAACAAAGAATCACTAAAGATCCAACTGATGGGAGCTTGACTTATTTAATAATAAAAATTAAGTTATTCAATTGGGTGAATAAACTCATAAATGAGTGAAAATCAGTATAGCAATGGCTATTTTTCATCATAACCATAAACTATATATTAGGCTAAAATCTAAATTGATGTAAATACCATTAAATATTTTTTCCGTAAAAACTCTTTGAACTATTACTTCACTTGCAATTTAACCTTTAGCCCTTAGGCGTCACCACAAGAGAATCTTTTGGGACACATAGGGGGTATTCACAAACACAATTGTGAAACACCCATTTCACAGCCTTTGCAAAACTAGCTCCACACTACACAAGCATTGAGTCTAAGGACTCCTTAGGACATTAAAAGATCCAAAAGACCTAAGCATGCATGAAAATTAATCCAATATGGGAAGAAAAAGGCTGAACACTCACACAGGAACCTGTGCGACATTTTCTATGTCGTGCGACAAGCACTCAAAATATCGCCTGACATGTTAATATCACACGACATTCACATTGTTGCGCGACACGTATGAACCATAACTTCATGTTTGGATAAGCCCACCTACTCTGAAAAGTAAATGTTGCATGATAAGGCTTATAAAGATGAATACTACTAATAAAGGGATCCAAAGCATAACACAACTTGAGGAGGTAATGCCAGGTCACCTTCAATTTTTTATAGTATATATAAAGGTAGCGTCACACTAGCTAAAACTAAAATCTATAAGTAAAGAATGTGCCAAAACTATTTCTTAAATTACAAAGCAAGCCAATGGTTATTTAGGGCTCGTTTGGTTCGAGTTTTGGGAATGGAATGGGCATGGAATGGGAATACTTGATTCCTGGAAAGTTATTTTCCTGGCATCTAGGATGCCATGCCGATGTTTGGTTCAACCGGGAATATGAATGGAATAAAGTATCAATTACATAAATACCCTTCTTTTTATAAGATGAGAAAACACCACCTATTAATTTTTCAA
This sequence comes from Lonicera japonica, assembly GCA_021464415.1. NCBI lineage: Eukaryota > Viridiplantae > Streptophyta > Magnoliopsida > Dipsacales > Caprifoliaceae > Lonicera > Lonicera japonica. Next base: position 8,542,871 of record CM038468.1, on the reverse strand, counting down.
AAGAGACAATTACTATAATAAATTACAAAAATTACACATACCTAGCTAATAACTATCCTACAAAAATTACAATTTTTGTAATTAAAAAAAATTACACCAAGAAAAAAGAAAAGAAAAAAGTTCCAAATAATTTTTTTTTTCATTTTTGTGCAGCAGCGTAATTAAAAAAAATTCCAAACAATATTTTCATACACTAATGAAAAAAGAATTATTTATTTATAAGGAAGAGTGTTATTTAGTCCTAACATGAAAAAATTAAAAAAGATGCTCATTGGTAATGGTTTATTCCTTATGATTTAAATGGGAGAACTTTGGAGGAAAGGTTTGTTCCTGGAATCATTTATTCCGGACTTAAAACTTGAACCAAACGTGGGAATCATTTCGGAATGGAATATAGCATTCCTGGAATGGTTTAAATCTTGAACCAAACGAGCCATTAATGTAATGGCACAACTAGGACATTAAAGGAATACATAGTTTTCTCCTCTTCCCTAAATCACAACTTAATCAACCAAGGCTCGCTCCTCTTAAAGACATCCCCATATACAAGCGGCATAATATCCATAAAAGCATGCAAGTTTTCAGACAAGACAAATACATAATCCACCTAAAGACCAAAAGAGTGGAGTGAGTGCCTAATACCTTCCCGATCTATAACTAGTTCTCGAACTCTAAAACCCTAATTTTTGTAAACAAGCGTGTGAAAAGGAAGCTATTTCACATTTTTGTTCTTTTTTTTTTCTTTATAAAATAACCCGGCGATTATAACTTGAATCCCCAGCATCAAGGGCAACACCCAACAATGAATGAAGTATCCCTAGAGGTCCAAAATGACAAAATACAAGAAGCTAGAGAGACAGCGCAGGCGGGAGAGAGAGAGAGAGAGAATAATGGGACATGAATAGAAGAAGGAGAAAACAGAGGCCGCGGCTGCAGAAGGAGAATTGGAAAAGATTGTGTCAAAACTATTTTGAGTGTGTTCGTATATTTTTTGAAATCTATGACCTTTTTTCTCTCTTTTGTGAGAGTTGCTGTCCTCCTTCCTTTGGGACATAGACGTGCATGTCGAGCGATACGAGTTAAAGTAGATGATCATCTACTCATTTCGGTAGAATTTTAACTCAAGATTATGAAGAATTATACTTGCACTTTGCAAGTTTTTTTTTAATTCTTTTTTCAATTTCTTGTTTTAGTGTTGAGGAAGACTCATTTTAAAAAGGATTCTTTAATATGTTCTTTTTTTTTCTTTCTATATTTCGAGATATATTTTAAATGTTGTAGAAATCTCAATTCTTGACCCCTACAAGAACCCTAAAAGCCCTCGAAAAATACCTTTTGGAGTCTGGAACTCACCTACACACTAAAAACTACCCTAAGAAGTTTCTTGGACCAACAAACCTATTTTGTGAATAGGTTTGTCGCACAAAAAGTCCTTTTGTCGCAAGACAAACCATAGCATGTCGCACGACAAGTTCCCCTGACATAGACCATCCACTTTTTTACACATCAGTCTGTCAGAAGTATCACTTCAACCGTTTGTCACACAACATATGCGTATTTGTCGTGCGCAAATGGCCCATTGTTGAGGAATGTCGTGAGGCAAATCCTCTCGAATCCTTTCTCAACACTCGACGTGTCATATTTTGGAGTCGAATTCTTAAAAATATTTAGAGAAGAAAAGCTAATATCTGCCGGAATATCTTCTGTCGCATTATATCTTCTCTCTCTATTTCATTCATGTATATATTATAAAGCTGTGTACTTGTTTTATTATAAAGTATTCATATATGTTGTTCTGTTCAATTCTTAATTAAACAAACTTGTTGTAGTGTTATTAATAGTCTAACGTTTTCAAACAAACTACTTATCAAAACCCTGATAAAAAATCATTTGTAAAATCAGAAGAAGTGAGTCCATTATTGTACGGATAAAATCAAGTTTTTAAAACCCGGATTGATAAAATTTACTTAGGAATTAAAATCGGATATATTCTATTTTTCATATAGATTGTAATATATTTGATACTCTCCTCAAGAGTTCAGATTCCATATTAAATCAATTTCAATAAAGATCCGATCTTTTATAAACTAACCAAACAAGATAATTGATATTGTTATCTTAGGAAATAATACTGAGTAATTTTTATGATTTTAAAACATATAAACTTTTGTCATTAATAAATCAGACCTTAAAAACAAAATATCAGATCACGAAATACAAGATTTTTATCCTTTTCCCGTCTCTTCTCAAACATTAGGTTTTCCATAAGACAATTCTAAAAAACGGTAGAATATCAGTAAAAGCATCTAAGTTGTTTAACATAGAATGAACATATAAATCCACTAAAGACCAAAAGTACGGAATGGATGCTTCACACCTTCCCAAACCATAATATAGTTCCTGAAACCTATAGAAAAGTGGTTTTGTAGACAAGTGTGTAATGAAAAGGCTTATCTATAACCTTTCCCCTTACATAACTTTTGTCCGTTTTCTCGTAAACGTACTGGCAACTCTGAACGAACCCTTTTCATTTAGAAATAGAAAATAGGAATATTCAACACGATTTATCACTTTATCGAAGCAAATGAAACAATGGATCAGTTCTGATGTTCCAGGATCTCTATTAAAAGTTGAGACCTGGAGGTTGCATTTGCGGATTCTCACATATGTTAAAATTAAGGGCTACAATAATCCTCTTTAAGCCTTAGTTATTCCTGTCTATGTTGATAACATGAGTATTATTTAAGGATAATCATATTATTAAAACAATTTGTTAAAATATAATGTTGTTTTAAGAAATTATACTATATACTTTTAAAATGAGATAATAGGTTATAATGCCTCGCTCCGTAATATTTTATAACACTAAGGACAAACTCATGTTTAATAAAGAGAAATAACACTAATTTCATAATTTGGTTTTGAAATAAGGACACTTTTCATAATATTAATTTATTTTAAGAAAAATGATAAATGTTGATGGACAAAAACACCCTCAATATAAACATCTCTTAGCCCCTCCTCCCCCACCTAAACTTCCAATACCTCATCTCTCTCTAGATTCCATTCAATCATCAAATACTCCCATCTGTCTCACCAACGACCTCACCTCCTCCACCACCACCACCACCACCACCACCACCACCACCACCACCACCACTTGATTCTCCAATCGTATCACTGGGAGGAGCGTCGTTCACATCATATTTTTCTTCTTTTTTCTACAGGGGCAATCATAAAACAGATATAACTTTTGATTGGACCATTGAATTTAGCTGATTTTTGGATATGTTATTCGGAAGACAAAGTTACTATATTTATGCGAAAATCAAGATGATCAGAGGTTGTTTTGCTATCGAACTCGACTAATTTCAACCGCTAGCAGGATTTTGAAAAAAAAATCAGATCGTTCCTTTTTTTTTACGAACCCTACGTCGATCTATATATATACACATATATAAATAGAGTGGATGTTGATCTCATTAATTTTGTTATTCTATGTTTTGTAATGGTGCTAAAATCATTTTAGCACATTCTGGTTGTTGTCCAAGTGATGCTAAATACATTTAACACCTTCTGACTGTATTGCTAAATGTATTTAACACATTCTGGTTGTTATCCAGGTGGTGCTAAATGTATTTAGCATCTTTTGGTTGTGGTGCTAAATGCATTTAGCACATTCTAATTGTTATTCAAGTGGTGCTAAATGCATTTAGCACTTTCTGAACAACCAAAAGGTGCTTAATGCATTTAGCACCACTTGAACAACAACCAGAATGTGCATTTAAATGCATTTAGCACAAAATGCAACTTCTAGTTGTTGTCCAGGTGTTGCTAAATGCATTTAATACCTTCTGGTTGTGGTACTAAATGCACTTAGCACCTTCTAGTTTGCTGTTCAGAAAGTGCTAAATGTATTTAGCACCTTCTGGTTGTTGTTAGTGTCATAATGACATGTGACATGTTATAAGGAAGGGATATTAGTGTCTTTTTTGTATAGTGTCATTAATTTATAAGGCTAATTTTTAAATATATTTTATAATTATGTTATTATTATAATAAGCTTTTATGCCTAATTGTCCCTTTTAAAATTGTACATTATTTTGAGAGAAATAATAATTATCATGACAATAATTTCACATTTATTTAATCACATGCAACTTTTTTTTTTTTTTAAAATAATAATAAAAGAAAAGGATAAGATTCCACCTCTACGGTAATAGCAGGGGCCACATCAATCAAACATTAACAAAGATATTATTTTTTATTACAATGTTAACAAAGAAATAACCCACCACGTTCACTTAATAAAATAATCCAACAAGGCAACAAGGCAACAAGGAGAAAATTCCAAATTGAGTTCTTAATAAAAAGACAATTTGTTGATGACTCAGACAATAGATAAATGCCAACGGATCAAATCAAATCAAATTCCAAATTGAGTTTTTAATCTAAATTGCATTTTTTACTATATATAGTAAAGGAAGAAAAAAAAAGTGAGTATATGACGAACTCAATTAAATAAGCAATGACCTATAAATTTTATCCTATTTTACCCCTTTCATTTCTTCGCTAGTTCTCTCGTTACTCGTCGTAGTCTCATTTAGGAGTGTCAATTGGTATAATTTTTACCGAAATTAATTAAATTAATTACAAGAAAATTAATTTTTGTATCACATATTAAAGTACCACAAAATTAAAAATAAATACCGAACTATATAAAAAAAAGAATTTGGTTTGATTTTGGTGTTACTCTAGAAAAACAAAAATACTGATTTACCATACATAAAAATACCAAAAAATATAGTTTGCCGAAAGTAATGACCAATAATACATAAAAAACTAATTCCAAAAGTACCAAAAAAATAAAAATTATACCAAGCCTACCAAATATATCTAATACCACAAATATAAAGTATTAATCCTTACAAATTACTTCTTTTTTTCTTAAATAATATTTATACTTGTACTATCGAGTGATCTTGACCACTCATTTGTTTTTAATTATAATTACTCGTATAAGTATTACTAAATTTTTATAAATTTCATTCTAAAATTTAGTTTCCAATCTCAAATTTTTGTGGTTATTGAAAATCGAAAATAATTGAGAATATTTACACTAATAATATTGTTTGCCAAAATCGAAATTAACTAGAATTATGTAAAACTGAAATTTACCTCAAATACCTAAAAATCGAGCGATAAGGTATTGATTTTTATTTTGATATATTGATTGGTAAACTGTTAAAACTTGTATTGAACTTCTTATTTTGGTTTTGATATTGTTAAAGGCCATTTACCGACCGATTTACCAAAAAAACACCCCTAGTACCATTCATAACTTATGATTCAAAGCAATTTTATTTTAACACTTTTATTATTTCATAAGTGCCAAATTTTTTGTTTGAAATTAAATTATAATAATTAAGGTGCTAAAGTATTAAAATATAGAAGGATTGAAGTCGCCCAAATAATTAAGTTATAAGTTGTAAGAGAATAATGGTTCAAGTCTCCCACGCACACTCTTACCCTTCAATTACTCCATGATCATAACCACTAATTATAATTTTAAAAATTTGATAATACAAACCAACCTGGGTACCGGGGCAGCAGGGTTTCCCTGTTTAATTTTTTTGAAAAATTGAAAGATATACTTGTGTTTTTTTCATAAATTTTTAAAATTATGTGATTTGATAAATTAATTTTTTTTAAAATCTTAAGATTTTCAATTTATGTTTCTTTTAAAAAAATAAAAAAAATTTAAAATACAATAATGTAAGTTGAGTTTAAGTGAGACTTTTATCGATTTAGGTATTTTAGTTGGAGAAAAGTCTTAGTAACCAATCATAGAGGAGATATATGATTAAAAAGAAATTGTTCAGATTCAAACTCTGTAATTTAATACGGGATATCAAACTCCCTACCTTTTGAGCGAATTTTGAAATCACATAATTCACATAATTTCAAAATTTGACGGAATTTAAAATATCAACATTTATCTCAAAAGTACAACTCTAAATTATATAAATCACGTAATTTATCAAATCATATGTCAAAACAACACAAAAAGAACATGCCCTTAGTTAATTTGTCTCCCTTAATTAATTTTTTTAATGCAATCGTTAATTAGTAAGATTCCTGACTCCAGGTAAAGTATAACTTTATCTTACAATAATGTAGCTAAATGTTTATTTTATATTTAATTAATTAATTTATTATTATCACCAATCACCTAATCGCAGGGGGTTAGGTAGTAGTAAAAAACTACAGTACTCGAATTTGAGAAGTCTCATGTTCAAGCTTTACTCAGGTAGAGATGATATCTTTGTTATTTGGAGTAAAATAAATAAATTGTTATTTATTTTTTTAAATGTGTCATAAATATTCTTTCCATAATTTAACTAAAAATAAAATTTAATACTTATTTATTTATCACAAATACCTTCTTTTATTGTCGAATTTATGTGAATGCAACCACTTCTTATTATGGGAACTTTATTTGGAACACTCTAGCACTCGGTTGCTCAATATTAGGTGAATTCTTACTAACAAACTTTTTTCATGTAGACCAAGTGCATGTTATTACACTCACCTCTTATTAGACGAGCCTTAAGAAGTGTTAGTTATAATAAATTTATCATTAAAAAGTATTTGGGACAAGAAGGTGTTCGTGACAAATATGAAAATATAAATAACACCGTCAAAAAAAAACAAAAAAAAAAAAAGCGGCCATAAACAATAATGGTCCAATAATGGTCCTAGGGGCTCTTTCGTCATTTTATGGCTAAGCCTTCCTCTTATGTTCCTATGCTCCATCCTATATATTTACGCACACAGATGAGAGAATAAATTTGTAGAGAGAGAGAGAGAGTTTGAATATATATATATATATATGAAAAATGGGAGAAAAAGTGAGAAATATGAAGGTGAAATTGAGGGATTGGGTGATTGGAACTCCTAAAGAATCAGATATGTGTGTATCAAGTGAGGATACAATTGAGCTAAAGGTTCCAGAAGGTTCCAATGGAGTTATTTTGAAGAATCTCTACTTGTCTTGTGATCCTTGCTTGCAATTCCTCATGAAGGGCACCTATTATGGTTGTTTCCCCCCACATTCTCCTGGCCAAGTATGTCTCTCTCTCTCTCTCTCCAAAATTATATGTAGAAGTACATTTCTTATAAGAATCGGTCCAGTACGGATCGGAACTTTTAGCGAAAGTTTTTCGTTAGTAAAGCATTAATGATGTTTTTTTAGTGACTAGAAATCATTGCTAAAGGTCTAGTCCGTATGAGAAAATTTACGTATATATATTTGTTTGTGTTTATATCAGATTCAGTAGCATACATGATCTTTGTGCAGTATGATTCTTAATAACTTTAATTTCATATTGCCTATAGATTTATAAAACATGATGAAGTCATTAAATAGTATTTAGTTAAGTAGAAGTAACACGTGTTCTTTAAGTTTAAAGTGATGGATTGAAATCTTTGTCTAAGCATTGCTTTTGATGATAAGTTTTTTAAGTGTGAAAGATAAGTTTTATAATTTCACAGGCCCGCAATTGTATGCATTTGAGTTTTTACTTCTACATAAGTGTATAATTTGATTTAGGATGCTATTGGAAAAAGAGAAATTCATATTTATCAATTAGGACTCTTTTTTTTTTTTTTTCTTCTTCTTGTAGTAAAGTGATCTGTTATACATTTATTATAATTTTCTATTTCTTATTTTTCATAGATGGTCACTAGGTTTCACCTATTACCACAGCCAATTGTGACAGTAGGAACCAGTTGGCGTCAAAGAATATCAACTTACGATTAAATAAATTATATTTAAAAGAAAAGAAAAGGAGTATTTTTTTAAGATTAAAAGAAAAATGAATGTATTTATTTACTTTGAAATGAACGGATGAAATGTCATTCTTTTGAATATAATTACCATCTGAACTCTTTATGGTTTACACTGATTACAAATACAAGAACAAGTCATATTCATATTTTATTCTAATTTACGAGTCACAATTTCTTACAATAATGAATAAGTAATAACAAATGATGATTAGTCAAGTTTCGGCAAATACAAAATCTCTAGTGACTATCAGTTGGCATATTCATAAAAAAAATTTAGTCAAAGTGCGTGAAAGACGAAAGTTAATCTTAGTATTCCTAACATAGACAAAATATAAAAAGAATTATGTCAGTATTAACCGCAATTTAACCTTTAATTTTGAGGTTGAACATCAAGATAAATATTGCTTTATTTATTGTAGTAAATTGGTAGAAACCTTTTTAAACCATCTTGATTTAGCACTTTTTTAGTTTATTCCTTAAAGTATAGATCCAAAAATAATAATAATAAAAAATAAAAACTATAGAACGTGATAGAAATCCCAAAAATCCTGCCAATGTCCCTCTAGTTTATAGTAATCTTATCAATACACGTGCCATGGACCAAAGAGCATAAAAATTCAAATACATGCACGTGCTTAGGCCCTACTTACCATAAAACAGACAATAAAGCAGACCAACTATGAATTGACGCGTGGTATATTCCACAAATGAATACTAAGAAGTAAAATTACAAAGATTGAATTACACGAATGTACCCCAAAGTAATTCAAGATTACAACTTGCACCTTAAAGATTCAATTTGTTGCATTAAAATCAAATAAAGCCTTTCCTCCCAAAGAAATCAATTAAATTCTTAATTTGTACAAATCCTCCAAAAACACAAACATATTGATTCATTGTTATTAATGAAAAAGTTATGAATCAGATACTTTTTATTAGGATGGGTGATCAATAATCACGTATTTACCACGTCATCAATTTTACTTCCAATTTTAGAAAGAAAGAATGGAGGAAAACTTTAACTTGTAGTCTGACATGTACCTTTAAAAAAAAGTAACACATGAGTTGCTATTTGGATGGAAAGGCTTGGTTGGATTTAATTGCAACAAATTGAATGTTTACGCTACAATTTGTCTTGGAATTTTTTAGGGTGAAAGTTTAAATCTTGTATATATTTAGGGTGCATTGGTATAATATAGACAACAAAAAAAAAATCAATAATTATTGGGCTACACATAAAGAGATACATTTTATGGACACTTTAATTGTACACGCATGCAGCTAAGTCAGATAATATATATTTTTTTCTTATGTTTTCTTTACTACATTCTCTCTCCTCCATACTTCCCTAACTCATGAACCATCTCTCTCCGTACCCTTTTTCTCTTACAAAAGTGGACTTGGCCCCTCCATTATTCCTTCTATCTAATTTTATCTAATGAAATAGGTAAATTTATTATTTAAAATTTGAAGGGTCGAAAATGAACAAATGTATCAAAATTTTATTATAACTAATCTTGGTTTGAATTTTTTGATAAAATTTTGTAAAAATCTACTAATTGTAGAGATTATCTCCACCAAGTTTCGTAAAAAAAATTTCGTCCCTTTTAGCCTTGAACTAGACTGCATTCGACAAAATTAGGTGGAGGAGGTAGTAATAGAGCGGAGCCAGCTCTTACAAAACACAACTCATTAAAATTTTTGTCACCATCGCCACTAGTTCAAGGCGAACAAGGATTTCTCTCCAGTGGCACTGCTAGAGAAAAACCATTTGCAGCATGCTGCAAACCAGTGGCGGTGGTGACGGTGCTTTTTACCTTGGCTCTACAGCACCACTGGATTTGTGACAGCTTGTTGTTCATGGGTATGTGTTTGTACATGAATTTGTGTTTCTACAGTGATTTCGAATGAGAGAGTGAAGAGAGAGACAAAAATAGTTTGCCCGGTGGCGTTGGCATCGCGGAGGCAGAAGGCGAAGGCGGTGTAGTTTATTTGATTGTAGAGAGAGAGAGAGTATTGTTACGTTTTTTGTTTTGATGATTAGAATACCACATGGACAGTGTCCTTATTTTGTATCCTAGTTCAGTGTCAGTGTAGGACTAAAAAAAATAGACGTATATACAATTTGGTCCCCTTTTAGTGCTTGTTTGTAGATAAATTGGTATAATAATCCCCTTGATTAGGGGAGAATCCACTTAACCCAATGTCTATCCATGTGGTTTATCAAAAATTTGCGCCCTTTTGCTCAACTTGCACATTTCCTCTTTGTAGCTTATCTAGAGCAGGTTGTTTAATTTTGTACTCTTGCTTATTTTTATTGTGACAATGTTCAGCCGATAACTGGGTATGGTGTCGCTAAAGTGGTGGATTCAAAGCATTCCGACTTTAAGAAGGGAGACTTGATATGGGGAATAATTGGATGGGAAGAGTATAGTCTCATTACAAATCCTGAATCACTTTTCAAAATCGAACATACGGACGTACCTCTTTCCTACTATACAGGAATTCTTGGTGAGTTTCTCACTTATGTAGATAGATATTTGAAATTACAAAACTGATAAATGATTTTATTGGAATATAATAGTAGCATCATATCAAAATACATTGACAATGCGTATATCTATGCATTGCATGTGTGTATATATATAAACCTAGGCACACGGTTTTTCTAGTATTATGTAGTAAAATATTGTTAGATTAACCTAAAATAGGGCAATGTATGTATAGTTGAATACTAAAGGGGCAAAGAGGTCCGGATATTAATTTGAATCCAAGTAAACCAATAAAATATGGATAAGAATGTTGAACCTACTAAGTAAACGGATATGAATAAAATTTTGGATAGTCCCTTAAATAAAATGATACGAATAATGTATAGTGTAGTATCCCCTTCGTATTCACAGTGTTTATATCCCTGTCTTCCCGTATAAGGTCAAGCTGAGGTATAGGCTAGTGATGCAACCACCTTAACCCCAGCTTTCTAAACTTACATGGATGCCTAATTTTTATGAGCATATGTATATATTCTTATAAAAAAAAGTAAACATATGTATATATACTATACCTAGTCCAAAAATTTTAACCATGCATTGTAACATACTGAGGGCCCACATTATCGTAAAACAATTTTGAGATTTTACCATACTTCTTGAAGTAGTATTATGTTTTGGTAAAAAGAAAATTGCTTTTGAGATTCTACTATATCTACTTGAAGAGGTGGTCCACCTTAAAAATTCGCCTTGGGCCACCGGCCTTGTTTCCTTATGTAGTTAATCTTTTTATGATATTTGGTTGTAGGTATGCCTGGAATAACAGCATGGGCTGGGATTTATGAGGTGTGTGATCCAAAGGAAGGAGAATATGTATATGTTTCAGCAGCATCTGGTGCAGTTGGCCAACTTGTTGGGCAATTAGCAAAGTTGAGAGGTTGCTATGTTGTTGGCAGTGCTGGTAGTAAAAAAAAGGTGACTAACTCATTATATATCACAAAATATAATTAACCTTCATTAGCCTTTAATTTCGTTTTAATTTTATTTGGTCAATACCAAGAAATGTTCTTACGCTGCATGGAGATGGGACTGGTCCCTGCTTGGGGAACTGAGCGTCCGTGGCCATAAGTACTTGAACGATTTTCCCACTTAGAGATCGAAAAGATGGTCACATGCGACACACCTTCATTCTTTTCTGTTTTTTTCTTAATTCAAACTAACTCGTACCAAATTTTATAACCTTTTGGTTTATTCTTTGTTGTGTTAATTACAAGGTTGATCTGTTGAAGAACAAGCTTGGATTTGATGAGGCTTTCAATTACAACGAAGAGTCTGACTTTGATGCTGCTCTGAAAAGGTATATATCTATATTTTACATAGGACCATTTTGGTTCATTCCATTGAATTTCATTGGAATTCGAGATTCCCCTCCATCCAAGTTCTAGTGTGTAAGGAGAATTTCAATCTTAACCAAACATTCACAGGGAATCTCAAATGCCCAAAAAAGTGTTTAAATCTAAGGGTGCGCGCGGTTGATTGTAAAGTTGGTAAATGATTGAAACATAACTACTTCTTATGGAAAGTGGGTGTGCAATTTCTGGAGTGTTCTCCATATTTTCCTATTCTTTTTGTGGAAAGTTTATCTTACCCATCCTATAAAGAATTGGATTCATTGGAAAAAGTAACAGAACATCTCATCAAATCACTTATCTTTTTTCCAATTTCTCACAAAAATTAGTAGCATTTTAAACCAAACTAACCTATATAATATTTAAGGAACCACTACAAAAGTATAACCTATTTGCATCTTTCTAATATTTATTCACATGCACAAACAATAAAATAAAATACAGTATTAATTCAAATCCTTGCGAACATGCGTCTATATACCCTGAAATTTTTAAACGTGTCAATATTTTTTTTAATTTGCACATGCAGATACTTTCCTAAAGGCATTGACATTTACTTTGACAATGTTGGAGGGAAAATGCTAGATGCAGTCCTCCTCAACATGAGAATACACGGCCGGATTTCAGTGTGCGGAATGATCTCACAATACAATCTTGATGAACCCGAAGGCATAAAAAACCTAATGAATCTCGTCTTTAAACGACTTCGTATGGAAGGATATGAGGTTCCCGATTACTATCCCTTATATTCCAAGTTCCTGGAAACTTTACTTCCTCCTATTAGAGAAGGGAAAATAACATATATTGAAGACTTTGCTCAAGGCCTTGAAAATAGCCCTTCAGCTCTTGTTGCACTCTTTAGTGGCCTTAATATTGGGAAACAAGTGGTGGTTGTTTCTCATGAATAATTTGAAGGTTCCGTAATTTGCGCCTTTTTTTTCCTGGAAAATAAAATGTGGCTATATACATATGCTTTGGGAAAAAAAATAAAATTCTTACTAGATTTATCAAGAGGTTATTTGTACTTGTTGAATTGATGGATTGTATACCTTCGGGATGTACAATATATCCATGTACTTTACGTTGTATGTTTAACCGATTGATGAAGCATGTAAAAATAGCATTGCTCTATGGTTATATATACGTATATATAGAGGAAATAAGTTGCTGTGTTTTTGGTTCGGTCTTGTTCATTTTACTTGCATTTGGTATTTATATAGAAGAAGCTTATTGATCAGTTTTTGAGATAGCAGTGTACATGTTTTTAAAGCATACAATATAATACTATACATGCCTGAATGCTTTAAAAACAACCCAATATTCTTCATTAGAATGATGGTGTTCCTGCGTTCTTTAATTTCATATGGTTCTATTTTTTGTTGTCTTTTACTAGGAAGTTAATTTTACTATTATATCTAGAAAAAGGTCAGCTAGATTTGGCTGTTGAGAAAGTTAGTGTACTGTGGAGACTACAAATTCAGTATTGGGGAAAGGGATCCTTCTAAATCAATATATAGAAATAAGGGGCTACTATACTTATTGTCAATTGGTTTTTTGTTAGACGCTCCAACTCTAATATGGTATTAGAGGGAAGGCTATTCACCATGTTAAGATCCAGCGGCTACATGGACTTTATGTTATCCAATATAAACAGTCCATGTGTTAGGTTCAAAATCATGCTACACTTTAGTGAGCATGTGGAGACTATAAATCGCACATTATTATGGAAACGGATCCTCCCAAATCAATATAAAAGAATAAGGGTTCCTCCACGTACCCTCCTAAATCAATATAAAGGAATAAGGGTTACTCCACGTACCCAATGCTATTTGTTTTGGGTTGGATACTCCAACTCTAACATGTACAAGTTCTAAAGCATAAGGTAAAATTCTCACTTGGATGATGGCTTAATTTGGCAGCCACCCAGTGTTAATGAAAAAAATAATAGTGTGTACCTACATTCTTTTCATTTTGACAAAGTGGCGTACTAAGTTTATATATCCAGTTTTCCCCTTTTCATAACCATTAATAATAAATGGTAAGCTATAAGCTTTAGAAACGGGCTTAGAGTGAAATATTCTAAAAAGAAATTTGGATTTGAAAAGTCCAAACCTAGAGGCTAACAAAATAAGTCAAAGGAATAGGGAAAAAGAAACAATTTGGAAACTAAGCTAGAAAAACTTAGACCTAAAACAAATGCAATCAAGAAAAGAAAAATTAAAGAGAAATCTAATATTGACGCTTCCTAGCAGGTTGCAAATGATAACCCTTCACCGGCTCTAGAGTCGGGTTAACTTCGTAGCACTCTGAGTTGTCTTAGCAACCTGAATAGCCATTTGAATCTCAGTCATTTTACGAGCTTTCGAAACTACTGTAGTAAACCATCATCAGCCGGATAGGAAGCATGTAGCAACCTCCATACTTGAAGAAGTATCCAATGGAAATGGAACTTGAGAAGATGAAATGTCTGTGGGAGGAACTTGGGTAGCCAAGATCATAGTATCAGGACTCGTAGATTCAGCCACATACTCAAGACTCGTTGCCATCCTCCTTCTCATCTTCCTCATAGTAATTCTTTAAATGATCAATATTAGGGGACTTAAAGGACTTAGCTGCATGCAAAAATGAATCACAGCCAAAATTCCTAGTAGGAGTCGAAGTTTTCATATTCATTATTATTGATGTTTTAGTAGACAAAAATCCTATAAATGGGTCATGGGGTCATATTAAATGTTTATGGATTTTACTAAACAAATCTTAAAGATGAGGTTCCCATATTCAAATATATACCGTATCTCTTACTATATACTAAATAAAATTTTGTGGCCAATTCTTTGAGCCACTTTGAAATTTAACCTTTTCATGAAACTGGTCGAGAACGTGTGTGGTTGAGATCTTTAATTCAACATATTAGTAGGTTTTTTTAGTTGTCTTTTGTTATAAATGTCTCGAGTGTTATCTATGAAGATTATGCAACTTGTATAGCACATATTCAAGAAGCATTTGTCAATGCCTCAAAGGTAATAAAATTAATACACCACTAATACTCCTAAGGTCCAATTTGCGCTAATTAATTACATCTTTCCCATTATGTTTTAGTATAGATTTATGATATATATTTACGGGGGTTGATATATATAAAGCTGATTTTATATTGGGATTCCGTTTAATCGGAATTGTGAAGATATTTTAAAATCAACTTGGTCCTAAATGGTAAGCATTCAGGTCTACTAGTTTCATACTTTTACAAAAGGCATAGCATAAACATATCTTGATTAGATAAAAGCTTATGATCATTTTTAGACATTAATCGCAACTTATATCTTAAATTTATGCATGTTAAACCATCTTTATTTGTAAAGCTCATACGATAGGGTATTATATATAGTGTATTTAGTTTATTAGACCGCAAAAATTCACATTGCATATATAAAAGGAAAATAGTAGGCCAAATAATACATTTAGAATTTATTGTATATATGTATGAGTAAATACCATCAAAGGCCACTAAACTATTGGCATATTCTACCAGTAGCCACTGAACTTCATTTTGTTACAGTTGGACCATTAAACTTTTAAAACGTACTACCATTGGCCACTCCGTCAAATCCCTCCGTTAAATGGTAACGGCAGTCAGATCATGTGCTTGTCACATGACCTAATTAAGGGTATTTTCGTCAAACACAACATAATATATAATTCCCTCCATTATTTATTCCCCCCAATTAATTCCCCCCAATATTTCCCTCCAAATCGTACCCTATATTACCCCCAAACATTTCCCTGTAGCCATTCCTCCCCAAACCAGAGCTGAAAAAGAAGGAGAAAAAACAGAGCATCGAAAAGAGAAGGAAAAGAAGAAGAAATAGAGCAGCAAAAATGAAGAAGAAATAGAGCAGCAGAAAGAGAAGCAGAAGAAATAGAGAAGCAGAAGAAATAGAGCAGCAGAAAGAGAAGCTTTCATCCACTGATACGTACCTGTTGGAGCTTCAAAATTAGAGCAACATGGAAAGGCAACATGTCTACTGTTTCTGTGGTAAGTTAGCAGACAAACACCTCAAGAACCCCCCAAAATCCAGGGAGGAGGTTCCTCAAATGTCCAGAGCAGATTAGTTGTGGGTTTTGGATCTGGGAAGACCTATACATGTGGATTACTGAAGGACAGAGAAAACCCAAGAGAGAAACTTGTGTGAAATGGTGGATGGTGGTCGTGGTGTGTGTTGTAATTGTGTGGATTTTCTCAAATAACACAGAGAGCAAGTGTTCCTGTCAATTGCCATGAAATAGTAATGTAATGCCATGAAATAGTAATGTAATGTAAAGCAATGTAATGCAATGAAATATTTAATGTTTATGAAATGCAACTTGCTCTTTTCTAAGTTTAAGTTCTTGAGTAATGTCAAATTGTAAATAATCATATATGATTATACAATCAGCATACCAAAACAGATGTCATATTCATACCCCCAAAGAAACTAATATTCATATATGATTATCATTCATACAATGAAACTTGGGATATTCATACCCCAGGAAAGAAAAACATCATTCATAGCTCTGTTTTACATCAACTAATGTCATATTCATACCCCCAAAATACATCATTCATACCCCCAAAAAACATCAAGTAGACCAATATTCATACCCCAAAAAAACTAATATTCATTCCCCAAAAAAACCAGAGTAATTATATGATTATACAATAAGCATAACAGTAGACAGGTTGACTAGACTGTGGTGGTGCATTTTGTTCATCACCAAGATGCTGGTGCATTTTGTTCCTGAGATTGAGTAGACTGTGGTGGTGCAGATTGAGCTTGTGATTGAGAAGCTTGTGTTGGTGCAACTTGCTCTTGCATTGATCTTCTTACCTACATTTAAAAAATTGTCATTCAATAATCATATATGATTATACAATAAGCATACCAAAACAGAGAGTGATTACACTTTTACCTTGCATTTTTGCCTTGATGTTCCACTACCACTTGCTTCATTTTGCCCCTTGCATGTTCTTGCATTATGTCCACTGTTACCACACTTTCTACAAGAGAGCAGAGTTCTTTTTTTGCTTAACTTACCCCCATCTTGTCTCCTATGCTCATCATTCTTTGTATTTCTTGCTTTCTTCTTTCTTCCTGGCTGAGATAGCACTTCAGGTGCTACCAAATTAGGCTGAGATGTTTTGGGCCACATAGACTGCCCATTCATTGGGGGGATGATATTTTCATAAGCCTCTAAGTATTTTTCCTTTGTGAAATAGTGATGGACATAATTTGTGACTTCCTCTCTTTGAGTCAAAATTGCACAAACACCATGCACACACGGCAGTCCACTCAACTCCCACACTCTACATGTACAACTTCTTCCCTTAAGATTGACAACAAACTGTAATTGTGGACTACTGCTGACCTGAAACTCATCACCCCCCGAATGCCTACATATGTAATTATTAGATAGTGTTTGAAGCTCAGCCAATTTTCCTTCTATTCTTGGGCAAACCAAATTAGGATGCCTTGTCATTTTGTCCCTATTTTTCCTTATCCTATCCATTAAAGAATTTCTAATACCCTCAAACATAGATACAATTGGTTTGTCTCTCACATCAACTATGAACCCATTAAAAATTTCACAGTGGTTGTTAATTAAAAGATCACACTTCGAGTGTGATTTAAAGTGTGACCTACTCCAATGTTGTGGACTAACCCCTTTTTCTAACCACTCAGCAGCATTTTTGTTTTTTTTCCTTACTTCCTCCAGACAATGCTCAAAATATTCCACCGTACTTGCTCTTGCACAATTCCAAAACAACTCTTTCCATACTTTCCCACTATATGTTTTTTTAAAATTACTATGATGATGCCTTACACAAAATCTCTGTTCAGAATTTGGCACCACTCTCTTTAAAGCCTCTTTCAACCCCTAAAATATAATAAGTATTTATTAATAAATGTGTACAAGTTTTGATTTGTTGCTAGTATACAAAATAAAATCAAATGAGATACAAAAGTGTGCATACCTTTTGTTGATCACTCATAAATGTGTACAAGTTTTGATTTGTCTCATTAATGCCAACATCTTGACACACCAATTTAAGAAACCACATCCATGATGCCTAAAATAGAACAAGGGCAAACCGCTTTACTTCTGCCCACAATATAACAAAGAAAAAATAGTAAAGTTTAAAATGCATACCTTTGTTTCTTTCTCAACCACAGCAAATGCAAATGGGTACATGCCATTATTGGCATCAATCCCCACTGCACTCAACAATTGACCTGGGAAAGGTCCTTTCGAGAAGCAGCCATCCACTCCAATGAATGGTCTACATCCTTTTTTGAACCCTTCCTTTAGAGGCCCCAAACAGCAATACAATCTCTTGAATTTTTGCTCACCCTCCACTTCCTCCTTATGCACCATGACAGTAGAATTAGGCATTACCCTGCACAATTAAGTCAGTTAGTTAATCTCCAATTCAGTTATAAAGGTAGACATTAATAAAACAGAATTTTTGTACCTCTTCACTTCTGCACAGTAGCTCCATATCCAATTATATTGTTCTCTGTGGCTCCCTTCTAGCAATTGTAATGCCTTAGTTTTTGCTCTGAAGAACTGCCCTCTAGATATGAACACTTTATGATCTTTCTTAATCATCTCCCTCAATGACAGCCATGGTATATCCGGATTTGATGCAAATTGAGCCTGATATGTGTGTGCTATCCAATTGGCAGTTACATTCCTATTCCTGGTAGCATGCTTACAATTGGTGTGTTTTGGATTAAAAGTTTTCACTTGTAAATTCTGAGATAACTTGTTCTCTCTTGAAGCATATATCATCCACTTGCATGGAGGTTTACACTTGGCCCTCACCCTCCACTTTTCATTTGTAGTGAAATCAAAGTTCTTTCTATGCAAAATAGAGTACTGATTCACTGCTTTTTTGAACTCTGTAGAAGAACTAAACAACTGCCCAACCTCAAACTGTGGATTATCCATATCTCTATCTTGTACAAACTCTGGAAAATGATTCTTCTTTTTTACCCTATCACACTGATCCTCACTCTCATTCCCATCATCTGATTCTAGGCTTATTAACTCATCAGAGTCATCCAATTCAGCCTCTTCTGGTTCAACTAATGGCTCATTTGCTCTAAAATCCTTTCCTAAATTTGTAGGCATTGTAACATTGTCATTCTCTTCATGCACCTCCACATCCTCTGCCTCTTCATCCTCATCCTCACATTCATCCTCACTTTCACCTTCATCCTCACCTTCATCCTCATCCTCATCCTCACCTCCATCCTCACCTTCATCATCACCTTCATCTTCTACTTCCTCTTCACTACTTACAAAAACAGGGTATTCTGTGGATAATGGTTCCAACTGCTCTGGAAATTGAGTATGGCTAAGATATATATTTATAACCCTATACCTTGGAACCCATTTAGTCATTAGGATAATATCCCTATCAGTAGCAAGTTCAGTCAATCCTAAGTGTAAGGGAAGTTCAGGGTGTTTATACCAACAACTATTCACACTCTGAGTCCCTAACTCCTCAGCAATCAAATAAATTTCATGTATAGACAAGAAATCAGGATCGACATTATCACAAAAACTGACAGTACCACCAACATATGCTAACATATCATCCACATAATCAAATTTTCCACTATGATGTATTGACATTGTGAATTTATTAGAACCTTTTGCTGAAAAAGAGAAAACAAAATCAAACTAAATACGTACAAAAACCTTAACATTAAACAAAGAAACATAAAATATGTATACAAACATGTCGTAACAAACATGCCTTCCAACTTCCATAAAAAAAAATATCTAGAATCAAACAAACACCAATATAAACCCTAGAATCAAACAGAGTAAGAAGAAATATATACCAAATAATGTAAAAACCCTAGAATTAAACATAGAAAGAAGAAATATGAACATGCTATAAACCCTAAAATCAAACAGAAAAAAGAGTCATTTATACACTTACCGTACATATCTTCAATTGATACGTGAGGCTTTCTGTAGGTACTCAGTGACCAATCCATTGTGTACTCTCTCTGTGTATTGTGTGAGGTAAAACGATGCCTTCAAATTTCTCCTTAGTTTTTGGTTGCAAATGCTCTGTGTCTTGTGATCATGCGTAAGAGAAGAACGGAGAAGTTTAGTAGCCGTAGCAAACAGATGAAAAAATAGGAGCAAAATGACATAAATGTCCCTCAAATATCTCATGACAAGCACATGACTGGTTCCCGCCAAAATTTAACGGAGGGATTTGACGGAGTGGCCAATGGTAGTACGTTTTAAAAGTTTAATGGTCCAACTGTAACAAAATGAAGTTCAGTGGCTACTGGTAGAATATTCTAATAGTTTAGTGGCCTTTGATGATATTTACTCTATATGTATATATCACAATGGTTTATGTGCTTCACACAATGGATAGTCCATCGTGGGATGTTGTTTATGGCTGGCAAGATACACAATGTGTTGTGCCAGCTTTCATAATACATTGTGTATCATGCGAGTAGTATGCTTGTTGGCTACTATACATACTCTTCCTTTACCATATTACTCTTATAGGGTGTACAATGTGGGGCTAAAAAGCTATATTTAGCATTTCAGCCTTGTCCAATAAAGATGGCCGGTCTTAGGACTCTAAGCAATCCGCGTCAAGCAATCACATATCTCCCGTGAAGCAGATCATTCTATTATGTAAATATTTAAAAAAAAATCAAAAGGTTATTAATAAATGTTGATGGTGTGTAAATCTCGTTAAACGTACTATTAACCAACCATGATGTATTTCCAGATATTGCATTGCTAATGTGTATGGTGAGTTGGCTATCAATGAATGGTTTGGAAAAAATATTCAAACAAAGAGGAGAACAACACAAGAATTATAGAGATGGTTCAGCCCTGCTTAGGGTCTTACTCCACCCTTATTGAATGAGCTCGAGCACAGAGAGATCCTTTTTATACACGAATAATTTTACATGTGATAATAATACATTCACTCAACTATTCTATAAGCTCTCTATCCTAAGAATCAGTGACTTGTTATTTGATAATGAGCATAGGGCTGCAATATTATGCACAAATGAAGCTATTAAATGTCCATGAGTTATGATTTTTCTCCCTTTTCTTATTGTCATATATCCTCCCTTTGAAGGAGTAAATGCCCTTCTTTGTATAAGGAGATTAAAGTATGGTCTTATCCCATAAAACCGAGGTTTACACACTGTTAACTCCTATGCTGCAAATGTATAGACCGTGCTTTGTACTTGAGTATCCCAAACCTTCCTTTCATCACATTAAATGCAGTTTTGGGGCATTAAATGCTGTTATGATGGTTATACAGCTGACTATACTTGTTGTCAAAGCAATGTAAAATCCAGTATAATCTCTATCTTTATTGCTTTGTCTCAGGCATCTAAGAGGCCTGTCAACCCTTTTGAGTTTATGCGGTAGGGGTTTCATTGTCATGCGAGCATGCTACGACTGTAGAAGAGATAGCTGACTTATTTTCAGTAAAATAACAAAATTAATTGCCTTTATTGTTTGAACCTTTCTAAACCTTTAAACCTAGTAAATTCTGCAGTTTACAATCATGCGTTATCTAGGTTCAAAAATTGCAACATTTCAAGTTGAGCTGTCGCTTGGGAGTCCTGCTAGCGTGCAGTTATTGGGAAGAGCTGTGATGATTACATGTTTAGGCGTTTAGGTAGTACGTCCTTTGTTTTATATAAATAGATCTCCACACTTGATCTTCTCGACTCTTAATCCTTCCTCAACCCTAAGTCTTAATCCACACCATTTTGGCATGATCAAATTTAGACTTGGAACTGAGTGTATCCTTACAAGATTACAATTCATCTCATAATTCTCCTCAATTATCAGGACAAAGATCCGTAAGCAACAAAGATCTTTACAACAATGAGCGATTCCAAAATGATCAAAACCTATTAACTTAATTAGGGTGTTTCCAGTCACTAGTTATACAATAATTCATCTAAGAAAAGCTAATACCATAAATTTAACATATGGAGGACAGCTAATCGAGTCATAGTTTCAAAATTTCAAAAATCATCTTCAGTATAAAGATGGATTTTTGGAATTACTTCATGATTATTTAAATTTTGATTATATTGATTCAAAAGACCTTTTACAATTGAATTTTAATCTTTAATTTTTTGAAGAATCTCTATTTGAAAATGTGGTACATGATTAAAGAGTCTTGTCTTCACTTAAAAGACAAATAACACAAAATAACAATTTTGAACAATAAAATTAAAAATTACTATTCATGAATAGTACCATAAATAGTAAAAAGTATATAAATAGTACCCATTGATTGTACTATTCAAATAGTAAAAATCATTTTTACTATTCCGAAAAATCAGTAATAATCTATAGTAAAAAACTTTTACTATTTACAATAAGTCAAAATTTACATAGTAAAGCCTCGCATAATTCTACAGTCCACCTACAATTCTAGCTATAAAAGAAAAGGAAGGTTCAAGGTTTAGCAGGTCTCACACCCACTTAGATAGAAGAAATTCTCTACTCAAGTTTTTATTCTTGTGGGTAGTTGAAATCTGACCAAGCCCAAAATGAATTTGTATAGGATGGAATCGGCCTAGAAACGGTGAAGATGGTAAACAGATCGCAAAGGTGGTGAGTGAACAGTAAATTTTACAAGTAAGAAAGACTAGTTTTTTTTATGGGGGTAGGTTCCTCCGGTGGCTTTTATACCTAGTATGGTAGTACGTTCTCCCTTGGTGTGTGGCTGTGTTCTTTACTTGGCTCTAAGGCTTTTTAATGGTGTATACATCAGTTATGTTTACTCTCGAGGAAAGTATATGTGTTTTTTGGAGTGAGCGTATTGCTAAAAGCTAAACCCCTTTTTAAGAGCTTTCCCCGTTCTATTTATACGTACATAATAAGGGTTACAATGCCCATTAGGTTAAAGGTAAAATGATTATAAAAGGTATTGCTTGCTCATTAAACCTATCATTTTCATGTGTGGCCTGTGCTCTTATCCACAAGTAATTTTACACTTTACAGGTGTCGAGCTCCCACTCGCTTGGATGCCCATGTTGGCAAGAAACACTGATAGTGCCCTCAAGTACAGGTGTATTGTCATCATTCGTCTTAGCACCCACCTCGACGGCGGGTAATGAGCGTGCTTGTGGGTATAGGTGTTCATCTTGTATTGGCTGATACGCCTATCTCGGCATTTTCATCCTTATTGATCTAGACACTATGCTCAGCTAGTTGTTGTGTCTGTGCTTATCTTATGTGGCTCAATTTCCTTCTCCTTGGCTGGTTTCCCTGGACTTGGGCCTGTCCTTGACTATTTGGCCCCTATAGTGATTCCAATTTTATGCTCCCATAATTGCCCCTCAAGCAGTTAAGTTTTGTTGAGCTCATGAACTTAGGTGTATGACTTTACAAAACCAAATTCAATTGTTGGCCAGTCCCTTGGTGGGTTTGATGCAAGTTAGCTATGTCCACGCGTTTGTATCCTAGTGGCTATCCGTGGTTTAGTATAATTAAGAGCAGCTGTCTTATCTCATTAAATAGGGTCATCATAGGCACGAGTTTTCAAAAAGGAGAAGTGTCGTTTGGGGTAGAGAGAGAAAGCGTAAAAGGGTATAAAAAGGTATGCTCGTTCGTTTCCTTTGTTAATTATTTCTTTTTTTTCTTCATCTCCCTTTTCAGAGTTTTAGGGTATTCATCTGTTTTCCGGTAGCCTGTATTTCTTTCCAGTCAATACATACGTCTGTGACATTCCCTTCGCTAGGTACCGATTTTTTGTAAGTTCTTCTCGACTTCGTACTCTTTTTTTCTCCTTATCTCTATACATTGGAGTAAATCCTAGTTGTACCTCTTCGTCTTCATTACCCTAATTAATCAGATATTATGGGCAAATATGATTTAACTGAGGCAAGTAGGTTGGCGTTCGAGGATATGTATATCCCTAATGAGGTAGTTTGGAGGGACTATGGTGATAATGAAGATCCCTTTAGGGGTAGTCCTACAGGGTCTATGCCTGAAAACCAGTACCCTATATTCATCTCCTTCTTTAGAGTTGCTGGACTTAGATTGCCTTTACACCCTCTCTTAGTCGATTTTCTCAGAGAGATTAGGTTCCATCTCTGCCAGTTAACCCCCAATGTAATTAGGATTATTCTTGGGGTTGCGAGTTGAATCGTAGGTTTGATCTTCAATTAGCAAGGGTTAAATGAAATTAAATAATGTTATCTCCTTAGCCAATCTAAGGATAAATGGAACCTTAGGGGTAGGACTACCTTGCCCTAGATAATTGAAGGGCTGGCCTTCTCCCATAAAGGGATGTATAATGATGTAATAATCATAAGCAGGAATGTGGAGCCCGGCCTTGTAAATAAGAGTGTTCTTAGGCAGTTCGGCTCACCTGGTTGGTGCTCTGTTCATCGTTTAACTGAGTTTTTCCAAGTATGTTTTTTTTTATATCTGATCTAGCTTCCTTTGCTTTGTAGTCGGTGGCACCAATAAGTGTTTCAAGAAACCCTCGATAGATGAGCTTAACCTCGAACATCTAAACGCCATCATAAATCACGATGGACTTGGAGAGAGAACTCCTTTCACTCATTCGAGGTCAGCACACATATTACTTGATTATCGTCTGTCGTATCAGACCTTTTTCAGCCACACGAACATCGTCAAATAGGTTGGAAGCCGACCAATAGATAGAGAAAAATACGATCTTTTCAAGAAATTCCATATCGTCAATAATTAAGTGGCTTACAAGGATGACACAATAAGGGCCTTCCGAGAAAAAGGGGAGTCATCATATTTATCATTCATTGGCGACGGCACATAGAAGAAGTAGAAGAAGAAGAAGAAGAAGAAGAAGAAGAAAAAGAAAACCCAGGCAAGAAAGAAGGTAAACGGCCTGCTATAGAATTGACATCGACTGTCGAAGTTGCCTTCCCTCTCAGTTCTAATCACCCCTCAAGATATTCAAAACGTCTGAGCGAGCAGATAGGGGCATCTCAACTGCGCAAGTCCCATTTGTTGTCCTGATTTTCAGAGGTCGCAGTGAAGCTGTTCTAGTTTTAGACGAAGAATCTTATTGGCTCTTTGTGACCGACTTTAAGGCCGATGAACTTTTTAAAGAGGCCGATAGCCTCCAACTAAGAAGGAGGTCACAAAGATGGTCTTCCTTATCTCCCCGATCCCTTCAACTCTCCGAGGTTGACGATATGGCTGGTCAAGATCAGTCAGGGATTTCATGAACGCCAGGCTTTTTTAAATCCGGTGTTCCAACTACAACTAGTGCTTCTCGGAGTTCGGCATCTCCACTATCGAAAATGAGGAGGTCGGTGCAGGTAGGGTCTTCTTCCGAGAGGACTAGAACCTTTGAAGTGACCCTAGTTGAGCTTGAGGGAGCTGTTGAAGTTCATCCCTCTCAAATTAATGTTGAAGGCCCAGAAAAAGTGGACATTAAGACTTTGATCAGCTCACCAGTCCGAGTCGAAATAACAAACATTGGCAACGGTGGTCAGTTCGAAAATAGGCCTGCCGATTTGTTCGCTTCCCGGCCGTACATTCCTCAGGAGAATCAGTTGGTTACTATTGAGGACTCCACTGTGGTAGATAGCAAGGTTGGCTTTGCCTTGATCACATGACCCTGCTAGAGGATGGTAAGGTGTTGAAAGGCACCAAAACCTCTGAGTTAGAATGCATGGGTTTCCAATGTCTCGCCGATGTAAGTTGCTCATAATTATGTCTGACAATTTCCCACAATTCTTTCTCATACTACTCATTCACTAACTCGTTGTTGATTCTTAAGGCTAACCAGCGCTTTACCGAATTGGCAAGTCACCATGCCAAAGAGATGAAAGATCGCAAGGCAAAGGCGTTGAAGGCTTAGAAGGAGGTTGATGAGGCTAAGAACAAGCTTGCTAAACTTCAAGCCGATTATGAGGCACAGATTAAATCGGCTAAAAAGTTAGGGCCAATTTAGAGAAGGAAGGCCAAGCTCTCCTCAACCAAGTAACTGAACTCGAAAATTCCCTCAAGCAAGTTGATAAGCTCAAAGCCGATACGGTCCATCAGGACAGGGATGAAGAGAATAAAGGAGCTAAAGGCAGGATTCGTGAGCTGGAGTTTAAGCACAAAGATGAACTGACAAACGCCAAGCTTCAAGGTTGGAATGAGGCCTCTAGTGCAGCAATTGATAAGATGATAAAAAATCAAAGACCTACTATATAAGGTTGGCTACAAGTTCAATTTAACCACTGCGGGTGTCATTGAAGGTGACACTTTGTTTAATAAGGTCGTGCTCTGTCTTCCAAATTTTCTCGTGGAGGAGTGACAACCTGAAGATGAGGAAGCAGCCGAGGATATTCTTGCTGATGACACCAACGCTGAGGATCTTGGAGCTCAAGTTCAAGGTAACGATGCCAATAATGCCCAGACAATCCTTATTCTCCATCTTCTTCTCCTTTCTTTTTGTAATGTATCTGCTATTTACAGCAGCAAGTTTCAATGTAATTAGCAGTAGGTTTCATTATAACTAGGCCATGAAACCCCCCATATGTACATGTTTTTGAATTAATGAAGAACAACATTTGCTTATGAAATTCTTCGTTGTACTGTTTATTTTTTCATTGTAATGATGCACTGATCAGTTGAAATAATGAATGGCCGAACATTTTTGACTTAACCAACTTAATTTGATAAACTGAACATTTTTCGAATTTAATCAAAACTTGTAAATTATCACTGCGAGATGCCGAATCAATTTGCTAAACAAAGTGTCACCGTATATTGCTTTTGCAAAATAAAAGGTCTTAGATTTAAACTTTTGTCGAACAACAAAGCTCTTGGCTAATTTGTGACATTCCGAATCTTAAAACAAATATTTTAGTATCATTTAAACATGTTTAAATATTTATTAGTATTTACAATCATGTTTGTGCATTTAATCATATCATTTTATTCCTAATGTGTGGTGAATAGTGAAATTTCGCATTTTGCCATGTTGTTTGATTTTGTAGAAAGAATGTGAGTTAAATTTGTTTATATTATAAGAACTTATGTTAGAATAATAATTCATGACGAACTTAATTGAAAATAAAGTATGTAAGTGGATTTAGTTGTATGAAATAGAAATTGAGGGGGTAGTGTGTAAATGGCAATATATATGATTGATTAATTGATATTTTCATGTTCTTGGACTTAGATATAAGAAAAAAGAAGAAGAGAAAAACAGGGATGAGAGGAGAAAAACAAGAAGAAGAAGAAGAAGAAGAAGAAGAAGAGAAAAATAAGGAGAAAAAAAGAAAAATAAGGAAAATTAGAGAATTAAATTTTGGTAAGTTTAAACTATGCTATTTATATTTTTTTATCATCCTTTTATTGTGTTTGTAGTAATTGAAATTGAAAAATTATGATTGAAAATGAAAGAACATGGTTTTGAGTTTGTTTCTTGGTGTTCTTGTGTGTTGTGATGATATAATTGAATTTTCTTGATCATAAAGAGATAATAATAGATGATATAAGTAGAAATCATGCTAAAAATTTATAAGGTTATAATTCTGGCAGATTGGTGTCCCTGTAGGAGAATTGCTATAACTCCTTGTAGAAATTCCGATGTATGCACCGTAAATTGCATTAAAAAGTAGACACACAGAGCTTTCTATAAATATATGGTAGAGCACCTAGCTCTCAGCCAATTGGTACAGTTTAATCCGTGAAGTTGGACTATTGTCATACGTTTTATTCTAGACAGCATGTTTCTACTGTGTTGTTTTGTGAATATCTGATTTGTTAGCCATTGGATTATGCTCAAATTCTGGAATATTGTTTATAAACATGTTGTGTAACTACTATAAAAATTTAGGAATGATCGAAGAACGGAAAGTACCTAGTATGTGCAGGGGATTCGGACTACATCTAATTCTGAATGGTTATAATGTGTTGTAAATTAACAAGTGCATAAGGGTATACATTTGTGTAATTGTTAGCGTATTTAGCACACTTATAAATGATTATATTGAGGTATAATTGGAATACTAATTATGTTAGATTGGTAGGTGAAGGAACGGATACTTCTAATGCACTGAGAAAATAGAACTTGACACTACGTTGGTGTGGACTTGAGGTGAGTGTACTCACTTAGAATTTATATACATTTGAATGTGTAAATGTGAAGGGTGGTGTGAAATATGTATGTTGATATTATGATGCTTGATGCCTAATAATTGAGGTTATAGAGCGGTTATGTATGTGATACATCTGATGCCCAGTATATATAGGGCTAGAGGAAGTGTATATGGAATGGATGCTTGATGCCTAATAATTGAGGCTATAGAGAGGTTATGTGTATGATACATCTGATTCCCAGTATATATAGGGCTAGAGGATGTGTATATGGAATGGATGCTTGATGCCTAATAATTGAGGCTATAGAGCGGTTATGTGTGTGGTACATCTGATAGCTTATATGATGGCTAGAGGATGGGAATAGAAGGTGATTATATATGATATGTGTATATATATACTTTTACAGATTACTGATAAGGAAAGTGATGCATTCACTGAGCCTATAGCTCATACTTTTATATATGTTTCTCTTTACAGGTATCAAGAAGGAATGTCCACTGCCAGGTCTAGGATGGGTGGGAACGTTTATAGAAAAAGATACTACGTTATTTTGTTTATTGTACTAGTCTTGTTATATGTATTTGACTAGACATCCTTATGTGTGTGAGTTGTAAATATTTGCTAGTATTACTTTTCTAAGACAAGGTTTATGAAAAAAAGAATCATGGTTATGCGATGTTGTTGATTGTAGAAATGATAACCTTATTGTGTTCTCTTAATTTAATTGTATTTTTAAGTAAGTATTATTTTTGTTGTTCGGGTGTGACATAATTCGACTACCTTGATGGACAAGGTCTTATTTCAAAATTGGCTGCCTCGATTCTCTGAGGCTTCATTCATTTGCCTTTGTTAGACAAAGGTTTCATTTTAATTTCCCGCCTTGCTGAGCAAGGTCTTGTGAGGGTGCCTTCCATGGACAAGGTCTTACCTTAGCTATTTGCCTTTGACAAAGAAAGGTCTTATTTTATATTCGGCCACCTTACCGGGCAAGGTGTTACACAAGTGCCTTCCGTAAAGGAGGTCTTACTTTAGTCATTTTCCTTCGACGAGGAAATGTCTTATTTTAAATTTAGCCACCTTGCGGGGGCAAGGCCTTATGTAGGTACTTTCCATAAAAGAGGTCTTACTTTAGTTGTTTGCCTTTAATGAAGAAATGACTTATTTTAAATTTGGCCGCCTTGCCAAACAAGGTCTTACGCAGGTGCCTTCCATAAAGGAGCTCTTACTTTAGTTGTTTGCCTCTGATGAAGAAAGCTCTTATTTTAAATTTGGTTGCCTTGCCGGGCAAGGTCTTACGCAAGTGCCTTCCATGAAGGAGGTCTTATCAAGCTGCCTTAAAGTATAAGATCTTACGAGATTGCCTTTGCGAAAAAAGGTCTCAAATTGGTCTGCCTTGGCCGAGCAAGGTCTTTGACGTAATAAATGTTTTGAATACAAATAAAATTTTCATTAATTTTGGTCAACTTGTACAAGAAAAGTCTGAATTATGGATTTACATTCAATGATAATAATTCCTCAAGTTAGTTATATTCCATGGATTTGGTATAAGCTGGCCATTCATGTCTTGCAAATGATAGGATCCAGTTCCACTGGCCGAGGTGACCATGTAAGGACCTTTCTAATTCTGCCTAAGCTTTCAGTGGAGGGGCTCGATGGTAGTGCCGAGCACTTTTCTTAGTACCAATTCTCCAACCCTGAATTCCCTCAACTTCGCATGAGCTTTATACTGCTAAGCCAAGGTGTTACGATAATTTGCTAGGTGGACCGTAGCTGCTTCCCTCTTGGATTTGGCAAGGTTTTAGGCCTCTTCAAGAGCTTCTTTGTTGTTTTCGACCTTAACCTAGGGTGTCCTTAGAATGGGTAAACCGACCCCTAAGGAATGACAGCCTTGGTTCCATAGGTAAGGGAGTAAGGCATGTCTCTAGTTGACCGGCGGGGTGTTGTCCGAAATGCCCAAAGTACAAAAGGCAACTCTTGTACCGATCTTCCCTTTTCATCGTCTAATCTCTTCTTCAAACCGTCCAAGATGACTTTGTTTGACTCTTCACAAAGCCCGTTGCCTTGAGGGTAGGACACACTAAAGAAGTGTTGTTTGATCCTAAAAGAAATGCAGAATTCTTGGACCTTTCGATTTTTAAATTGTCTGCTGTTGTCTGACACCAACACTCTTGGGAGGCCGAACCTGGTGACGATGTTCTTCCACAAGAAAGTTTTAACATTAGACTTGGCGATGCTCCTCAATGGGATTGCTTCCACCTATTTGGAAGTAATCTATGCCGATTAAGAGAAATCTTTTATTGCCTGATCCCCGAGGAAACGAACCCATGATATCCAGCCCCCACATGGTGAAGGACCAAAGGCTAATAATCGGGTGTAAGTTTGTTGCGTGTTGATGTAGGAAGGGAGCATGTTTTTGACACTTACCGCACTTTTTGACTTACTCCACAACATCTTTTTGTTTGAACAACCAACAGTAACCTTGGGATCTCACCTAATGGGCCAATAATCGTCCGATAATATGATTTCCACAGCTCTTTTCGTGTAGCTCATACAAAATGTTTTGCACTAACCTTGGATGAACACAACGGAGGTAAGGCCCTGAAAAGGACCTTTTGTACAATTTTTGCTCGGGAGATATCCAATATCTGCTTGCATAGGCTCTAACTTTGTATGCCTCTCCACTGTCGCTAGGCAGCGATCCATCTTTCAGATAATTAATGATTGGATCCATCCAACTGACCCCCATATCTATTTCTATGTCACAGATGATCAACTTCCCCTGGTTTCGATGCTTGAATCTGGCTTGTACTCTACCTCAACGGCTTTCTTTAACTTTGAATCTACTGCAAATGCCAAAGTTGCTAAAGCATCTGCGTGCGAATTGTTGGACCTTGGGAATTTCTCAATATGGGCCAATTTTGCTTCTCTCATGAGTTTTTTTGCCAACTTCATGTAGGCCACCATTCTCTTATTCTTGGCCAAATATTCCCCGGTTAACTGATTGGCGACTAATTGGGAGTTACTATGACTTGTCAGGTCTTACACTCCAAGTTTTCAGGCATTTTTCATACTGATGATCAGGGCTCCGTATTCTGCTTAATTGTTAGAGGCATTGAACCCCAGCGGGACTACTTGCTTAATAATTCCTCCCTCATGAGTCTTGAACGCTATGCCCACGCCGGAGCCTCCTGCTTTTGATGATCCATCAATGCACAACAACTAGGAGGACTGGCTTTCTGCTGGTGTGGGTTCCATGGCCTACTCTATTTGCCCAGGATCAATAATATCAACATCATCATCTGTTTGGCCCCCAGCTAGGATAGGTAATTGGTTGCCTATGCCAGCCTCATTTGCCCCGATGAACTTAGCAATAAAGTCGGGAAGGACTTGCCCTTTAATAGCCGTTCTCAGAACATATTCTAAGTGGAATCGGCCTAATTTGACAGACCATTTCTCTATTCTACCAAACAGGTCGGCCTTTCTGTCGGCTGTTCTGATTGGGCTGTTATTGAGCACTTTGATGGGGTGGCCATCAAAATAATGCCTTAGCTTCCTGGACGCTGTGATTAGTGCCAGTACAAGTTTTTCTGCAGGAAAATAATTCAATTTCGACCCTAACAAACAATTATTAGTAAAATATGCAAGTTTTTAGTAATTTTCATGCTATATGATTAGGGCTAAGCTTACCGTTTGATCAGAGGAAGCCAAGTACATGTAAAGTTATTCATGGGGGTCGGGTAGAGATATCAGGGGTAGGATACTTAAGTATCATTTTAGTTCGTTCAGAGCTTAATCAAATTCTGGGGTCCATACAAATTCTTTTGTTCTTTTTAATGCTTTAAACGGTGGCATACATTTATCGGAACATTTTGAAATAAATCTGTTTAAAGCGGCCAACTATACCGGTGAGTTTTTGTAACTCCTTTAGGTTGGTTGGCTTCTGAACGTCTAGATTTGCCTCGATACCCCTGTGATTTACCATGAAACCCAAAAACTTGCCTGAGCTAACCCCAAAAGTACATTTTGCTGCATTCAGCTTCATCCGATAGTGTTTGAGAATTTCAAATGTTTTACCCAGGTCCCCAGTATGGTCGGCGACCAGTTTGCTCTTGACCAACATATCATTGACATAGACTTCCATTGATTTTCCAATTTCGTCCCTGAACATATTGGTGACTAGTCTCTGATAAGTGGTCCCAGCGTTCTTCAGCCAAAATGGCATGACCCTGTAACAATACAGACCCACAGTCGTAATGAAGGCTGTGCATTCTAATCTGGCCCGGATAGCGGAATCTGGTGATACCCCGAATATGCATCCATAAAGTTCAATCTCTGATGACTAGAGGTGATTAAGCTCAGAAATTTCATTTCTAATCCGTTAAACAAGGCTCAATTAGCTTCTAGTTACTATCTAAAACCGAAAATTGCATGTAAATTTAGTTTAAGCATGAAAAGAAGGCATTGTATTGTATTTCTGTGTTACTAAGCCATTTTACAGGCCTACAGTGGTTAAGCAACTGAGTTTGTACGCAAGATAGAAGGTTAAAAGCGAAAAAATGCAAGAAAAATGCCCAAAGAAGAAGTCAATACCCATTTCGAGGCCCAAGACGAGGAAAACTCAGCAAACTACCCCCAAAGCATTAACAAGAAGAAAAAAAATCAAGTCCCCAAGCATGAATGAAGTGAATGAAAGTGTCCAAAAGTGATTCTAAGAGGAAAGAAACTCAATTGAATTGATTCTTGAAGTTTTTGAAGAAAAACCAAGAACTGCCGTAAGAAGCCTGAAATTGTAGCTAATTAAAGTTTTTTTTCATTGAGAATTTGAAGAAATCTCCATAAATAAAAATTGTAAATATTTGAATTTTCTACACATAGGAGAAAACGGTGCATCAATTAGAGTTTAGAGCAGAAAGTTATAAGTAAAAGAAGAAGGCATCATAAAAAAATGGGCCCAATCTTATGCCCAAATTCAATTTTAAGCCATATTTTGGCCCATTTCTTCAAGGATTACTAAAATCACGACTTGAGATACTTGTGTACTATATAAAAGGCCATGTATATCATATTTTAAGGTACGCAACAATTTAGAATTGATTAGTAGAAACGCAGAGAGCACCATAACGTTCTTCGGAGTTTTTATGCTGCATCTGACGATCGAACTGTGAGTAATTTTTCTTTTCTTTCTTCAAAAAAATTGTTAGGTTAGTTAATTTATTATATTTGAAATATGGAACATCAGTGTATGTTACGTTTATTCATCAATCAATTCAGTTTCAATTGCAATTGCTGTTCTTCATCTAGTAAACCTTAGTTTTCAATTTCTTTCAATTTAATTGCTTATAATCGTTTATTTGCTTTGATATTCATAAATTAGTTGTTTTAGATAAT
The DNA here is from genome assembly GCA_021464415.1 of Lonicera japonica. Lineage (NCBI taxonomy): Eukaryota > Viridiplantae > Streptophyta > Magnoliopsida > Dipsacales > Caprifoliaceae > Lonicera > Lonicera japonica. The sequence continues at coordinate 8,509,573 of CM038468.1, read as the reverse complement.
ATATATTCTAGAATCATCCTTAAATCCTCGTTTTAGGTGCTGGTTCTAGGGTTTATAGATACGTTTCGTCGGTTTTTTGATTTTTCATCGATTTATGGTTGTTTTTCATTCTATATTCAAATAGTTTGTAGTTTTTCAATCCTATTCATATCTGATTGTTGATAATTAGTAATCTAATTTTCCAAAAATTTTAGGATTTTAGTCTATTTTCTTTAGTTTATGTCGGTTTTTAATTTGTTTACTGTTTTAAGCGTAAAATCTTCGTTTTAAATTGAAATTGAGAAATTCTAAACCAAAAAAAATTCAAATCTGATTTTGTACATTGTTAGGTACTTGTATACTGTTTTCCATGATTTTTAGGCTTATTTTCTTATTTTCTTTAATTATGTCTAGCTAAATTGTTTGTTAGGAGTGCATAGTGAAAGATGCGTTATTAATCCTTGAATGTAATCCAATTTAAGTTTGAATCTAATTTTTTTATTGGTTATAGATCACCTAATGAATGTATAAATATTTTCTTATCTTCTCATGCGTTAAAAACATGTTTACATAAGTTAGTTCAAAAGTTCCATTTGATTAAGAACCGTAAAACGTCAATTAACGGATTTTCGCACCAAAACTCTAACTTGGATGATTTGAGGAAGGTCTTTATTCTCTGATTATTTGGGTTAGTTTCTTAAGTGAATTGGCTGATTTGGCGCTGTTTTGGTATTTATTCACGTAAGTGCCGAAAAAGTGCTAATTTTGACTTTCAGCATTCTTTTTAAGACGAATTTGATTTGAATCATGTTCAAACATATTCAAACCTTATAGGAGTGTTAAGCTAATAATTTTTGGTAAGTTTAATGAACTTAGGTTATTTTTGTCACGCACTAACAATACTAGGCTATAAATTACGCTTTTTGAAAGTCAAAAAGCTTCACTATCAAATTATATTGCTCAAAGCTAGTCTGTATAGTCTTTGTCATTCATGGGCTATCATATAATTGTAGTAGAATTATAATTGGATGGTTGGAAGATCTAGGAGCTTAATCTTAGTAAAATATCTTGTTTAAACTTAGATTTGGATTACCCGATTGGACTAGTTTCGTACTCCCTAGCTTCGGATACCCCTATCGTTCTTGTTGGTTTAATTCGCTTAATATTCTGTTTTATTTATTTAGTGCGCTGTTTTAATTTACTTATTTATTTTTAGTTCAATTGCATGTTCCTCTAGTGCATTTAGGGAGCCATTCAGGTAGAGAACTTGCACTTATGGATACCCTTTACATTTGCACCCTAGGTTTAGATTTGCTTTTAGTTTTAGTTTAATTAATTAGCAGTTTTAATTTAGTTTCATTTTCCTTCCTTATTCCCCGTTTCCATCATCTTTTTCTTTTTTTCCCTTTCTTCCCTCTGAGAGAAATACTTAGAAGAAATAAATTCCTTACCTTCCCTATGGTTCGACCTTGGACTTCCCCAAGTATACTATAACTAGACCGCTTGCACTTGGGCCTAATTCTTCGCACTTACTAAGCATCGTCAAGTGGCTGAATCTACCAACTGATCTATCCTTGGCAATGGGAAGCTGTCATTGGGGCAGGCCATGTTCAAGTATGTGAAATCTATACAAACCCTCCATTTTTCATTCTTCTTTTTGGCGACCGCTGAGTTTGAGATCCACTTAGAAAATTCTGCCTCTCTGATAGCCCCAGCCTTAAGTAACTTTTGCACATCTTCTTCTATGGCTGCTGCCTTCTCAGGCGCTGTTCCGTGTGTTTTTTTTTCATAGGCTTGAAGTTTTGATTGACATGAAGTTTATGGCACATCTCCTCGGCCGGTATTCCAGGCATATCATACGGTTTCCATGCAAAAACATTAATGTTTGTTCTGCAAAATTCGGTCAACCTATCTCTTTCCTTAGCACTCAAACTACTACTGATCAGGAAGTATCTTTCCTTATGTTCTGACCAGAATACTGCAGGGACTTGAATGAGGTCTTCGAAGACCTTTTTCTCAGGCCGTCCTCTAGCCCCACCATCTATGGGGTGACCTTCGTTTTGTTACTATTGTTCACTCTCTTTGCCTTTCCCTTTTTCTGGGGGTTTAGGCTTGTCCTTTAGTTCTTCTAATAGTTATTCCACCTTTCCAACCAGGTTCACATGTTCAACCTTTTCAGCCTCTTGATTCTCGAATAGCGATCCTCTAACCGTTAGATTAAAGCAGAAGTGGGCATCCTCTTATTTGCCTCTGACAACTACAACACCTTTCGGCGAAGGGAACTTCAATTTTTGGTGGAAAGGCAAGGCCACAACCCTCTTCTCTCCCAACTAATTGTGGTCGAGTAAAGCGTTTTATGGTGGGTCTACATTCATAACAAATAAATCCATGATTGCCACCATTTCTTTGACCCTAACTGGCAGGCTCACCACACGGATTGGCCAAACCGCATCCCCGCTGAAACTGTAGATTAGTGCATCAACCAAATGTTCTTTGGGGAGATGTGGGGTCTCAATTGATTGTTGGCCTTAAGGTACATTACTTCCGATGAACTCCCAAGGTTTATAAAAACCCTCTTAACATTAAAGTTACTAATGTTAACCATTATAACCAATGCATCGTTGTGGGCTATGTCAAACCCTTCCAAATCATCCTCTCCAAACAAAAGCTAATAAAGCAAATTATTTTCCCGACTTTTCTTTGGGGGGCGCTAAAACTATCAACACCTCTTTGATCGAATGGGCCTCTACCCAGAGTTTTGCCCGATTTAGTCTTACCCGAAGTTAGCTCCTTATTGCATCATTTCTATCCACTACTCTATGAATTGCCTCGATTACACCAACTACAGGCTTGTTTACTGGCACCACGGCAGTCTTTTCTTCGGCCTTATCATTTTTGTCATTTTTGGTCCTTATAGGTTTCACGTTCTTAGTCAGGTAACCCTGTTCAACAAGTCTCTCCAAAAAAAGTTTCAGTGTTTTATAATTTTCGATCTTGTAACCATGATCTTTATGATAAGAACATTTATGGGTGGTGCCCCTTGTGCTGGGGTCGCCGTCCATTTGAAAAACTGTTCTACTTTGATTTCTCACATGATCTTGTAGATTGGTTTCGTGAAAATTGTATTAACCCCATTGAAGGCTTTGCCCTTTCTTTAGGTAAGTCAGGGCTTCAAGTCCCTTAACCGCTCTGCTGTTCGTGATAAAACGGGCCGTAAATTATTCGACCAACTCATGGAAGCTATCATTCCCATTTGGGGGGAGCCTGTCAAACCACCTAAAAGCGGTGTCCCCCAGGTTGGCCAGAAACATCCTGCACATAAGCGCTTTCTCGTTGTGCAATAAGCCATCACCTACTTGTAATGCCTGGCATGATCGGCCGAATCTAATCGGCCATCATAAATATTGAACTTGGGCTGCCCAAACTTCCCCTAGAGCTTTTGCCAAATTCGTGGTTGACTCGCCATTCTCTTTCTTGCCAGCAATTGCCGAATAAATCTGATGGTGTCAAAATCTAGAAGTAGATAATTAACCAATCAATAATTGAATATTGGTGAATAAAAAATAAATGCGGCGCAATGATGAACACATGATATTTTTTTTAAGGTAGGTTCCCCCGGTAGCGCTTATGCTATTCCAGTGGTACGTCCTCCTTTTGTGTGTGCTTGCTTTGTATTAGCTCAAAGGCGATCAATTTGGATGATAATACAAGCTACCAACTTCTCTCTCTATATATAATTTCCTTAATTCTATTTACAAGTATAGAATTAGGATTACAAATATTTCAACAGAATAAATAATAAACTGTGTAGGAGAGAGAGTGTATAAGGGTTGTTGGTATTTTTTGGAGTATGTAAATAGAGAGTATATTACTCTTCTATTTTTTTGTGTGAAAATAGAGGGTATAAGACCCTTCTATTTTTTGGGGTATGAAAATAGAGAGTATATGACTCTTCTATTTTTTCTTGAATTGGCTTGTATTTATATTGCCAATGATTTTATATCTCTTTGATGAGATGGATGAATCTTAAGAAGATATGTTTTTGTTGTGTTTAGATTGTAGAAAAATGATCTTGGATGAATGAATGAGGGGAGTATTTATAGGTAAAATCTAGAATGGTAAAAAAGTAAATTTGATGAAGATGAGGGGCAAAAAGGTAATTTTACAAAGGTGAGTGGATGTAAGTGGAATTTGAGTGGAAGTTAATGGAGATGGGTGGAATTTGAGTGGAGTTGAGTGGGATTTTAGTGGAGGTAAAAATGAGATTTTACCGGAGGTAAAAAATGTTGAATTACCTTTGTAAGCCAATGGTAAAATTAGTATTTAACCCCATCAATTGCCCCCTATCCTTATCATTTAGCTCGGATTAGCTGATTGGTGAGGATATCCTTCAACCCGGGAGCTAGTAGTAGCTTATGAGCTTTGATGTTCGTGATGTTTTAGGCCCGAATCCTTCGTAGGCGAACAAGGTCGACAATTTAATGCCTGTGTTAGGTCTTTTGTCTTTATTAGAAATCTTTTTCGAAGCTGAGGCGTGAGAGCGGACACTTGTCGAGAAAGATAATCATAGGGAGACCTCGAATAACCGATGTGTAGGATTTTGTTAACCCTTGACCGTAAGTTTATGGAGCTCATAACATTAACGTGTAAAGCTAGCTAGACTTTGATCATTAGTTTTAGAGTTTCAGAACATCATTGTGTAAGGCTGGCTAGACGCTGATCTCGAGTCTTAGTTCAAGGAAGCTAGATCTCGGATGCTAATCATTGAGCTCAAAACATCAATGTGTAGAGCTTTTAGAGCTTCAGAACATCATTGTGTAAGGCTGGCTAGACGTTGATCTCGAGTCGTAGTCCAAGGATGCTAGATCTCGGATGCTAGTCGTTGAGCTCGAAACATCAATGTGTAGAACTCGTTAGACATTGGATGCAAGTCGTAGAGCTTGGAACATTAATATGTAAAGCTCGCTATACTTTTGGTCATAAATAGTTTGATTATATTCGGGTATTTCCCAACTGTCATCAAATTCTCGAATTTCTTTCTTTCTTTCTTTCTTTATTTTTTTTTTTTTGAGGCCTGCCTTTGTTGTTGGCCAATTTTCAGCTAGATCTCTTTGGGCTGGGGTGGTCCAGCTGTTGTCTGACGGATTTCAAAATCTCATTTAGCTTTGTGGAAGTTTGATATCCGCTGAAAATTTCTTTAATTTCTTTCTTGTGGTTTGTTGGACGAACTTGATGAAAATTACATTCAATTGTAATTTTTTGGAAGCTCGTCAATTTTTCCTACAATAAAGATTATTGATCGTAAGAAAATGATACAACTTTAGATATATTAATATAGAGAGAAAAATCATATATGAGTTACTAAAAAATAACTTATCTCTTCTTTTGGGTTTTATCCCCTTGGGTAACCGGATTTTTGAAAGATTATGCACCCGTAAATTTTGAGCTAGCGTAGGCTTGCCGGATTTTTGCATTTTTTGTCGCAGCAACTTTGTATCCCTGTTTTGGGCCCCGAGATGGAAAAATTTGAAAAAGGATTGAACTGGAAAGCTGTAGATCTTGAAATTTTCTCCAAAATGGACTCCAGAATCGCATGATTTGGAGTTTTGAGCACAAAGTTACGTGCCTGATTATATTGAGTCACCGTAGGCCCGCGAGATTTCATTCCAGAAAGTTTGTATCGAAGTTTTGAACCCCGAGATAGCCGAATTTGAAAACGGATTGAACTGAAAAGTTGTAGCTCTTGAAATTTTCTCCAAAATGGACTCCAGAATCCCATAATTTGGAGTTCCGAGCACAAAGTTATGCCCCCGAGAATATTGACCTACGTAGACCAGCGGAATTTCGAGTTTTTCACCGAAAATTCACTTGTAATTTCTAAAGAACGAGAGCTTTAGAGAGCTTATCGTTCCCACAGACGGCGCCAACTGATGGTGTCAAAATCTAGAAGTAGATAATTAACCAATCAATAAGTGAATATTGGTGAATAAAAAATAAATGCGGCGCAATGATGAACACATGATATTTTTTTTAAGGTAGGTTCCCCCGGTAGCGCTTATGCTATTCCAGTGGTACATCCTCCTTTTGTATGTGTTTGTTTTGTATTAGCTCAAAGGCGATCAATTTGGATGATAATACAAGCTACCAATTTCTCTCTCTCTCTCTATAATTTCCTTAATTCTATTTACAAGTATAGAATTAGGATTACAAATATTTCAACAGAATAAATAATAAACTGTGTAGGAGAGAGAGTGTATAAGGGTTGTGTATTTTTTGGAGTATGAAAATAGAGAGTATATGACTCTTCTATTTTTTTTGTGTGAAAATAGAGGGTATAAGACCCTTCTATTTTTTGGGGTATGAAAATAGAGAGTATATGACTCTTCTATTTTTTCTTGAATTGGCTTGTATTTATATTGCCAATGATTTTATATCTCTTTGATGAGATGGATGAATCTTAAGAAGATATGTTTTTGTTGTGTTTAGATTGTAGAAAGATGATCTTGGATGAATGAATGAGGGGAGTATTTATAGGTAAAATCTAGAATGGTAAAAAAGTAAATTTGATGAAGATGAGGGGCAAAAAGGTAATTTTACAAAGGTGAGTGGATGTAAGTGGAATTTGAGTGGAAGTAAGTGGAATTTGAGTGGAAGTTAATGGAGATGGGTGGAATTTGAGTGGAGTTGAGTGGGATTTTAGTGGAGGTAAAAATGAGATTTTACCGGGGTAAAGATGGGATTTTACCGAAGGTAAAAAATGTTGAATTACCTTTGTAAGCCAATGGTAAAATTAGTATTTAACCCCATCAAAATCAATTTTCGAAGATCTTGCTTGGCCTAGTTTTTCGGTGGAGGCTCCATTCTCCTTGTTTTATCATCAATTTCTGTTCGTTGAACCTGACCTATTTGTTTTGCACCTCTTACCCGCTCTACCTGTTCAAACCTCTCTACTGGCGGTACCACTTTGTTGGGCCTGTCCCCCAAATAAAAGAAAATGTTGGGATGGCCAGATGAAACCGGAGCTGCAAGACGTGGTCTATATTCTAAATCCCTTGGTGCTGGCCCCTCGACCAGTTTTACCTAGCTTTTACCGCGATAAGCAAAATCAACCTCATCATCGAGCAGTTCTCCCCTAGTGGAGGAAATGTTGGTCTTAGCAGGGGGCACTATTTTGGCAGGCTTCCGGGCAGTGTTTGTTACAATATGCTCTCTGAGCATGTTAAACACGACTTCTTTATCATGTTCTAGATGGGCAATCTGTTGTTGCTCGATTAGAGTAGGTGTAGGAACTAAGGCTTCTTTTTGTGTGTAATTAGGTTTGTAAGGCGAGGAGGAATGGGTACGGGAGTGGCTTGTGTGCCTAGGTCCATCGGTGATGCAAGCCACTGCTCGACTTGTGGTGGGATTAATATTTGGGTCAGTGAGGGGGACTATGTAAGGGTTATTTTGGTCACCCATTTGGTGGCACCTAGTTTGAACTATTTTTTTCAAAAAGTCTAATACAAGTATAACTCAAGTGGTACCAAAGGAAAAACTATCGAAAATGCAACTATAAAATAAACTGTATTGAGAGAAATTGAATCTGGTTACCAGAATGTGACTTTTATGTCACCAATTCCCACAGACGGCGCCAATTGTGGGTGATAGAAATTTGACCAAACCCAAAATGAATTTGTATAGGATGGAATTGGCCCAGAAACAGTGGAGATGGTAAACAGATTGCAAAGGTAGTGAGTGAACAATAAATTCTACAAGTAAAAGAGACTGATTTTTTTATTGTGGGGGTAGGTTCTTCCGGTGGCTTTTATACCCAGTCCGGTAGTACGTCCTCCCTTGGTGTGTGGTTGTGTTCTTTACTTGGCTCTAAGGCCTTTTAATGGCGTATACATCAGTTATGTCTATTATCAAAGAGAATGTATGTATTTTTGGACTGAGCGTATTGTTAAATGCTGAACCCCTTTCTATGAGCTTTCCCATTTCTATTTATACATATAGAATAAGGGTTATAATGCCCATTAGGTTAAAGGTAAAATGACTATAAAGGGTATTACTTCCTCATTAAACTTATCATTTTCACGTTTGGCGTGTGCTCTTATCCAAAAGTAATTTTACACTTTACAGGTGTCGAGTTCTCATTCGCCTGGACTCCTATATCGACAACAAACACTAATAGTGACTTCAAGTAAAGATGACATGTCATCATTCGTCTAAGCACCCACCTTGGCGGCGAGTACTGAGCGTGCTCGTGGGTACAGGTGTTCCTTTTGTATTGGCTGGTATGCCCATCTCGGCATCTTCATCTTCGTCGATCTGGACACCACTCGGCTGGTTGCTGTGTCTGTGCTTATCTCATGTGGCTCAATTTTCTTTTCTTGAGCTGACTTCCCTAGACTTGAGCTTGTCCTTGACTATTGGGCCCAGAAAGTTTTTCCAATTTTTTGCTCCCACAATTCTTGTATTTAGATATCGGTAAAAAAAATAAAATTAATTTTATGGTCATGCTTCGAGCATCCAATTCATATTTCATGTAAGTCAAAACTTTATTTTATTTTGTAATTTTATTTTAAAAATTATTTTTTCAATCATTTAACTTGTGTATTATCCGCGCACTTGTACATTATCATATTAGTATGTGGAAATGGTTCTAGAAATTCCTTATGTAACATGGGACAATCTTATTTGATACCACTAAATCTATTAATTCTCTCTCTTTTTAAATAAATGTCAATAAGTTTCTCCCGTGTGTATTTTCATTACCAGTCAAAAAAATTAAGAGAAAAAAGGTCTTTTTTACTTTTAAATTAGTATTCTCATTCAATTTTAATAAATTTTTAAAAATACAGAATATACTATTTTTCTATTAACATAAAACTTACCACATTAAGTAAGGGTGGGGTTATTTACACCCCCAAAATTTGTGACAAACACTTCCACCAAAATTTAACTAATAACACATTTTAATACATCCTTATTTATCACAAACATCCCCTTCCATTATATTATGTTAGGTGAGTACTTAGTAACATACTTTCCTCATGTGAGCCGAATTTATGAAACTGTACTCACATCTTATTAGGTGAGTCTTATTTGAAAAACATTTCAGTAATCCATTACTTGATGTTAGGCGAGTTCTTATAAACAAACTCTCCCTAAGTGGGGCAAGTGTATGTAACTGCAGTCACCTCTAATTAGACGAGTCTTAAGGGGTGTTAGTGATTAAAATTTTATTTTAAGAGAAAATTTATAACAAAAGAGATATTTATAATAAATATAAAAAGTGTAAATAACACCGCCCTTAAGTAAAGTAATGACCTTTGTTTCTTTTTTTTAATGTTTTTCTTATCTTATCTAAATTAATTAGGTATTGCCCATGCCGGACGGCACGTGAAATAAAATTTTTTTGAATTTAACACATTTAAATTAAATATTTTTGTCATTTACTAATAATAGATTAAGTCATAGTTAAATTTTTGTATGCGGCAATCTATAATAGGGTTAAATATACCAAGTACATATAACAATTACTAATATTTGGTTATTTTGTAATATGTTCTTTCATATACGTGTTTTTATAAAAATAAAAATACCAAAAAGATATTGAGAATTAAAAATATTAATATCGAATGCAAAAAAACACAATTGATCTTATTTTGTAGATCTCGATGAGTAGGCTTTAAATTTAAAATTTTTATTAAATTTTGAAATTGAGATTTAAAGTTATGGTATTTTAAGTTTTTAAAAAGTTAATGAGAGATAAAGTAGAGGAGAGTATTTTGTGTATATGAAATATATGTGAGTATGATTTGATGTTTTTATATGAGTAGAAAATACATCCAGAGGTATAAATAAAAAAAAAAAAAAAAAAACCCTCCAAAAATGTTAACACAAATTATGGATCATTAATTTAGTTAAAAATTATTAGAAGAAAATGTTGAATTTTTATTCCTTATAATAGCTGAAGAATTTAATTTGGGTTTCTCTAGAGGAGAAATGATTAGGTATGTTCTGAAGTTTGCAACTTCACGCTAGAAGCTTTATATTAATCAAGTGTTCATATCAATATTTTCTATTTTTAAAGCATACAATATAATAGTACACATGCCTGAGTGCTTTAAAAACAACCCAATATTCTTCATTAGAATGATGGTGTTCCTGCATTCTTTAATTTCGTGTGGTTCTATTTTTTGTTGTCTTTTATTAGGAAGTTAATTTTGCTATTATTGTATCTGAAAAAGGTGAGCTTATTTGGCACTTGACAATGTTAATGTACTCTGTCGATTACAAATTTTATATCAGAAAAACGGATCTTTCTAAATCAATATATAAAAATAATGGGCTATTCCACTTATTATTAATTAATTTTTTGTTAGATGCTCAAACTCTAATATGATATTAGAGGTAAGGCTATGCATTACGTTAAAATCCAAGAGCCATATGGACTTCATGTTACTCAATATAAACAGTCCACGTATTAAGCTCAAAATCACACCACATGTGAATGGGTGTGTGGAGACTATCGTATTAACATGTGAAAATGGTGATAACAATTCCTTATATCACATGAAACAATCTTATTTGGTACCATTAAACCCACTAATTGTTTATTTTTTTAAATAAATAACAAGTAAAAAAAATTATATATTATTGGGAACCAATTTTTCTATAATTTACTACCTGTTTAAATATGTTGCCAATTAACTAAATATATATATATATATATATAACAAAATTCTGGACACGTGAAATAGAAATGTAAAAATTGAAAGTGCCATCGAACATGGCCTAAGCTTCTCCCGTGTGTATTTTCATTACCATTCAAAAAAAGAAAAAAGAAAAAAGAAAAAAAGAGGTACTCTTTTATTTTTAAATTAATTGTCTCATTCAATTTTAATAACTTTTAAAAAATACAGAATATACTATTTTTCTATTAACATAAAACTTACCACATTAAGTGAAGCATTGACCTTTGTTTCTTTATTCATGTTTTTCTTATCTTATCTAAATTATATTTAGTTGAAGAATTTAATTTGGGCTTCTCTAGTGGAGAAACGATTAGGTAAGCTCTGACGTTTGCTACTTTACTTTAGCTAGAAACTTCATATTAATATTTTCTATTTCCCCTTTCATTTATCCACAAACTTCCCCAATTCCCCATCCCAAGTGCTGCCAAAATTGTTTCCAGAGTGATGTAAATTTAAAATTTTTTAAATGCCCCTTTCTTAAATTACAATTGAAAAATTTATCAATTTTTTTTTCTTATAAAATTCAAACTTGAGATTTCTTCCCAGTCAGAATAAATATTCGGCATCTTAATTTGACAAAGCCGTAAAAGAGTTTATTCAATGTTTAAAGTGCGAAGTTAGGCAAATATTACTCTAAATATTGTATTAATGATTGTTATTATCAAAGGGTCATTTTAAATAAAAATAATGTTAAAATTTGAGTCATTCAATTTTGAAAGATCACTCTAAAAGAGTCCCATATTTCATAACATATGGAGTGACAAAGTTAAGATTCAATAAAAGTATTGAAAATTTTAAATTTAATTATAACATATTATTGAATACGCTTTTTAAATTGTCAAAGTTTTTGTATAAAATTTTATATACTAAAACACCAAAACATTGTAAAATTGACCATACATTATCTATAAAATTTAGATAATACAAAATAAAGAGGAAAAATATAACTGTTCATATAAAATAAAGTGGACAAAAAGTCTGTTTATTTTTATAAATTTAGGCTCTATTTGATAATATTATATAAAATAGTAAAAAAAACAAAATTAATGCATTTTTATTAGAAGATAAAAAATAAGTTGAAAAACTCTTACTTTTTGGCTTTTTTTCATAGAAATTTGTTCTTTGGAAAACGGTGAAGAATTTTTTTCACAAAATATAAAATATAATAGATGACATATACTCACAAAAATAAATATAAAATAAAAATCATTTCACTAAATTTTTTAATTTATTTTTCTCCTTTTCACTAAAATTAATTATATTTTATATTACTATTTTTTATATTACTATTAAAATATAATATATATAACAGTACAACCAATTATGCACCAAGGGGCCTTTTTGTCATTTTCATAACCCCCACCCCACGCCACCCACCCCCCATGTTTCATACTATATATTCAGATTTCAGATACACGTACATAGAGAGAGAATTATATATATATATATTTAGAGAGAGAATTGTATTATATACATAAAATAGGAAAAATGGGGGGAGGGAAAGAAGTGAGAAATAAGAAGGTGATATTAAGGGATTATGTGAGGAGTGGTTCTCCAAAAGAATCAGATTTGTGTGTGTCGAATGAGGATACAATTAAGCTTGAGGTTCCAGAAGGTTCCAATGGAGTTATTGTGAAGAATCTCTACTTGTCTTGTGATCCTTACTTGCAATTCCTCATCAAAGGACTTGATATTCTTGATTTCACTCCATTCACTCCTGGTTCTGTATGTCTTTCACTTCCCCTCCTTCTGTATATACCATGTTATAATACTGCGTATAACATGTGCCAAAGTTACTGCGATCTTTTGAAAAATATTTTAAATCTTAAATATAAAATTCTTAATCTTTTATACATTTTTAAGATTTAAATATTGTGGCTGAGCAAGCCTTTTGGAAAGACCCAAAAGATTTCCTTTTAGGCCTTGCTTGGTTCGCGGAATGGAAATTAATTTTCTACTTGTGATCCTTACTTGCTATTCCTCCTGAAAGGAATTGATATTCTTGATTTCACTCCATTCACTCCTGGTTCTGTATGTCTCTCTCTTCCCCTCCCTCTCTATATACCATGTTATAATACTGCGTATAATTAACATGTGCCAAAAATACTACGGCCATTCAAACAATATTTTAAATTTTAATTATAATTTTTTTTATACATTTTTAAGATTTTAAAATTGTGGGTCAAGTAAGTTTTTTTGGAAAGACTTCCTTTTAAAGGACAACGGTCAATTTTGGATTAAAGTGCAACTTGGCTTAAAATTAAAAGAAGGTGGAACAGTAGGGACTAAACTAAAAATAAGGCAAACTTCAAGGCGTAAAAGGTTAATTACATTAAAGTCATGGATTCAAGTTGGTTAAGTAATTTCTGATCATGAAGGGTAATTTTTTAATATTACAAAATTGCCAAAAATGATCTTCACACTTTATGGATAGTACATATATGCTAAGGCATATGAGAAAAATGGATTGCTCTCTTCTTTTACTATTGTAATTTACTTTTGTATAATTCTATAATATATTTTAACCATAAGGACACTTTTAATAGTTAATTAATTATAAAAATATATTTTTTTAACCGTTAATCTTATTTTTTATCATAATTTTTTATTTTATAATTTTATATTTTATAAATTTTTATGAGTAGTCGCTAGGTATCACTAATCACCGTAGCCAGCTACGATGTGATTGTAGCATCGGTTGAGGGAAGTGGCCATCCAATGGTAATTAAATATAATTTTATTTTAAAAGAAAGAGTCTTTTAAATAAAGAGAAAGGTGTGTGTAATTATTATAAAGTGAGAAAGTAAAATGTTATTTTTTTGGAATATAATTATGAAGAAACTATTAAATTTATTGCTTTAAAGGACACAATAGCAAATTACTCTTATTTTATTATATTTAAGATTTTAGCTTGTTACTTATTTTGTGAATGAATAATCAAAAATTTTGAATGCTCGATGTTGAATAAAACTATGAGAAAATATATATTTTTTTGAAATTTGGTTGAGTTATAAATTTTTCTAGAAATTAGGTAGAAGGGCTTATTATACATTGATTTTTACCAAAAATCCAATAAATAATATTTTTTTGAATGAAGGGCCCATTTTTAATTGGTAATTTGAATGAAGGGCCTATTTTTAATTGGTAATTAGTGTAAGAGGCCTATTTTGTTTTATATTTTAAATGAATGTATTTGAATAAATTTAAATATCATTTAATTAATAAAAACATGTTATGTATTACCTAAATTACCCATTTTTATGAAATTTTCACAAAAAATATGGACTACAAAGTTCATATTGCAATAAAATATGAACTGCAAAGGTTATATTGCAGTGAAATATGAACTGCAAAGTTCATATTGCAGTGAAATATGTACTGCAATATGAACTTTGCACTAAAAATATGGACTGCAAAATTCACATTGCAGTAAAATATGCACTGCAATATGAACTTTGCACTAAAAATATCGACTGCAAAGTTCACATTGCAGTGAAATATGGACTGCAAAGTTCATATTGCAGTGAAATATGGACTGCAAAGTTCATATTGCAGTGAAATATAGACTGCAAAGTTCATATTGCAGTCCATATTTTAATGCATATTGATATTTTTTTAGTTTATTTTAAGGGTTGGGATGTCATTTTATAATGAAAAAAAAAGACACATGTCATATTATCAATAAAATAAAAAATAGGCCTTTTATTTAAAAAAAAAATATTCCTTGGCCTTAGTGTAAAAATCTTTCTCTAATAAGCCCTTTTTTTAAATTGCCCCTAAATTTTTTAAATGTCCCTCTCTCGAACAAAAATAAAAATAATAATGTCCCTCGCATTTGCATTAATAATATCTACATGACAATTGTAGCTTTAAACAAATAAAACAAAAAAAAATCAAAGCGCACCAACTATAAGTTAACACGTGGAATATTCCACAAATGATCGAGTAAAGTTATAGTCAAAAAAGAAAGACTAATAACACCAATTCACCCCAAACTAATACAAGATTTGCACTTGCATCCTAAAGAAGTTTATAAGGCAAATTGCACCCCAAACATTTGATTTGTTGCATTCAAATCCAATCAGGGGCCAATGTACACAGGGGCCATATCTGTCCCTGTAAACATAGCAATTTATTAAAAGAATTTTCCCAATTGCTTCACTTGCACATTTCCTCTTTTTAGCTTATTTACGTAGAGCAAATACTTTTAATCATGTATTGTTGATTTTGATTGTGACAACGTGCAGCCAATAACCGGGTACGGTGTTGCTAAAGTAGTGGATTCAAAGTATCCTGACTTGAAGAAGGACGACTTGATATGGGGAATAGTTGGATGGGAAGAGTATAGTCTCATTACAAATCCTGAATCACTTTTTAAAATCGAACATACTGATGTACCTCTTTCTTACTATACAGGAATTCTTGGTAAGTTTCTCGCTTTAAAAATTAGATATTTGAAGTTAGAACAACGATTAACTTTTTTATTGGAATATTATATCCATCAACATCTTAATTATTAGTAGCATCAGTTTTTCTTTCTTTGTATTTTACTAGTCCTTTTGTTGACTGAATTTGTGTGCTAAGTAGACTTCTTAAGCTGGTCAAACCCCTGTTAAAAGCAAACTAGTTGATATTCTCTACCCTTAAAAGTAGAAGTGTATATATCAGAAAAAAAACTCAAAAAAATAAAAAAAAAAAAAAAAAGTAGAAAGGGAAATTGAAAGAACCTCCCCGAACTATCATATGAGTTGTTAATACGCCCTAAACTATAATATTTTCTTTCCTTTTTATTTTTATTTTCAATTATAAAAAACAAAAATACTATCATCGAGAACTAGATTAGGAAAAGGTAATGGTCAACACAAATGTGAGTAACTCTACCCTATCCACTCCTATCACTATCGCTTAGTCCTCTTTGAAGACTCGCTTTGGATCCGCTAACTTCTAGAAATACTCATCTTCTTAGTTTAAAAGTTTAAAGAGATCCTAAAAATTTCTCCTCAATAAAACTCAACAAGTAGCTTCCAATCATTATAATATCTTTTTGTAGCCTTGTAAACGGATATTTGAATATCTAGAGCTATTTTGTGTTTAAATCCTATTTTTGTGAATATTCATCTAAATGGATATTCGAAAGAGATGATTTAGATAACTATTTTCAAAATCCGAGCAGATGGATATGGATATTAAGAGAATGCAACACGTGGATGTTCCGTATCTGCTGTAATACGTACACATGTATCTAAGTTAGCAAAATGGTTGGCCTCATGCTCACGCCATTATAGTTCAAAGAACCTAGTTCCACCCCCGTCCTAACATTAACGCTTCTGCATATATAAACGTAGGTCGTTTTTCTAGCATTATGTTGTAAAATGGTTTGTCCTAATTGAAATATTTTGTAATCAAATAATTTTTTTGAAGATAGACCTAATTGTTGTTAGATTATCTTAAATAGGGCGACGTGTGTATACTAAAGATGCAGAGATCTACATATTATCTGAATCAACCCAATAGATATATGCATAAGAAGTGTTGAACTTACTATCTAAATCGATAGGGATAAAGATTTAGATAGTCCTTCAGAAAAATGATACATATAAGGTATGGTGTAGTATTGGCTCCATATTCACTCTGTTTGCACCCCTATCTTTCGGTATAGGGTCAATCTGAAGTAGAGTCGATCTTGTCAAAACAAAAAATAGATTGAGGCATAGGCCAATAATGCGACCACTTGGGCCCCTACTTTCGAAACATGTTAGGGGCCCCTGATTTTTATGTACAGATGTATATATATAGTGAGAACCCACATTAGCATAAAACATTTTGAGATTTTACTAGATATACCTAATTAAAGGGGGCCCACCTTAAACATTCGCCTTTGGCCAGCCATTTTTCCTCGAAGTAGTTAATCTTTCTTTGTGATTTTTGGTTCAAAGGTATGCCTGGAGTTACAGCATGGGCTGGGATTTATGAGGTGTGTAATCCAAAGGAAGGAGAATATGTATTTGTTTCAGCAGCATCTGGTGCAGTTGGTCAACTTGTTGGGCAATTAGCAAAGTTGAAGGGCTGCTATGTTGTTGGCAGTGCTGGTACTGAACAAAAGGTGACTAATTATATATTAGAATTGGCAGCACATTCGTTACGTCTGCAATATGATACCTATTAATTCATCTTTTTATCTATAGTTTTTAAAACAAAATAAGCACATTTGATGGTGTTTGTTGAAGTGGTTGGTACTTATGTTCTTTGTGTTTGACACCATGTACGTGTTCCATTCTTGGTGTAAATATTGCTTTTATTTTAATTTTCAAAGCACAAAGGGTAGTTTTGTAATCTCACAGGCCTACTAAAATTCGTCCCGGCTGTAATGCTTCATGTATAATATAGATATAGATAAATAAAATTAATCTTCATTGACATTTGATTTCGTCTTAATTGAAACTAACTCATACCAAATTTGTGCACTTTTGATAATTTCTTTTTTTTCCCTTTGTGTAATTGTAAGGTTGATCTTTTGAAGAACAAGCTTGGATTTGATGAGGCTTTCAATTACAAGGAAGAGCCTGATTTGGATGCCGCTTTAAAAAGGTATCCATATTTTACTTAGGATCAGTTTGGTTCTTTCTATGGAACTTTGTTGGAATTCAAGATTCCCCTTCATCCAAGTTTAATTTCTAGCGTTTGGTTGAGTTTTCCAAGGGAATCTAGGATTCCTAGAAAGCTAGGAGGGTAAGGAGAATTTCGATCTTAACCAAAAACTCACAGGAAATCTCAAATGCCAAAAAGGGGCTTCCTTAAATCTAAGGGTGTGTTTGATTCTAAAGTTGGAAAATGACCTAAAAACTACTACTACTTATGAGCCGAAAAAGATGTGCGATTTTTTGAGTGTTCTCCATCTTTTCCTCTTCTTTTCATGGAAAAGTTTTCTTACACATTCACAAAAAATTACATTCCATGGAAAACCGAAAAAGTAGTAGAAAATCTCACAAAATTGCCCCATACATATCAATATTTTCCTAGCATTTGAACCAAACTAGCCCGAATAATATTTAACTGAACCACAACAAAAGTAATTTGTCTTTGTTCATTACTTTTCACTCTATCTTAAGGTATGGTGGTAAGCAGCCTCAACCCTAGTTTTAAGGTCAAGGGTTCGACTCATGGGAGTGGGGTGGAAGGTTTTTCTTTGTTTTTAGGATTAAGGAAGAGATTTAGACCTCCCTTAATTTAAAAAAAAGAAGGTAATTTGTATTTTTTTATTTTTATTTGATTGCAAAAAAGTAAAATAAAATATTAATTCAAGTCCTTGCGAAAATGCGTTAATAAACAGATGGGCATTTTTTTCTTTTAACTTGGACATGCAGATACTTTCCTGAAGGCATCGACATTTACTTTGACAACGTTGGAGGGAAAATGCTAGACGCCGTCCTCCTCAACATGAGAGCACATGGCCGAATTTCAGTGTGTGGAATGATCTCACAATACAATCTTGCCGAACCCGAAGGCATAAAAAACCTAATGAACCTCTTCCTTAAACGAGTTCGTATGGAAGGATTTGCGATTCCCGATTACTATCCCTTATATTCCAAGTTCTTGGAAACTTTACTTCCTCCTATCAGAGAAGGGAAAATAACATATATTGAAGACTTTGCTCAAGGCCTTGAGAATAGCCCCTCAGCTCTTGTTGGACTCTTTAGTGGCCTTAATATTGGGAAACAAGTGGTGGCTGTTTCTCAAGAATAAATATTCTCATGTTGTATATATGTTTGTACGCTGTATGAATAATTAGCTGATGAAGCGTGTACGTATGGCATTGCTCTATGGTTATATATATATATATAAGAAATAAGTTGTGGTGTTTTGTTTCTTTGTTGTTTTGCATTTGGTATCTATAAAAGAAGCTTATTCAGTTGTTGTGAAAGCAGTGTACAAGTTTTAAAGCATACGGTACAAAACTGGACATGCTTGATTGCTTTAACAGCGACCAGTTCTTCATTACAAGGATTGTGTACATTCTTACATTCTTTAACTTCATTTAGTTCTGTTTTTTAGTTGCAAGGTTAATTTTACTATGGTATCCGAAAGAGGGAAACTTATTTGGCTGTTGAGAAAGTTATGTGCAAGTTCTAAAGCATACGGTACAATTCTCACATGGGTGATGAATTTGACAGCCGGCGTTTTCTCTTTTAGCCCAATTTTTTCTTTTGGCACCTAAAATTTACGTAATTCTCTTTTTACACATATTTGAACGGTTTCTATCCCTCAAATAGTCAAATTGTTAACACCATTTATCAATTGTTGTGATGTATATATCAAAATAACCCTATGCAGCTTTCCCACTAAATTCAAATGAACACAAAACCATAACCATTGTTAAGAAGCTATATCTTACTCAAATCATATACAAATGAAATGATCCACATATGGTTGAAAAAATCTTGTAACATAAATTATAAATATGCTAATAATATTTAATAATAAGCACTTTATATGCATATAAATTGCTGTCAAAGTTGAACAAAAAAAATCATGTTTTTAGAACAAGTTTTCTAAAATAGGGCATGAGTTTTCTCTTAATATATCCAACGAAATTTAATCAAATTTTGCTTACACCAAGGATTTGTTCTTGTACATGTGTGGATTTACTCCCCTAAATTTTGGTAGGATAGATCGAGAGAAAACTAATGCCCAAGTTTTGTGACACTTGTCCTAAAATCGTGATTTTTTCGTAACTTTAAAAACAATTTAGAGGCATACTCAGCGCTTATTATTGAATATTATAGGCATATATATAATCGAGTAAGATATGACCCTGTAAAAATGGCTTCGTTTTCATTCGAATATAGTGGCGAAGCTACAGAAGGGTATTTTTGGTATATCACATTTAATGAAGAGTGTTAATAGATTTAGGATGGAAACCGTCTAAATGGGTGTCACATGGAAATTACTAATAACTTTGGATGCCAAATAAGGATACTTTTGTAGGATAAAGTATTGTTCTATAAGATAAGAGTATGATAAACTTAGATTCCCATAAGTTCATTATCATAGGCCTAAATGAAACACATTTTATAATGACACGCATTTATGGTATGCATGTAGATGTTCCACACAGAAGGGACTGTCGTCTCTACACTCTATTGTTAATAATTAATCTCTCTTTAATTACAAACTTTATCTCTATTCATATTTCTAATCTAATTTTTGTACCATACACAAACACTAAAATAGTTCAACTAGTATTGTATAAAGCATTGCCTG
The DNA here is from genome assembly GCA_021464415.1 of Lonicera japonica. Classification (NCBI taxonomy): domain Eukaryota; kingdom Viridiplantae; phylum Streptophyta; class Magnoliopsida; order Dipsacales; family Caprifoliaceae; genus Lonicera; species Lonicera japonica. The sequence continues at coordinate 8,489,591 of CM038468.1, read as the reverse complement.
ACTAAACTTGGTATCCCCTAAAAAGTGGCAAAAGTTGAGGAACCAAAATATTTGAACCACTATTAAAGGGTGCAATCTTTTGTTAAAGGAAACCAATTTCTTATCCGTATTTCCATTATTTCTTCAGCTATTTAAAAAAAAAAACCACGTGCCAAGCAAAATAGAGGTTCATGTGGCAGAAGATACAGTGTGACGCGTGGCACAATTCTTATTTTCGTAGTTATTAAAATTAGAATTTATTTTATAATGTAAATTTGATACACAAACTATATTAGAAAAAGAAAGAGAAAATTATTAATTTAAGACTTATTATTAAAAAAATATATACTTTAAGATATTTAATAAATAAACCTATTAATTTAAAATATATTGTAATCCATAAAAAAATTTAAATGTGTTATAAAAATAATCACTTCAGACCTTAAAAATATAATCATTGGACAATTAAAAAATACGGCTTATTAAAGAAAGATTTTCACACTAAAGCCAAGGAATAAAACTTTTGTAAATAAAGGGCCTATTTTTCATTTTATTGATGAGATGACATGTATCTTCTCTTTTCATTGCAAAATGACATTTCAACCCTTAAAAGAAACTAAAAACTACAAATATGCATTAACATCAAAAGACAATATTGCCCCGCCCATTTTCCCTCTCATTCCTCATTGCTACCTCTTTGAAACCATATAACACCAACCAACAACAGCGAAGAAGAGAGAAGTTGGAAGAGAGAAGAGAAGAGACAAGCCTCGTCAATGTAATTTTCAAACCGCGAGCCTCCTTTTAAAGCCTCGATGACAATCATACCATAGCAGGTGAGTATTACATTTCTTTCTATCGCTCTTCCTCATTTTTTAGGTTTTATAATTTGTGTGTTTATGTGCTTTTGATGAGAATTAGGGTTTCTAGTAACTGATTCCACAATATTTACATGTTTTTCGACTATTTATGAGAGCTAAGGTTTCTAATCACCAATTGAAAAACTCATTTTGTAGTTGAGCAAAGTTCACATTGCACCTCGTATGGTTTTATATATTTCAGGATGTATCAATGATTTTCATAAATTTCTCTAATGTTTTCTAACCTATTTGTATTGCAAACTCAATTTGGCATATTAATGATTTTTTATGTTATTAATTTTCATATAATGATTTGGTGCAAAATCCATATTGCAGTAGCTTTTTCACTGCAATATGAAATTTACAATCCATCTTTTACTCCAATATGAAGTTTGCAATGCAAATTTCACTGCAATGTAAATTTTACAGTCCACATTTCACTGCAAAGTTTATATTGCAGTTCACATTTCACTGCAATATGAACTTTAAAGTCCATGATTTTGGTGCAAAGTCCATATTGCAGTAGCTTTTTCACTGCAATGTGAACTTTGTAGTCCATATTTTACTCTAACATGAAGTTTGCAGTGCAAATTTCACTACAATGTGAACTTTGCAGTCCGTATTTCACTGCAAAATTCATATTGTAGTTCGTATTTCACTGCAATATGAACTTTGCAGTCCAAAATTTTGGTGCAAAATTCACTGCCGACGATGTTGCACTCACTTTTGAACTACCAAAAGTAGGAAACAAAGTAGTCGTCTTTCCAAAGACAATGGTGAAAGCAACAAATCAAAATTTGTTGAGAGACACTTCAAAGATATGAAGATTTTAAAGAAAGATGCAATTCTCTCGACACTGATTAAGACATTGAAGGAAGAAGGCAAAGAAACTGCAGAAGATTTTGCCAGGTTGATTATATTGTACATGGTTGTCACTATTTTCCTCGCCAGTTCACAAGGTGCAGTTGGCTGGTGGTTCATTTTGTACATTGAGGATTTTAAGAACATAAGCACAATAGCATAGGCAAAAGTTCTCTGTAATCACATGATGCAAAATATTAAAAAAAAATTATAACGAGTCATTTAAGACACTTGGATGTGTCCTTCAGCTTCTTGTAAGTATTTCGCTACTTTAATTTAAAAATTAGCTACGATAACATAGTACATTTATTTAGCATTTATTTTTTATAAAATTGCAGTATTGGTTCTATGAGAATTACAAAATCATTGAACCAATTGAAAGTTACAAGGATGAAATACCGAGGTTTGTTTGTTGGAATATGTTTTAAGCTAGAGAAGCTATATCTAATCTTTTCTCGAACAAATTAGACACTGAAAAGGTACTTACACAAAATCTTTTACTAATTATAATTATATTTTTTGGACTGCAAAGTTCATATTGCAGTGGATGTCAGTAAGATAGAGTATTTGTTCAAAATAACACATCTTTCTGTTGAAGACCAAATCCAGCAAACAAATCTCCCTCTCACAAATCCCTACCATGTTTTCTCAAACCATCAACACCCACTTTCACTCGCTGGATACGACAGTTAGTCTCATCCAAATCCTCAACCTTACTGATGGTGTCAAAATCTTGGAATAGATAATTAACCAATCAATAAGCGAATATCGGTGAATAAAAAATAAATGCAGCGCAATGATAAACACGTGACTTTTTTTAAGAGAGAAAAAAGATATATTTTTGTTGTGTGTTGAATGAATGAATGGTGGGAGGTATTTATAGGTAAATGGAGAATGGCAAAAATCGTAAATTTGATAAAAATGAATGGCATAAGTTAATCTTTGGTGGAGGTAAGTGAGGTAGGTGAGATGTGGTAGGTGTGGTAGGTGAGGTGTGGTAGGTGAGGAGGTAAAAATGAGATTTTACCGGGGGTAAAAATAGAATTTTACCGGAGGTAAAAAAATGTTGAATTACCTTTGTAGGCCAATAGTAAAATTAGTATTTAACCTCATCAATTGCCCCCTATCCTTATCATTTAGCTCGGATGAGCTGATTGGTGAAGATATCCTTCAACCCGGGAGCTAGTAGTAACTCTGAGCTCTGATGTTCGTGATGTCTTAGGCCCGAATTCTTGACCGTAAGTTTGTGGAGCTTGGAACATTAATGTGTAAAGCTAGCTAGACTTTGATTATTAGTCTTAGAGTTTCAGAACATCATTGTGTAAGGCTGGCTAGACGTTGATCTCGAGTCTTAGTTCAAGGACGTTAGATCTCGGATGCTAGTCGTTGAGCTCGAAACATCAATGTGTAGAACTCGTTAGACATTGGATTCAAGTCGTAGAGCTTGGAACATTAATATGCAAAGCTCGCTATACTTTTTGGTCATAAATAGTTTGGAGCATTAATGTGTAAAGCTAGCTAGACTTTGATCATTAGTCTTAGAGTTTCAGAACATCATTGTGTAAGGCTGGCTAGACGTTGATCTCGAGTCTTAGTTTAAGGAAGCTAGATCTCGGATGCTAGTCGTTGAGCTCGAAACATCAATGTGTAAAACTCGTTAGACGTTGGATGCAAGTCGTAGAGCTTGGAACATTAATATATAAAGCTAGCTAGACTTTGATCATTAGTCTTAGAGTTTCAGAACAGCATTGTGTAAGGCTGGCTAGACGTTGATCTCGAGTCTTAGTTCAAGGAAACTAGATCTCGGATGCTAGTCGTTGAGCCCGAAACATCAATATGTAGAACTCGTTAGACATTAGATGCAAGTCGTAAAGCTTGGAACCGGATTTTTGAATGATTATGCGCCCGTAAATATTGAGCTAGCGTATGCCTGCAGGATTTTCGCATTTTTTGTTGCAGCAACTTTGTATCCTAGTTTTGGACCCCGACATGGCCAAATTTGAAAAAGGCTTGAACTGAAAAGTTGTAGCTCTTGAAATTCTCTCCAAAATGGACTCTAGAATCGCATGATTTGGAGTTTTGAACACAAAGTTATGCTCCTGATAATATTGAGTCACCATAGGCCCGCGGGATTTCGTTTCAGAAAGTTTGTATCGAAGTTTTGAACTCCGAGATGGCAGAATTTTAAAACGTATTGAACTTAAAAGTTGTAGATCTTGAAAGTTTCTTCAAAATGGACTCCAGAATCGCATGATTTGGAGTTCCGAGCAAGAAGTTATGCCCCCGAGAATATTGAATCACCATAGACCCGCGGAATTTTGTTCGAGAAAGTTTGAATCGATGTTTTGAACCCCGAGATGAACGAATTTGGAAAAAGCTTAAACTGAAAAGTTGTATCTCTTGAAATTTTCTCCAAAATAGACTCCAGAATCGCATGATTTGGAATTCTGAGCACAAAGTTATGCCCTCGAGAATATTGAGCTACGTAGACCCACGAGATTTCGAGTTTTTCACCGAAAATTCACTTGTAATTTCTAAAGAACGAGAGCTTTAGAGAGCTTATCGTTCCTACAGACGGCGCCAACTGATGGTGTCAAAATATAGGAATAGATAATTAATCAATCAATAAGCGAATATCGGTGAATAAAAAATAAATGCGGCGCAATAATGAACACATGACATTTTTTTTTAAGGTAGGTTCCCCCGGTAGCGCTTATGCTATTCCAGTGGTACGTCCTCATTTTGTGTGTGCTTGTGTTGTATTAGCTCAAAGGCGATCAATTTGGATGATAATACAAGCTACCAACTTTTCTCTTTCTATAACTTCCTTAATTCTATTTATAAGTATAGAATTAGGATTACAAATATTTCAACAGAATAAATAATAAATTGTGTAGGAGAGAGAGTGTATAAGGGTTGTTGGTATTTTTTGGAGTATGAAAATAGAGAGTATAAGACCCTTCTATTTTTTGGGGTATGAAAATAGAGAGTATAAGACCCTTCTATTTCTGAGAGTATGAAAAGAGAGAGTATATGACTCCTCTATTTCTTCTCGAATTGGCTTATATTTGTATTGCCAATGGATTTATATCTCTTGGAAGAGATAGATGTATCTTAAGAGAGAAAGAAGATATGTTTTTGTTGTGTGTTGAATGAATGAATGGTGGGGGGTATTTATAGGTAAATGGAGAATGGCAAAAATGTAAATTTAGTAAAATGAAGGGCAAAATGGTCATTTTTTGTGGAGGTATGTGAGGTAGGTGAGATGTGGTAGGTGTTGTAGGTGAGATGTGGTAGGTGTGGTGTGGTGGGTGAGGAGGTAAAAATGAGATTTTATCGGGGGTAAAAATGGAATTTTACTAGGGGTAAAAATGAAATTTTACCGGAGATAAAAAATGTTTAATTACCTTTGTAGGCCAATTTTAAAATTAGTATTTTACCCCATCAATTGCCCCTATCCTTATCATTTAGCTCGGATGAGCTGACTGGTGAGGATATCTTTCAACCTGGGAACTAGTAGTAGCTCTGAGCTCTGATGTTCATGATATCTTAGGCTCGAATCCTTCGTAGGCGAACAAGGTCGACAATTCAATGCCTGTGTTAGGTCTTTTGTCTTTATTAGAAATCTTTTTCGAAGCTGAGGCGTGAGAGCAGGCACTTTTCGAGAAAGATAATCATGAAAAAAGCTCGAATAACCGATGTGTAAAGCTTTGTTAGCCCTTGACCATAAGTTTGTGAAGTTCGGAATATTAATATGCAAAACTAGCTAGATTTTGATCATTAGTCTTGGAGTTTCAGAACATCATTGTGTAAGGCTGGCTAGACGTTGATCTCGAGTCTTAGTTCAAGGACGTTAGATCTCGGATGCTAGTCGTTGAGCTCAAAACATCAATGTGTAGAGCTTTTAGAGCTTCAGAACATCATTGTGTAAGGCTGGCTAGACGTTGATCTCGAGTCGTTGTCCAAAGAAGCTAGATCTCGGATGCTAGTCGTTGAACTCGAAACATCAATGTGTAGAACTCGTTAGACATTGGATGCAAGTTGTAGAGCTTGGAACATTAATATATTCAGCTCGCTATACTTTTGGTCATAAATAGTTTGATTATATTCGGGCATTTTTCAACTGTTATCAAATTCTCGAATTTCTTTCTTTCTTTCTTCTTCTTCTTCTTTTTTTTTTTTTTTGAGGCCTGCCTTTGTTGTCGGCCAATTTTCAGCGAGTTCTCTTTGGGCTGGGGTGGTCCAGCGGTTGTTTGACGGATTTCAAAATCACATTTAGCTTTGTGGAAGTTTGATATCCGCTGAAAATTTCTTTAATCTCTTTTTTGTGGTTTGTTGGACGAACTTGATGAAAATTACATTCAATTGTAATTTTTTGGAAGCTCGTCAATTTTACCTACAATAAAGATTATTAATAGTAAGAAAATGATACAACTTTAGATATATTAATATAGAGAGAAAAATTATATATGAGTTATTAAAAAATAACTTATCTCTTCTTTTGGGTTTTATTCCCTTAGGTAACTGGATTTTTGAATGATTATGCGCCCGTAAATATTGAGCTAGCATAGGCCTGCAGGATTTTTGCATTTTTTGTCGCAGCAACTTTGTATCCCCGTTTTCGACCCCGAGATGGCCAAATTTGAAAAACTCTTAAACTGGAAAGTTGAAGATCTTGAAATTTTCTCCAAAATAGACTCCAAAATCGTATGATTTGGATTTTTGAACAGAAAATTACGCGCCTGATAATATTGAGTCACCGTAGGCCCGCGAGATTTCATTCCAGAAAATTTGTATCGAAGTTGTGAACCCCGAGATGGACGAATTTGAAAATGGCTTAAACTGAAAAGTTGTAGATCTTGAAATTTTCTCCAAAATGGACTCTAGAATCGCATGATTTGGAGTTTTGAGCACAAAGTTACGCCCCCGAGAACCGGGATACAAAGTTACTGCAACAAAAAATGCGGAAATCCTGCAGGCCTACGCTAGCTCAATATTTACGGGCGCATAATCATTCAAAAATCCGGTTCCAAGCTCTACGACTTGCATCCAATGTCTAACGAGTTCTACACATTGATGTTTCGGGCTCAACGACTAGCATCCGAGATCTAACTTCCTTGAACTAAAACTCGAGATCAACGTCTAGCCAGCCTTACACAATGCTGTTCTGAAACTCTAAGACTAATGATCAAAGTCTAGCTAGCTTTATATATTAATGTTCCAAGCTCTACGACTTGCATCCAACGTCTAACGAGTTTTACACATTGATGTTTCGAGCTCAACGACTAGCATCCGAGATCTAGCTTCCTTGAACTAAGACTCGAGATCAACGTCTAGCCAGCCTTACACAATGATGTTCTGAAACTCTAAGACTAATGATCAAAGTCTAGCTAGCTTTACACATTAATGCTCCAAACTATTTATGACCAAAAAGTATAGCGAGCTTTGCATATTAATGTTCCAAGCTCTATGACTTGAATCCAATGTCTAACGAGTTCTACGCATTGATGTTTCGAGCTCAACGACTAGCATCCGAGATCTAACGTCCTTGAACAAAGACTCGAGATCAACGTCTAGCCAGTCTTACACAATGATGTTCTGAAACTCTAAGACTAATGATCAAAGTCTAGCTATCTTTACACATTAATATTCCGAACTCCACAAATTTATGGTCAAGGATTCGGGCCTAAGACATCTCGAACATCAGAGCTCAGAGCTACTACTAGCTCCCGGATTAAAGGATATCCTCACCAATCAGCTCATCCGAGCTAAATGATAAGGATAGGGGGCAATTGATGAGGTTAAATACTAATTTTACTATTAGCCTACAAAGGTAATTTTCAACATTTTTTACCTCCGGTAAAATCTCATTTTTACCCCCTCACCTACCACACCTCACCTACCACACCTACCACATCTCACCTACCTCACCTACCTCCACAAAAAATGACCATTTTGCCCTTCATTTTTACAAATTTACCTTTTTGCCATTCTCCATTTACCTATAAATACCTCCCACCATTCATTCATTCAACACACAACAAAAACATATATTCTTTCTCTGTTAAGATCCATCTATCTCTTCCAAGAGATATAAAGCCATTGGCAATACAAATACAAGCCAATTCGAAAAGAAATAGAGGAGTGCTTTTCATACCCCCTAGAAATAGAAGGGTCTTATACTCTTTATTTTCATACCCCAAAAAATAGAAGGGTCTTATATTCTCTATTTTCATACTCCAAAAAATACCAACAACCCTTATACACTCTCTCTCCTACACTGTTTATTATTTATTCTGTTGAAATATTTGTAATCCTAATTCTATACTTATAAATATAATTAAGGAAATTATAGAGAGAGAGAAGTTGGTGGCTTGTATTATCATCCAAATTCATTGCCTTAAGAGCTATTACAAAGTAAGCACACACGAAAGGAGGACATACTGCAGGAATAGCATAAGCGCTACCGGGGGAACCTACCTTAAAAAATATGTCACGTGTTCATTATCTATTTTGACACCATCAGTTCCAAGCTCTAGAAATAGATAATTAACCAATCAATAAGCGAATATCGGTGAATAAAAAATAAATGCGGCGCAATAATGAACACATGACTTCTTTTTTTTAAGGTAGGTTCCCCCGGTAGCGCTTATGCTATTCCAGTGGTACGTCCTCCTTTTGTGTGTGCTTGTGTTGTGTTAGCTCAAAGGCGATCAATTTGGATGATAATACAAGCTACCAACTCCTCTCTCTCTATAAATTTCCTTAATTCTATTTATAAGTATAGAATTAGGATTACAAATATTTCAACAGAATAAATAATAAACTGTGTAGGAGAGAGAGTGTATAAGGGTTGTTGGTATTTTTTGGAGTATGAAAATAGAGAGTATAAGACCCTTCTATTTTTTGTGGTATGAAAATAGAGAGTATAAGACCCTTCTATTTCTGAGAGTATGAAAAGAGAGAGTATATGACTCCTCTATTTCTTCTCGAATTGGCTTATATTTGTATTGCCAACGAATTTATATCTCTTGGAAGAGATCGATGTATCTTAAGAGAGAAAGAAGATATGTTTTTGTTGTGTGTTGAATGAATGAATGGTGGAAGGTATTTATAGGTAAATGGAGAATGGAAAAAATGTAAATTTGATAAAAATAAAGGGCAAAATGGACATTTTTGGTGGTGGTAGGTGAGGTAGGTGAGATGTGGTAGGTAGGGTAGGTGAGAAGTGGTAGGTGTGGTAGGTGAGGAGGTAAAAATGAGATTTTACCGGGGGTAAAAATGGAATTTTACCGGAGGTAAAAAATGTTGAAAATTACCTTTGTAGGCCAATGGTAAAATTATTTTTTATTTTTGTAGGCCAATGGTGAATTAATATTTACCCCATCAATTGCCCCCTATCCTTATCATTTAGCTCGGATGAGCTGATTGGTGAGGATATCCTTCAATCCGGGAGTTAGTAGTAGTTCTGAGCTTTGATGTTCGTGATGTCTTAGGTCCGAATCCTTGACCGTAAGTTTGTGGAGCTTGGAACATTAATGTGTAAAGCTAGCTAGACTTTGATCATTAGTCTTAGAGTTTCAGAACATTATTGTGTAAGGCTGGCTAGACGTTGATCTCGAGTCTTAGTTCAAGGACGCTAGATCTCGGATGCTAGTCATTGAGCTCGAAACATCAATGTGTAGAACTCGTTAGACATTGGATTCAAGTCGTAGAGCTTGGAACATTAATATGTAAAGCTCGCTATACTTTTTGGTCATAAATAGTTTAGAGCATTAATGTGTAAAGCTAGCTAGACTTTGATCATTTGTCTTAGAGTTTCAGAACATCATTGTGTAAGGCTGGCTAGACATTGATCTCGAGTCTTAGTTCAAGAAAGTTAGATCTCGGATGCTAGTCGTTGAGCTCGAAACATCAATATGTAGAACTCGTTAGACGTTGGATGCAAGTCGTAGAGCTTGGAACATTAATATATAAAGCTAGCTAGACTTTGATCATTAGTCTTAGAGTTTCAGAACAGCATTGTGTAAGGCTGGCTAGACGTTGATCTCAAGTTTTAGTTCAAGGATGTTAGATCTCGGATGCTAGTCGTTGAGCCCGAAACATCAATATGTAGAACTCGTTAGACATTGGATGCAAGTCGTAAAGCTTGGAACCGGATTTTTGAATGATTATGCGCCCGTAAATATTGAGCTAGCGTATGCCTGCAGGATTTTCGCATTTTTTGTTGCAGCAACTTTGTATCCCGGTTTTGGACCCCGAGATGGCCAAATTTGAAAAAGGCTTGAACTAAACAATTGTAGCTCTTGAAATTCTCTCCAAATTGGACTCTAGAATCGCATGATTTGGAGTTTTGAGCACAAAGTTATACTCCTGATAATATTGAGTCACCATAGGCCCGCGGGATTTCGTTTCAGAAAGTTTGTATCGAAGTTTTGAACTCCGAGATGGAAGAATTTGAAAATGGCTTGAACTGAAAAGTTGTAGATCTTGAAATTTTATTCAAAATGGACTCCAGAATCGCATGTTCTGGAGTTCCGAACAAGAAGTTATGCCCCCGAGAATATTGAATCACCATAGACCCGCGGAATTTTGTTCCAGAAAGTTTGAATCGAAGTTTTAAACCCCGAGATGAACGAATTTGAAAAAATCTTAAACTGAAAAGTTGTATCTCTTGAAATTTTATCCAAAATGGACTCCAGAATCGCATAATTTGGAATTCCGAGCACAAAGTTATGCCCCCGAGAATATTGAGCTGCGTAGACCTGCGGGATTTCGAGTTTTTCACCGAAAATTCACTTGTAATTTCTAAAGAACGAGAGCTTTAGAGAGCTTATCGTTCCCACATACGGCGCCAACTGATGGTGTCAAAATCTAGGAATAGATAATTAACCAATCAATAAGCGAATATCGGTGAATAAAAAGTAAATGCGGCGCAATGATGAACACGTGACTTTTTTTTTTAAGGTAGGTTCTCCCGGTAGCGCTTATGCTATTCCGGTGGTACGTCCTCCTTTCGTGTGTGCTTGTGTTGTATTAGCTCTTAAGGCAATGAATTTGGATGATAATACAAGCTACTAACTTCTCTCTCTCTATAATTTCCTTAATTCTATTTATAAGTATAGAATTAGGATTACAAATATTTCAACAGAATAAATAATAAACTGTGTAGAAGAAAGAGTGTATAAGGGTTGTTGGTATTTTTTGAAGTATGAAAATAGAGAATATAAGACCCTTCTATTTTTTGGGGTATAAAAATAGAGAGTATAAGACCCTTCTATTTCTAGGGGGTATGAAAAGCACTCCTCTATTTCTTTTCGAATTGGCTTGTATTTGTATTGCCAATGGCTTTATATCTCTTGGAAGAGATAGATGGATCTTAAGAAAGAAAGAAGATATATTTTTGTTGTGTGTTGAATGAATGAATGGTGGGAGGTATTTATAGGTAAATGGAGAATGGCAAAAACCGTAAATTTGATAAAAATGAATGGCATAAGTTAATCTTTGGTGGAGGTAGGTGAGGTAGGTGAGATGTGGTAGGTGTGGTAGGTGAGGTGTGGTAGGTGAGGAGGTAAAAATGTGATTTTACCGGGGGTAAAAATGAGATTTTGCCGGGGGTAAAAATAGAATTTTACCGGAGGTAAAAAAAATGTTGAATTACCTTTGTAGGCCAATAGTAAAATTAGTATTTAACCTCATCACTTACCAATAAAGGAATTTGTTCATGCAACCAAGTTCGATGCTCTAATCATGCCCTTAGGATCAGCAGAACACTTCTTTAATGTTCTTTTTCTAAAGGACTTCCCATGTATGGCCTTAGCTCAAGGTTCTACACACCTCCATTTTGGAGCAATCAGATTTACAGTTCCGTTCCATAGTAGAAAAAGACTTTCTACAGTAGCTAGAATTGCCTTAGTTGATTCACGCCTAACAGATTACCAACAAGCCAGTCTTGGTAATGTTCAGGCCACTCTAAATGCTGGAACTATCTTTTTCACTCTATATCCGAATTTTAACATCCCGTTATCAGATCAGTACATTTGTGAAGCCTTAAAGATACAGGTTCAAATCACAAGAGTCTCTATGATTCCAGGAACCTCTGTAGCAACAATCCATCAGCAAATGGTTTATCGAGTTCAAAATCACTCGTATGATCTTGCAATTTCGAGTTCATCTACAGCAGATGCCCTACTTCTGAAGATTGACTCAAGTGAAGCACCTACAGCGAAGTATGTGCCACGTTAGCTCACCCGTCCAAAACTTCTTAAGCTATTACCTGAATCTTGGGTAACGTCTTATGAAGCTCTCCATGATCAAGCCAATATAGAGCCAATTCAAAATGCAGAACCTACTTATATCCGTCGACCAGGAAAACATATTGAAATGCGCTTTGATAAATAGGCCTTTCCTAAAAGAAACCCGTTCCAAACAAAGTTGAATATGATAAAACCTATTGTTAGGTTACCTACTGATCCTTTATTGAAGAATGAGCCTATGGCTATTCTTTATTTTGATATGGAAGGAAAATCAGTCTACCAAGCAAAAGATGAAAATGGTCACATATGGTATGATGTGTGCTACTATGATGCATATGAAGAAAAAGCTTACGAAGATCAGCTTGGCCTAGCTGAACTTAAGCGATACAGGAAAAAGAAAGCAGGCAAGCCCTTAAACTCTCAGGAGTCTCTCCAAGAACGATGGGAAACAAGTGATCCCACAGTTGGCCTCCTAGGAGAACCGTCCGGAAAATTTGACTATTTTGTCACTTACGATAATCCCCCATTGCCAATCCCTCCTCTAGAGGAAAGTTCTTGTCAACCACCGCCTCCTTTACCTCCTCAACCACCTCCACCAAAACCTCCCCAAAAACTTACCCCATATGCTATTAAAGCCCTGAAAGCTTCAAACCTTCCTTACCAACAACCCTCTATGTTTCAGACATATATACCTCAACCTCAACCCGAACCTATTTCGTGTTATTTAATGTCTGAAGAAGAAAACCCTTTTCCCTCAGCTGAAGATTTTGAAAATCTTACACAACAAACGGCCCATAGTTGGAAATTCCCAAATCCAACTGCAGTCAATGCTAAAGGTTAAAAGAGGAAAGTTACAGCCGCTGAAGCAGCCTTGAATTGGTAAGCTAAAAATGCCATTTCACAAAACGCAGTTCTCTCTCAAATCACTCAGTCCACAAAGCGAATTGAACAAAAAGTGTCAACTTTCCCAAATATGGAAACAGCTATTGAAGACTTAAAAATGAGGATAAAGGTCCGTAATGATCAAACGCGTTATGTTGCAACAACAGTCCATGACTTTGCAGTAACAGCCTCATTTTTTGCAGATAAAGAAAGAGAGAAAAAGGCACTTCAAGCTCAACTTCAAGATATTAAGAAGTCATAATACTCTCAATATGCTTTGTCTCATGAAAAGCCACCCCAATAATGTTCTATCCTGATGAACATTATCTCACTGGTGTCCAAGCCTAAGCCATAGGGTTTTTGAACCCAAACAGTATAGATCTATGGGAAGAACCTCCCCGTAGACGTTTACCTCCTTAGGCAGATAAAACTCCTAAGCCTCAACCACTAAAGCCAACTTATCGACCACAAAGATTAAATTATCCCCGTTTTTGTGGTCCAACTCCTCCAACAGATTCCCTTTACCCTGGTTATGAAGCAACCAAGTACTTTGAACAACATGGGAAAGTCCCTGTTATCTCTCCCCTTCCTATAGCCAAAGCAGTCAAAGAAACTCAAATCGCTCAAAAGACAGTTAGTGAAGCCATAACAACCAAACCTCTCCAACCACTAAACCTGAAGCTTATTCCCAGCCTTCTAAAGTTACAGACATATCCAAGGTACCTCAACCAAGCCTATGGCTACGTGCCTCAACCAAGCAGTACCAAAGGAAAAGCTATCAAAAATGCAGAAAATACTGTAAAATAGACTGTAGTAAGAGAAACTGAATCTGGTTACCAGAAGGTGACTTTTATGTCGCCGATTCCCACAGACGGCACCAATCGTGGGTGGTAGAAATCTGACCAAATCCAAAATGAATTTGTATAGGATGGAATCGGCCCAGAAACAGTGGAGATGGTAAACATATTGCAAAGGTGGTGAGTGAATAATAAACTTTACAAGCAACAGAGACTGGTTTTTTGGCTGTCGGGGTAGGTTCCTCCGGTGGCTTTTATTCTCAGTCGGGTAGTACGTCCTCCCTTAGTGTGTGGTTGTGTTCTTTACTTGGCTCTATGGCCTTTTAGTGGTGTATACAGCAGTTATGACTATTCTCGAGGAAAATATATGTGTTTTTGGAGTGAGCGTATTATTAAAAGCTGAACCCCTTTCTATGAGTTTTTCCCCTTTTGTTTATACGTATAGAATAAAGGTTACAATGCTTATTAGGTTAAAGGTAAAATGACTATAAAGGTATTACTTCCTCATTAAACTTATCATTTTCACGTGTAACATATGCTCTTATCCACAAGTAATTTTACACTTTACAGGTGTTGAGCTCTCACTTGCCTGGACTCCCATAACAGCAACACACACTAATAGTGACTTCAAGTACAGGTGGCTCATCGTCATTCGTCTAAGCGCCCACCTTGGCGGCGAGTACTGAGCATGCTTGTGGGTACAGGTGTTCCTCTTGTATTGGCTGGTATGCCCATCTCGGCATCTTCATCTTTGTCGATCTGGACACTACTCGGCTGGTTGTTGTGTCCGTGCTTATCTCATGTGGCTCAATTTTCTTTTCCTGAGCTGGCTTCCCTAGACTTGGGCATGTCCTTGACTATTCGGCCCAGGTAGTTTTTTCAATTTTATACTCCCACAATTCTTGTATTCAGGTATCGGTAAAAAAAATTAATTTTAAAGTCATGCTTCGAGCATCCAATTCATATTTCATGTAAGTCAAAACTTTATTTTATTTTGTAATTTTATTTTAAAAATTAATTTTTCAATCATTTAACTTGTGTATTTATCCGCGCACTCTTACATTATCATATTAGCATGTGGAAATGATTCTAGAAATTCCTTATGTAACATGGGACAATCTTATTTGATACCACTAAATCTACTAATTCTCTCTCTTTTTAAATAAATGTCAATAAGTTTCTCCCGTGTGTATTTTCATTACCAGTCAAAAAAATTAAGTGAAAAGAGGTCTTTTTTACTTTTAAATTAGTAGTCTCATTCAATTTTAATAACTTTTTAAAAATACAGAATATACTATTTTTCTATTAACATAAAACTTACCACATTAAGCAAGGGTGGAGTTATTTACACCCCTAAAATTTATGACAAACACTTCCCCTAAAATTTATGACAAACTCTTCCACCAAAATTTAACTAATAACGCATTTTAATACATCCTTATTTATTACAAACATGCCCTTCCATTATCTTATGTTAGGTGAGTATTTAGTAGCACACTTACCTCATGTGAGCCGAATTTATGAAACTGCACTCACTTCTTATTAGGCGACTCTTATTTGAAAAACATTTTAGTAATCCATTACTTGATGTTAAGCGAGTTCTTATAAACAAACTCTCCCTAAGTGGGGCAAGTGTGTGTAACTGCACTCACCTCTAATTAGACGAGTCTTAAGGGGTGTTATTGATTAAAAATTTATTTTAAGAGAATATTTATAACAAAAGATATATTTATAATAAATATTAAAAGTGTAAATAACACCGCCTTAACTAAAGTAATGGCCTTTGTTTCTTTATTTATGTTTTTCTTATCTTATCTAAATTAACTAGGTATTGCTCATGCCGAACTACACGTGAAAAAAAAAAAAGGAATTTAACACATTTAAATTAAATATTTTTGTCATTTGCTAATAATAGCTTAAATCGCACTTAAATTTTTGTATGCGGTGATCTATAGTAGGGTTAAATATTCCAAGTATACGTAACAATTAATAATATTTTGTTATTTTGTAATATGATCTTTCATATACGTGTTTTTATAAAAGAAATTACCAAAAAGATATTGAGAATTAAAAATATTAATATCGAATGCAAAAAAACACAATGGATCTTATTTTGTAGATCTCGATGAGTAGGTTTTAAATTTATAAATTTTATTAAATTTTGAATTTTAGATTTAAATTTATGATATTTTAAGTTTTTAAAAAGTTAATAAGAGATAAAGTAGAGGGGAGTATTTTGTGTGTATGAAATATATGTGAGTATGATTTGATATTTTTATGTGAGTAGAAAATACACTTAAGGGTCAAATAAAACTCCAAAAATGTTAACACAAATTATAGATCATTAATTTAATAAAAAATTATTAGAAGAAAATGTTGAATTTTTGTTCCTTATAATATAAATATAATAGCTGAAGAATTTTTTATAATTTAATAAAAAATTATTAGAAGAAATGTTGAAAATAAGTACTCTCTCTCTCTACTTGATTAACCCATAACCTACTTATGAGTCATTTTAAATAAAAATAATGTTAAAATTTGAGTCATTTAATTTTGAAGGCTCACTCTAAAAGAGTCGCATACTTCATAACATATTGAGTGATAGAGTTAAGATTCAGTAAAAGTGGTGAAAATTTTAAATTTATTTATAATATATTACTGAATACGTTTTTTTAATTGTCAAATGTAACCATAGCGTTACTCTATGGTTATACATATACATATATATATATATATAGGAAATAAGTTGCTGTGTTTTTGGTTCGGTCTTGTTCATTTTTACTTGCATTTGGTATCTATATAGAAGAAGCTTATTGATCAGTTTTTGATATAGCAGTGTACAAGTTTTTAAAACATACAGTAAAAACAACCCAATATTCTTCATGAGAATGATGGTGTTCCCGCATTCTTTAATTTCACGTGGTTCTGTTTTTTGTTGTCTTTTACTAGGAAGTTAATTTTACTATGTATCTGGAAAAAGGTCAGCTTATTTGGCTATTAAGAAAGTTAGTGTACTTCAGAGACTACAAATTTGGTATTGGAAAAATGGATCCTCCCACATCAATATACAAGAATAAGGGGCTATTCTACCTATTATCAATTAATTTTTTGTCAGGTGTTCCAACTCTAATATGATATTAAAGAGAAGGCTATTCACCATGTTAAAGCTCAACGGCCACATGAACTTTACGTTATCCAATATAAACAGTCTACGTGTTAGGCTCAAAATCACGCCACACGGAATGGGTGTGCGGAGATTATCGTATTAGAATATGAAAATGATGATAATTTTTTTTTACATGACATAGAACAATCTTATTTGGTACCATTAAACCCACTAATTGTCTCTTTTCTTAAATAAATAACACATGAGATAAAAATGCAAAAATAGAAATTGCCATCAGAAATGGCCTAAGTTTTTCTGGTGTGTATTTTCATTACCATTCAAAAATTTTAAGAAAGAAGAGGTACTCTTTTACTTTTAAATTAGTAGTCTCATTCAATTTTAAGACCTTTTTTTAAAAAAAAAAAAACAGAATATAATATTTTTCTATTAACATAAAACTTACTACATTAAATAAAGGTGGGGTTATTAACACTCCTAAAATTTATCACAAACAACCCTCTAAAATTTAACTAAAAACATATTTTAATACATCTTTATTTATCACAAACACCTCCTTCCATTATCTTATATTAGGTGAATACTTAGCAACACACTCTCTTTATATAAGTCGAGTTTATAAACATGCACTCATCTCTCACTAACCGGACCTTATTTGAAAAGCATCACATTAATCTATTGTCTCGTATTAGTCGAGTTCTTATAAACAAACTCTCTTCAAGTTGGACAAGTGCACGTAACTGCATTCTAATTGAATGAATCTTAAAAAAATATTAATGATTAAAAATTTATCTCAAAAAAATATTTGTAATAAATATAAAAAATATAAATTACACCGCCCTTAAATAAAGGGTGGTGATGTTGGCACCCCCCATTTTTATTGGTAATACTCCCACTCTTGCTAATACTCCCACTTTTTTTTTCTTTTAATAATAATCCCACTTTATACAAAACACTCCCACCACTCTCACTTATTTTTAGGAATTAATCTCATACTTAATTAATTATTAACATGATTAAGTAATTAACTACATAATAACATAAAACAAATTACCCCAAACTAACCCCAAAATTTCTCCACCATCTCTACCATCTTCTCAAACAAGCAAAATTACCATCCATCTTTTCTATCTAACAACAAATTTTGGTAGCACCAAAACAACAAATAAAACCTCCATTAATGCAAAACTCTAAGTTTGGGAAGAATGGTATAAACAAAACAAAACAAAACCTCCATTGATACAAAACTCAAAATTTGAAAATAATGGTAGAAAAAAGAGAAACTTTGTAATAAAGGAAGGAAAACAAGCAAGAAAGAGTTAATGAAAGAGAGACATATATGTTTTTATTTTGTTTTATTGTTTATATGATTTTTATAGCATACACATCAAATATATAAACAAAAAACAAAATTTTCTGTTTAAAATACGAAGAAGGCTTACTCGGTTCTCCGTAACTGAGTTGCAGGCTTGTACACTCGGTTGCTCTCAACCGAGTATGAAATCCCATAAAATGTCATGCTCTCGGGACCTTTATTCGGTTGAGAGCAGCCGAGTGTTGTTATATTATGCTCGGCTGTGAGCAGCCGAATGACATTAATCACACTCGGTTGCTCTCAACCGAATGAAGGTCCCGAGAGCATTACATTTTATGAGATTTCATACTCGATTGAGAGCAACCGAATGTACAAGCCTGCAACTCGGTTACTGAGAACCGAATAAACCTTGTTCGTGTTTTCTTTCATTAACTTTTTCTTACTTGGTTTCCTTTCCTTATTTTAAAGTTTCTTTCTTTTTTCTACCATTATTCTTAACTTTTGAGTTTTGCATCAATGGAGGTTTTGTTTATACCATTCTCCTCAAATTTAGAGTTTTGCATTAATGGAGGTTTTGTTTGTTGATTTTCTTATCTTGTTCCAAAGTTTCCTTTTTTCCTTCCATTCTTCTCAAGCTTACCCTTTTGCATCAATGGTGGAGATCAAAGTTTTGTTGCCTATTTTGGTAGAAGAGAGGAATTTTGGAGGGAAATTAATTTGGGGATAAATGTTTGATTAACTTTGGAGGGAGATTTTGGAGGAAAATTAATTTGGAGATAAATGTTTGATTAACTTTGGAGGGAGATTTATTAACTTTTGTTTTAAATTAAAACAAGTGGGTGAAAAATTAGTTTAGGGTTAATTAACTTTTTTACTAGACTAAATGAAGTGGGGTGGTAAAAAAGTTAATTAACCCTAAAAAGTTAATTTCACTCGACTGCTCACAGTTGAACATAATATAACAACACTCAGTTGCTCTCAACCGAATGAATGTCCCGAGAGCATGACATTTTATGGGATTTCATACTCGGTTGAGAGCAGCCGAGTGTACAAGCCTGCAACTCGGTTACGGAGAACCGAGTAAGCCTTCTTCGTGTTTTAAACATAAAATTTTATTTTTTGATTATATATTTGATGTGTATGCTATAAAAATCATATAAACAATAAAACAAAATAAAAATATATATGTCTCTCTTTCATTAATTCTTTCTTGCTTGTTTTCCTTCCTTTATTACAAAGTTTCTCTTTTTTCTACCATTATTTTCAAATTTTGAGTTTTGCATCAATGGAGGTTTTGTTTTGTTTTGTTTATACCATTCTTCCCAAACTTAGAGTTTTGCATTAATGGAGGTTTTATTTGTTGTTTTGGTGCTACCAAAATTTGTTGTTAGATAGAGAAGATGGATGGTAATTTTGCTTGTTTGAGAAGATGGTAGAGATGCTGGAGATATTTTGGGATTAGTTTGGGATAATTTGTTTTATGTTATTATGTAGTTAATTACTTAATCATGTTAACAATTAATTAAGTATGAGATTAATTCCTAAAAATAAGTGAGAGTGGTGGGAGTGTTTTGTATAAAATGGGAGAATTATTAAAAGAAAAAAAAAAGTGAGAGTATTAACAAGAGTGAGAGTATTACCAATAAAAATAGGGGTGCCAACATCACCACTCTAAATAAAACAACGACCTCTGTTTCTTTATTTATGCTTTCTTATCTTATCTAAATTAATATATAGCTGAAGAATTTAATTTGGGCTTCTCCAGAGGAGATATGATTAGGTAAGCTCTGACGTTTGCAACTTCACGTTAGAAACTTCATATTAATATTTTCTATTTCCACTTGCATTTATCCACAAACTTCCCCATTTCCTCATCCCAATAATTGTTTCCAGAGTGAAGTAAATTTTCTAATTTTTTAAATTTCTGTTTCTTAAATTACAAATGAAAAATTATATCAATTTTTTTTTATGAAATTCAAACTTGAGATTTCTTCCCGGTTAGAATAAATACTCTCTCTACTTGATTAACCCATAAACTACTTATGAGTCATTTTAAATAAAAATAATGTTAAAATTTGAGTCATTTAATTTTGAAAGATCATTCTAAAGGAGTCCCATATTCCAAAACATATGGAGTGACAGAGCTAGGATTCAATAAAAGTGGTGAAAATTTTAAATTTAATTATAACATATTATTGAATACGCTTTTTAAACTGTCAAAGTTTTTGTACAAAATTTTATATACTGAAATACCAAAATATAGTAAAATTGACATTATACATAAAATTTAGATAATACAAAATAAAGAGGCAAACTATAACTGTTCATTTAAAATAAAGTGGACAAATAGTCTATTTATTTTTATAAATTTAGGCTCTATTTGATAATATTATGGAAAATAGTAAAAAAAAATTAATGCATTTTTATTCAAAGATAGAAAATAAGTTGAAAAACTCTTACTTTTTAGCTTTTTTCATAGAAATTTTTTCTTTGTCAAACGGTGAATTTTTTTTTCCCACAAAACATAAAATATAATGGATGACATATACTCACAAAACAAATATAAAATAAAAGGCATCTCACCAAATTTTTCAACTTATTTTTTACCTTTTCACTCAAATTAATTATTTTTTATATTACTATTAAACCAAGCCTTATACTTTTAAATTTAAACACCAATTAAAATATAATATCTTTAACAGTACAGCCAATCATGCACCAAGCAGCCTTTTCGTCATTTTCATTCCCCCCTATGCTTCATCCTATATATTCAGATTTCAGATACACATATTTAGAGAGAGAATTATATATATATTTAGAGAGAGAATTATATTACATACATAAAATAGGAAAAATGGGGGGAGGGAAAGAAGTGAGAAATAAGAAGGTGAAATTAAGGGATTATGTGAGGAGTGGTTCTCCAAAGGAATCAGATTTGTGTGTGTCAAATGAGGATACAATTAAGCTTGAGGTTCCAGAAGGTTCCAATGGAGTTATTGTGAAGAATCTCTACTTGTCTTGTGATCCTTACTTGCAATTCCTCATGAAAGGAATTGATACTCCTCATTTCACTCCCTTCACTCCTGGTTCTGTATGTCTCTCTCTCTCTCTTCCCCTCTCTCTGTATATACCATATTATAATACTGCGTATAACTTGTGCCAAAAGTACTGCGACTATTCAAAAAATATTTTAAATCTCAACTATAAAATCCTGTATCTTTTATACATTTTTAATATTCGAAAATTGTGGGTCGAGTAAGTTTTTTGGAAAGACTTCCTTTTAAAGGACAAGGGTCAATTTTGGATTAAAGTGCAACTTGGCTTCAAACCAAAAGACCAAAATGTAGTGAATGGAACATTAGGGACTAAACTAAAAATAAGGCAAACTTCAAGGCATAAAACGTAAATTACATTAAAGACATGGATTCAAGTGTTGATTAAGTAATTTCTGATCATGAAGGGCAATTTCGTAATTTTACAAAATTGCCAAAAATGATCTTCACGCTTTATGGATAGTACATAAGCTAAAGGATATGATAAAAATGGATTGCTCTCTTCATCTACTACTGTAATTTACTTTTGCATAATTCTGTAATACATTTTATCCATAAGGACACTTTTAATATTTAATCAATTAGAAGAATATATATTTTTTTTAACCATTAATCTTATTTTTTAACATAATTTTATATTTTGTAATTTTTTATGGGTAGCCGCTAGGTATCACTAATCACCAGAGCTAGCTATGATGTGGCAGTAGCAATGTTTGATGGCAGTGGCCATCCAATGGTAATTAAAGATAATTTTATTTTAAAAGAAAAAAAGAGTGTTTTAAATAAAGAGAAAGGATTGCAATTATTATAAAGTGAAAAAGTAAAATGTTATTTTTTTGAATATAATTATGAACAACCTTTTAAATTTATTGCTTTAAAGGACACAATAGCAAATTACTCTTATTTTATTATATTTAAGATTTTAGCTTGTTACTTATTTTGTGAATGAATACTCATAAATTTTGAATGTTCGATGTTGATTAAAACTATGATAAAAATATATATTTTTTTAAATTTGGTTGAGTTATAAATTTTTTAAATGTCCCTCTCATTTGCATCAATAACATTTACATGACAATTATAGTTTTAAATAAATGAAACAAAAAAAATCAAAGCGCACCAACCATGAGTTAACACGTAAAATATTCCTCAAATGATTAAAGTTATAGTCAAAAAAGAAAGACTAAATAATACCAATTCACCCCAAACTAATTCAAGATTTGCACTTGCATCCTAAAGAAGTTTATAAGGCAAATTGCACCCTAAACATTTTTTTTGTTGCATTCAAATCCAATTAGGGGCGGATGTACACGGGGGCTGTGTCTATCCCTGTAAACATAGCAATTTATTGTAATTTCTAACTATCGGGTTCAACTTTTGTTGTAATTTCTAACTATGAAGGGCAATTTTGTAATTTCATAAACTTACAAAAAAATGATATTTCATACTTAATAGATTGAGTGATATGAGAAAAATGGATTGCTCCCTTCTTTTTACATTGTAATTTACTTTTGCATAATTCTATAATTTATTTTAACCATAAGGACACTTCCAATATTTATCAATTATAAGGACATATTTTTTTTTTAATCATCAGTCATACTTTTATTATTTTTCTTTTATTTTTTATGGGTAGTCGCTAAGTATTACTAATCTCCACCGCTAGCTATGATGTAAATATTTTTTTTACGTTGTAATTTACTTCTGCATAATTCTATAATTCATAATTATGCATAATTCTAATCCCCACCACTAGCAATAGTTTGTGGTGCGGCTAGCCGATGCTAATTAAATATAAGTTTCTTTTAAAAGGAAAAAAAAAAGATTAAGTAAAGAGAAAGGTGTGTAATTATTTTATAATAATAAAGTAAAATATTATTTTTTTGAATATAATTATACAGAAAGACTCAAATTTTGAATGCTTGATGTTCAATGAAACCACGGAAAAAATATTTTTTTTATAATTTTTTTAAATGTCCCTCTCTAGAACAAAAATAAAAATAATAATGTCCCTCTCATTTGCACCAATAATATCTGCATGACAATCATAGCTTTAAACAAATAAAACAAAAAAAAATGGAAGTGGATAAACCAAGAGTAACACGTAGCATATTCCACAAATGAGAAAAGTTGTAGTTAAAAAAGGAAGACCAAACAACACCAATTCACCCCAAACTAATACAAGATTTGCACTTTCACCCTAAAGAAGTTTATAACGCAAATTGCACCCTAAACATTTGATTTGTTACATCAAATCCAATCAGGGCGGATGTACACGGGGGCCATATCTGTCCCTGTAAACATAGCAATTTATTAAAAGAATTTGCCCAATTGCTCAACACTCGCACATTTCCTCAACTCGCACATTTCCTCTTTTTAGCTTATTTACGTAGAGCAAAGACTTTTAATCATGTATTGCTGATTTTGATTGTGATAATTTGCAGCCAATAACTGGGTACGGTGTTGCTAAAGTAGTGGATTCAAAGTATCCTGACTTTAAGAAGGACGATTTGATATGGGGAATAGTTGGATGGGAAGAGTACGGTCTCATTACAAATCCTGAATCATTTTTCAAAATTGAACATACTGATGTACCTCTTTCTTACTATACAGGAATTCTTGGTAAGTTTCTCGCTTTAAAAATTAGATATTTGAAATTACAAAAATTATAAACCTTTTTACTGAAATATAATATCCATCAACATCTTAATTATTAGTAGTGTCAGTTTTTCCTTTTTTAAGCTGGTCAAACTTTGATATTCTTTACACTTAAAAGTAGAAGAGTATATATCAAAATAAAAAAATAAACAAAAATCGAACTATCATATGAGTTGTTGATATGCCCTAAACTATTATATTTTCTTTTCTTTCATTTTTCAATTATTAAGAAAAAAAATTAAACTTGTCAAGGACTAGATTAGGAAATGGTAATGGTCAACACAAATGTGAGTAACTCGGCCCTATCCACTCCTATCAGTATGACTTAGTCCTCTTTGAAGACATGCTTTGGACCCGCTAGCTCTCTAGAAATACTCATCTTCTTAGTTTAAAAGTTTAAAGAGATCCTCAAAATTTCCCCTCAATAAGACTCAACAAGTAGCTTCCAATCATTATTATATCTTTCCGTAGCTTTGTAAAAGGATATTTGAATATCCAGAGCTACTTTTTATTTGAATCTGATTTTTGTGAATATTTATCTAAATGGATATTCGAAAGAGATGATTTGGATAACTATTTTTGAAATCAGAGCGAATGGATATTGATACTAAGAGTACTTGACATGGATAGTCCGTATCCACTGTAATACACATGCATCTAAGTTAGCAAAATGGTTGGCCTCATTCTTACCCCATTATAGTTCAAAGAACCTAGTTCCACCCCTGTCCTAAGATTAACGCTTCTATATACATAAAACCTAGGCCGTTTTTCTAGCATTATGTTGTAAAATGGTTTGTCCTAATTGAAATATTTTGTAATCAAATATTTTTTTTAAGACTGACCTAAATGTTGTTAGATTATCTTAAATAGGGCAACGTGTGTCTACTAAAGATACAGAGATCTACATATTATCTGAATCAACCCAATAGATATATGCATAGGAATTGTTGAACTTACTATCTAAATCTTTATCCATATCGATTTAGATAGTCCTTTAGAAAAATGATACATATAAGGTATAGTGTAGTATTGGCCCATATTCACTATGTTTGCACCCCTATCTTTCCGTATAGGGTCAATCTGAAGCAAAGTTGATCTTGTTAAAACAAAAGATAGACCGAGGCATAGGCCAATAATGCGTCCACTTAGGGCCCAACTTTCGAAACATTTTAAGGGCCCCTAATTTTTATGTACTAATGTGTATATATAATGTACCTTGTCCAAAATTTTTAACCAAACTTTAACTAATGAGGACCCACATTAGCATAACACATTTTGAGATTTTACTAGATGTACCTAATTGAAGAGGGGCCCACCTTAAAAATTCACCTTTGGCCAGCCTTTTTTCCTTGAAGTAGTTAATCTTTCTTTGTGATTTTTGGTTCAAAGGTATGCCTGGAGTTACAGCATGGGCTGGGATTTATGAGGTGTGTAGTCCAAAGGAAGGAGAATATGTATATGTTTCAGCAGCATCTGGTGCAGTTGGTCAACTTGTTGGGCAATTAGCAAAGTTGAAGGGCTGCTATGTTGTTGGCAGTGCTGGTACTAAACAAAAGGTACTAATTATATATTAGAATTGGCAGCACATTCGTTACGTCTGCAATATGATACCTATTAATTCATCATATTATCTATAGCTTTTAAAACAAAATAAGCACATTTGATGGTGTTTGTTGAAGTGGTTGGTACTTATGTTCTTTGTGTTTAACGCCATGTACGTGTTCCATTCTTGGTGTAAATATTGCTTTTATTTTAATTTTCAAAGCACGAAGGGTAATTTTGTAATTTCACATACCTACAAAAACCTGTCTGGCTGTTATGCTGTATAGTATAGATATGGATAAAGAAAATTAACCTTCATTAGCCTTTGATTTCGTCTTACTCGAAACTAACTCATACCAAATTCGTAACCTTTCAGTAATTTCTTCATTGTGTAATTATAAGGTTGATCTGTTGAAGAACAGGCTTGGATTTGATGAGGCTTTCAATTACAAGGAAGAGCCTGATTTGGATGTCGCTCTGAAAAGGTATCCATATTTTATGTAGGATCCATTTGGGTTTTTCTATGGAACTTTATTTGAATTCTAGATTCCCTTTCATCCAAGTTTCCGACCTTTGGTTTTGTAAGGGAATCTAGGATTCCTAGAAAGTTAGGAAACATTCACAGGAAATCTCAAATGCCCAAAAAGGGGCTTCCTAAAATCTAATGGTGCATTTGATTCTAAAGTTGGAAAATGACTGAAAAACTACTACTACATATGGAGGCGAAAAAGATATGTGATTTTTTGAGTGCTCTCCGTCTTTTCTTTTTCTTTTCATGGAAAAGTTTCCTTACCCATTCACAAAGAATTACATTCCATGGAATACCGAAAAAGTAGTGGAACATCTCACCAAATTGCACATCTTATGCCAATTTCTCACAAAATTTAGTAGCATTTTTTAACCATTTTCTAACTTTTTCATCAAAAGCTCATAGATGTCAATATTTTTCCTAGCATTCGAACCAAACTAGCCCGAATAATATTTAACGGAACCACAACAAAAGTAATTTGCATTTTTTTATTTTTATTTGCTTGCAAAAAAGTAAAATAAAATAAAATATTAATTCATGTCCTTACGAAAATGTGTTTGTGTATTTAAATTATTAAACATATGGGCATTTTTTCTTTTAATTTGCACATGCAGATACTTTCCTGAAGGCATCGACATTTACTTTGACAACGTTGGAGGGAAAATGCTAGACACAGTCCTCCTCAACATGAGAGCACATGGCCAAATTTCAGTGTGCGGAATGATCTCACAATACAATCTTGCCGAACCCGAAGGCATAAAAAACCTATTGAACCTCCTCTTTAAACGAGTTCGTATGGAAGGATTTGCGGCTCCCGATTATTATCACCTATATTCCAAGTTCTTGGAAACTTTACTTCCTCCTATTAGAGAAGGGAAAATAACATATATTGAAGACTTTGCTCAAGGCCTTGAGAATGGCCCATCAGCTCTTGTTGGACTCTTTAGTGGCCTTAATATTGGGAAACAAGTGGTGGTTGTTTCTCAAGAATAAATATTCTCATGTTGTATATATATTTGTACGTTGTATGAATAATTAGCTGATGAAGCGTGAACGTATGGCATTGCTCTATGGTTTATATATATATATAGAAGAAATAAGTTGTGGTGTTTTGTTTCTTTGTTGTTTTGCATTTGGTATCTATAGAAGAAGCCTATTTAGTTGTTGTTAAAGCAGTGTACAAGTTTTAAAGTATACGGTACAAAACTGCACATGCTTGATTGCTTTAACAGCAACCAATTCTTCATTACAAGGATGGTGTATGTTCTTACATTCTTTAATTTCATGTAGTTCTGTTTTTTATTTGCAAGGTTAATTTTACTATTGTATTTGAAAAAGGGAAACTTATTTGGCTGTTGAGAAAGTTATGTGCAAGTTCTAAAGCATACTATACAATTCTCACATGGGTGACGAATTTGACAGCCCGTGTTTTCTCTTTTGGCACCTAAAATTTATAGTAATTCTCTTTTGACACATATTTGAACGGTTTCTATCCCTCAAATGGTCAAATTGTTAACACCATTTGTCAATTGTTGTGATGTATCAAAATAACCCTATGCGGCTTTCCCACTAAATTCAAATGAAAACAAAACCATTGTTAAGAAGCCATATCTTACTCAAATCATATACAAATGAAGTGATCCACATATGGTTGGAAAGATCTTGTAACATAAATTATAAATATGTTAATAATATTCAATAATAAGCACTTTATATGCATATAAATTGCTGTCAAAGTTGCCAATAAAAAAAATCATGTTTTTGGAACAAGTTTTCTAAAATAGGGCATGAGTTTTCTCTTAATATATCCAACGAAATTTAACCAAATTTTACTTACGCCAAGGATTTGTTCCTGTACATGTGTGGATTTACCCCCCTAAATTTTGGTAGGATAGATTGAGAGAAAACTAATGCCTAACTTTTGTGACACTTGTCCTAAAATCGTGATTTTTTTTTCGTAACTTTAAAAACAATTTAAAGGTATACTCAGCGTTTATTATTGAAAATTATAAGCATATATATAATCTATGTTGAGAGATATTTCCAACTATATGTAGATCATATCATTTGGATGTGAATCGAGTGAGATATGACCATGTAAAGATAGCTTTGTTTTCATTCAAATATAGTGGGGAAGCTATAGAAGGGTATTTTTAGTATATCACATTTAATGAAGAGTGTTAATAGATTTAGGATGGAAACTGATGGTGTCAAAATCTAGAAATAGATAATTAACCAATCAATAAGCAAATATCGGTGAATAAAAAATAAATGCGGCGCAATGATGAACACATGACTTTTTTTTTTAAGGTAGGTTCCCCCGGTAGCACTTATGTTATTCCAGTGGTACGTCCTCCTTTTGTGTGTGCTTATTTTGTATTAGCTCAAAGGCGATCAATTTGGAAGATAATACAAGCTACCAACTTCTCTCTCTCTATAATTTCCTTAATTCTATTTATAAGTATAGAATTAGGATTACAAATATTTCAACAGAATAAATAATAAACTGTGTAGGAAAGAGTGTGTATAAGAGTTGTTGGTATTTTTTGGAGTATGAAAATAGAGAGTATAAGACTCTTCTATTTTTTGGGGTATGAAAATAGAGAGTATAAGACCCTTCTATTTTTTGGGGTATGAAAATAGAGAGTATATGACTCTTCTATTTCTTCTCGAATTGGCTTGTATTTATATTGCCAATGGCTTTATATCTCTTGGAAGAGATAGATGGATCTTAAGAGAGAAAGAAGATATGTTTTTTGTTGTCTTGAATGAATGAATGGTGGGAGGTATTTATAGGTAAATGGGGAATGGCAAAAATGTAAATTTTTTTGTGGAGGATAATTATTTAAAGGAAATTAAATAATTATCTAAAGGAAAGTGTGGAATATAATGGAGCGGGATAATTATTTAAAGGAAATTAAATAATTATCTAAAGGAAAGTGTGGAATATAATGGAGTGGGATAATTATTTAAAGAAAAGTGTGGAATAAAAAAGAAAGTGGAGAATATTATTTTTGTAGGCCAATGTTAAAATTATTTTTTATTTTTGTAGGCCAATGGTAAATTAATATTTACCCCATTAGAAACCGTCCAAATGGGTGTCACATGAAAATTACTAATAACTTTGGATGCCAAATGAAAATACTTTTGTAGGATAAAGTATTGTTCTATTAGATAAGAGTATGGTAAATTTAGATTCCCCTAAGTTCAATATCATAGACCTAAATGAAACACATTTTATAATAACTCACGCATTTCTGATGTTCCACACATAAGGGAATGGCATCTCTACGCTCTATTGTTAATAATTAATCTCTCTTTAATTACAAACTTTATCTCTATTCATATTTCTAATCTAATTTTTGTACCATACACAAACACTAAAATAGTTCAACTAGTATTGTATAAAGCATTACCTGACTAAACTTGGTATCCCCTAAAAAGTGGCAAAAGTTGAGGAACCAAAATATTTGAACCACTATTAAAGGGTGCAATCTTTTGTTAAAGGAAACCAATTTCTTATCCGTATTTCCATTATTTTTTCAACTATGTCAAGAGTGACTAAAAAAAATCCACTTGTCAAGCAAAATAGAGGTTCATGTGGCAGACGATATAGTTGACGCGTGGCACAATTCTTATTTCTTAGTTATTAAAATTAGAATTTATTTTATAATGTAAATTTGATACACAAACTATATTAGAAAAAGAAAAAGAAAATTATTAATTTAAGACTTATTGTTAAAAAATATATACTTTAAGATATTTAATAAATAAATAAATAAACCTATTAATTTAAATTATATTATAATCCATAAAAAAAATTAAAATATGTTATAAAAATAATCATTTTAGACCTTAAAAATATAATCAATCAATCAATCCAATTAACATTAGACAATGACTGTCCACTAACCTCGCCCAATATACAGTAAAAAGCATTTTGGTATGGAATTTTCTAGAGTACATATTTAGGTAAGCTGTGACGTTTGCTATAAGGTTCCGTAGAAAATTCCCATTTTACCCCTTGCAATTTCTTCACATACTCTCCCCATTCATCCTGTATATGTCGGAACCATAACAGGTAGTAGCCTCATCTACCACCAAACACTTATTGGTCAATATATTCTTTGAACATTTTGATTTCAAATTCAACAAGTATAAAATTATTGCGGCTACCAGCAACGCCAAATTTTATGTAGTGTGGAGATACTTTGTGAAAAACCAATAACGTTATTTAGAATGATCTATTGATCACGGATTTGCGCTTGTATCATGTTAAGGATTTGGCTTTTGGAGTAGTGGATGGGGGAGTAAAAATATGTGGCACGTACGAACTTCTTTTTTTTTTTTTTAAATTATTACAATGTCTTAGCCAAAGTCGCCATTAAATATTTATTTCATAATGATACTTCTCGCAAAAAAAAAATAAATTTAATTGTGTTATTTTTTATAACATAGTAACACAATTTTTTGTCAGAAATTTGTTGTGCTCCTACATGTTTTTTAAAAAACAAATAAGTTGTTTTTGTTGACGCAAGTAATACTTGGGGCGTGCTACTTGATTTTTCCTTTTTTATTAAAAGAAAATTAGGGTTGAATCATTTATAACTTCAAAAAGATCATAACTAAATGCTAGTGTAATAGGTAGTAAATATTATGGTTTAAAATTACTGTAAAAAATGGTAATGTATTTTACTTGTTTTTCCATTTTGGTCACTCAACTTCTTTTTTGCGTAAAATTATAATTTAGCCTCAATTTTTTGCGCCGTTAGCAATTTATTAGGTGAGAGTTAAATGAGGTGCTGGCAATTTCCAGCAGATGGGGGCAACTCAGTCAAAAAAATTTACGTGGCACGCCAACTCATCTTGTTCCTTCCTTTTTTTTTTTTTGGGGGGTTGAAGAGCCATCTTCTTTAATTCCTCTTTTTTTTACCCTAAATTTTAAGGTTTCGTTTGGTTTGCAAATTTGAACACTTAGAAAAAGAAATATTTTTTTTTTATTTGATAAGTATAAATTTTGTAAACACTTTCCTTTCTTTTTCTTTATTTGGTAAATACAAATTTCAAAAATATTTTCTTGATAAAGGGGAAAATAGGAGTAAAGTTATTACTCTTAGGCTTCCTTTGATTCACAGAAGGGAAATCAATTCCCTTATATTTTCCAAGGAGGTGTTGAACTAAAGTTTCTATCAAGTTTATTTTCTTGTATTTGGTAAAATATAGAAAATATTTAGGTAAGTGTATTATTGTCAAAACTTTTATAATAAATGCTGGAAAAATCACAAGGAAAATCAATCTCATGAGTATTGAGGAAAATGACTTTACCCCCTACTTTCCCCTATGTCAGAAAAGTGTTTTCAGAATTTGTGCTTGCTAAATAAATGAAAGGAAAGACTTTCCTTTCTTTTCCTAACTACTTAAATCCGCGAACCAAACAAGACCTTAAAACCCATAGAATTGATTTTTTCTTGTACCAAACAAAGGAAAAGAAAGACTTTTCTTTCCTTTCCTGACTACTTAAATCCGCGAACCAAACGGGACTTCAAAACCCATAGATTTGATTTTTTCTTAATATTTCCCATCATTTATTACAAAAAATTTAGACAACAATGCCCATATGTAAATACTTTTCATATTTTACCAAACATAAAAAATGAAACTTTATAGGAACTTTAATTTCTACTCTCATGAAAAAGACAAGAGAATTGATTTCCTTTCTGTAAACCAAACGAGGCTTAGATATTTCCCATTCAAGAAAAACGTGAATTATGATCGTTCTTGGATAGTGTTCTGATCGATGGCGTGGTTCACATTGACGGTGAATGAAAAGAGGGAGCTAAGATTTGCATTTTTAATTTTGGATTACTTATAAGTTTCAACTCTAGATCTATTTATATATATATACGCAATCCTCTTCTCTTAAGGACCATCCTTAAGTTAACTAACTTAAGGACCGTCCATTTTGAGAGGTAAACAGTTGAATTTTTTCATAAAGTTTGGTGAGAATGATTTCTATAATGAGTACATTTTATCTCCATCAAATTATATAAAAAAAATCAAACAGAAAGTGAGTTAAATTAAAAATCTAAAATTTCATCTAGAAATGCGCATATATATCAATTTTTTATAACTCACTTCCCGATTGAATTTTTTTATGAAACTTGGTAGATATGATTTACACATTATAGAGATCATCTCCTCCAAGTTTCATGAAAAATATCATCTATTTAACCTCTCGAAATAGACGGTCCTTAAGTTAATTAATTTAAGAACGATTTTTAAGAGAATGGCTATGTACATATACGTATACAAATTTTGATTTTAAATATAGAGAGAGATTTTGGTGTATGTATACATGTAACTCAGTTTTTCTGATGATGTCACCGGTGGAAACATCAAATCTAATCCATCGTCAACCAAAACCATACAACATTAGTATAGGGGTCAATGTCTTTGTGTAATATGTGTGTGATATATCCCAAATTATCAAATTATTTCCTTTAAAAAAAAAAAAAATTAGTGTTGGCTTGCCACGTCATCACTGAGTTGGCGTGCCACAACAACTAAAACTTGCGACATAAGCGCCTCCGTTAACTCTCGTCAAATGGATTATAAATCGTGCAAAAAATTGAGAGTATATTACCGGCCATTTTACATTAAAAAAAATTTAGTAAAGTCACCAAAGCGGAAAAAGGGGGCATAATACATTACCATTTTTTGCAATTATTCTTCTGGTTTCTATTCATAACTAAATATGTGTTAATCATATTTTTTCATGTAGTTAATGTCTTAATTAGAAGCAAATATTATGGTTTCTATTCATATCATAACATGTTTATTATGCTTTAAAAATTACAATCATGTCTTTTGCGCAATGATGTGTTTAACTAATTTTTGTTTCATAAAATAAGAAATTGGCCTAGTGTTAAGTCTCTCCTCCGAACTCCCGGGCAACCGGGGTTCGAGTCTCACCCGCTGCAATTAAGCAACTCTCCTTCCCCCATCTCCTTAGGAGTAGAAATTTCATGTGTTCAAAAAAAAAATAAGGAATTTATTGACTTAACCCTCATGCTAATAACTATATTTGAGTAAACTCTCCAAAATAATTTTTATTAGATACAACCCCTTAAAATCTGACACCGACAAACTTTCATCCATTATCAAATTTTTTTTGACAATTTTGCTCTTATCTTTTAATCATCTTCTTCCTTCTTATTTTCCTTCAAGAAAAAATAACCTATCTATCTCTTTTCACCTCACCTTTCTCTCTCAATAATACATATATATGTGTGTGCGTGTGAAAGGTTGAATTTATACTAATATAAGATTAAGAAGTTTTACATCTATCTATAAGAAAAATTTTAATTCATAATATATTAATTCAACCGTTGGATAAGCTATTTTTTTGTCATGTTTATCAATGTATGCAAAGTTTCAAATCAATCCAAAATCTGTAACCATATAATTACTATATTTAATTTACTTAGTTTTTATAAGGCTTGTAATTCAATATATAACATAACTTTTGCAATTTTGATTGATTTAAATTTTTACATGCATATTTGAAAAATTATAATTAACTAATTAAACAAGTATATGAAATTGACCGTGATCAAGTATAACTTTACCTTCCCATATATATATATATATATATATATTATTAGTACTACTCAAACAACATTATATATATCTAGGCCTAAAGAATGTCACGTTTTTCAAATATTTTTGTAAATATAATATAACTTATAGGGAAAGCCATTGAACACATCAATAAATAATTACACTAATTAATTAATTTAGAAAAATATACCAAATAAAAATTGGTGAAGAAATAAATTATATTTTAAAACTAATAAGTAAAACTTAATTTATCACGTGATTCTAAATTTGGTAAGTCGGTTCAATAATTTTGCCCCAATTCGTTAAAAATGGAAAATTAGTGAATAATTAAATATGATGTCTAATTAAATTCAGCAAAAATAAATAACAAGTTAATATTTGACGTAATGGTGTTTTAATATATGTCTCTCTCTTAACTAACTTGAATTAGTTAAATTGGCCACCATAATGTTCAACTACTAAGAAGTTATATTAATTCGCGGGATGTAGTTCTATTTCGTCATGCAAAGATTTGTTTACAAATAAATAGTAAAAAATTGTTAAATAAATTATCCAGTCTATACTAATTAATAGATCCCAAAATGTTTTTTGTAGTAAACAAAACTGGTGTTTAATTTTAGGAAAAATATATTCTTACTAATTAGCTTATTTGGTGCATTGATGGGTTTTGTTATTATATCCATCAACGTACTCAATAATATTGATGAAACTAATTGTGAGTAAGGAGTTTTTGGTGGCTATAGAAAATTTTTAAAATACCCTTCACACTTTATAAATTAGAGCAAAATAATAATTGAAGGATTACCCAGTCTTGTAATTTTAAATATAATAAATATAAGTTATTAGCATTTTACCAAACATCATATTTGTTTATTCTCTTTTACAAATTTATACATAATTTCAAGAATTACTGAGTGTAAAATTGCTCACACGTTAAATGTGCCACCAATTCTTTTTTTATACAAGCATTGATAGATTTAGGTGATTCTTTGAAGAAAGAAAATAGAACCGTGATGTCTTATGTAAAATATCACATACTTAATTACTTGCGCTGAAACCCCATATATATATATATATGAAATTCTATGTGAAATGCATTTAGATGGGCTCATGTTTAATGGGATGGAGGTTGGGCTCATGGGCTTTGTCAACCAAATATGTACATTAACAAAATAGCTAGATAGTATTTAAGGGTTCAGAGCTGGACCCTGGCTGTAGCCTGGTCCAACCCCCAACAATTCAATTTCTTTTTCTTCTTTTTTTTCAAATTTATAGCCTTACATAATTTTTAAAAATATATTTTAAATTAGTAATTTCACTTCTTTTTTTAGTACAAAATCGCGTAGCAATCTTACAATAAAAATCGACTTGTATCTTTGATCATGATTAGTCTAAAATTATTGTTTATTAAAAAATACCAAATAAAATTTGAACTAGCTATCAACCTATCATCTGCTTGAAACTGATAGGATATTATGTATTTGCAAAAAATCTAAACGCTCACTTCCATATTTTCTTGTAACATAGATTTATGACTAGTTGCAACAAAGTAACCAATTTTCATATATAGGAATAACTACTTTGGGCTATAAAAACTACATATGCATTGGCCTCCCCAAACTTAATTCAGAAAACCTTGAAGCCCATAATCCATTGTCATTTATATATTTTGAATGGTCCATGGGTGTTTTAGCCCTAAACAAAGGATATATCTATCATATGGATTCTTTTTTTTATATGGGCAATGATAGATTTAGTTGGTTTTTGGGGAAGGCAGATTTGAACCGTTGCACCCGTGTGTATTATTACACCTTAACCATTGGGGCAAAAACTAGATCTTATATATCATAAACGTTAAAATAACAATGCTTCAATATATATAAAGAGAACATAAAAAATCAAATCAATATACGAAATAATGTGTTAGTTACTATATTAATACACAAAACCTTTTCAATTATTTATTTTGCGTTTAAATTTCTGATAACTTCATAATCATATAACATAAGTAGTTGAATTTTAGTTTTATTCTTTCAAGATACAAAAGTAAATTTGTCATGCCCTTAACAATTTGTTTAATACAAATTCCTCCCCCAGCCCAAACCACTTATGTCCAAATGACCATACTGTCCCTCACCAATTAACCTAACATACTAGGGTTAGGCCTTGAAACTATTGCGAATCGAGCATTTCTTTCGTATCTCTCCTTTAGTTCCAGTTAATACTTTATACGCTGCCATTCGGTTAATTGATAATGCAAATCTCCTGCGAAATTTTTCAAAAAGGCGAGAGTACTCATCGACTAATTGGTACGTTTCATTGCCATATTTGAGCTGTTGGTCAACTCCGAGGATCGATTTTTCGGCGAGAACCCTAGTGTAATAAGAGTTGGTGAACTTGTAGTTGGGGCCAGAATTGTCTGGGTTCAGCTCCACCGTTGGTTTTTTCGAACCCTTCGGGCATTGTTTGGTTAGGTCATTAAACACAGATTTCTTCATCGTGGGATCTGGTTTTCCAGTTTTGTTGAAATTGTATAAACGGTCTTGTATGTAACTGCAATGCGTTTTGCCCATTGTGTGTGCTCCTGAAATTAAGAATTAACAATCTAATGTTATAAAACAACCATAATCCATTTGGGCAGCTACTTAAACTTGTGCCAAAATTTTGTTTTTCGATTGAATGATTTTGTAGTCACTAAAAATGTTAATCAAAAGTTGTTCATAATGTTAATCATGATAGTCATTACGATTTCTTCTCCTAACAGCTTAAGCTTTTGGGAGATATGGTTTCTAACATAGTATCATATGTTAGTTTTATGGGAGGTCCAAGGTTCAAGTCTTGGCACGCACGTGAGAGAAATGTTAACTTAATCTTTTGAGAGAGATGGTTTCTAATACATAAGATAATGGGTCATCTCATGATTTCCTTCAATAACGAGGTAATACTTTATCTTGTAGACATTTTTTTTTGCGAGTGTAGAATTATATTATTTTTTATTTTGTCCTTAGACTTTTATTTGACAAACGAAAAAAAAGAAGTTAATAAATACTATATTGAATGTAACAAATGTCAAATTGTGGAAATTAAGGAAAATAAATAGTAAGAGCTGTGATTTAGTATTTTAATTTACCTAGGAGTGTAGCCATGTCTTCCCCATCTAAACCCTTGGATTGGAAATATTTGAGTGCTGATTCCCATGAAATCGACGGTGATGGAAAGTCTATCCATGATGCTTTTGATTCATATCCATCCCTTCTTCCCAAGAGAACAGGATAAGATGGTGCACCAGCCTGTAGTTAATTTATCACCCATTTTAATTAATTAAATATAACTTAATATATATATATATATATATATGACAAATTTCTCATGCGGATTACTGTTTACGGGCCATCCGTGTGGATTGGCCCATTTGGCAGGCTTTCCGATGTAATTTTTTGATGAAATTTGGTGGGAATGTTTTTTATCGTGTATAGAATATCTCCACCAAATTTTATCAAAAATTTACAACGGGAAGTTTGCCAAATGGGTCAATCCATATAGGTGGTCCGTGAATAGTAATTCGTACCAGAAATGCTCTCATATATATAAAGATATCTACTATTATATAAAATTAGAACTCATTGGAAAGTTATTATATTTGTGGTTTTTCAATTTTATCCCTATAAACTTTTATTTCACAAAAAAATAACATTTTGGTGTAAATATAGTGTTTCGCAAACTCGTTAATGAGGGCACTATGAATTCAACTATTGTACTTACTATTATTTTTTTTTTCACTTTTTATCTTTAAATTATTTATATCTTAGTTGCATCTATACAAAAAAATCTAGTGTATATATGTATATATAAATGTTAGATACATACATACGAAAGAGCATCTCTAGTTGCAAGATTGAGAATATCAGCACAAGAGACAGCACCAGGGCACCGATCTTCTAAGACAGTTTTGATTTTGTCGATGACGACGAATACTTCTTTTCCAAACCCGGAATTTTGTGGTGCAGTTTTCTCCGTGTTTGGACCGTCGAGGAGAATAGATCCATCACAACCCTGAATAAGAAAATATGTCAACCGATCACACCACTTCTTGTTTTGCTGTATAAACAAAATATAATTTTTTTTCGGAGGAACCTCCGACTCCAAATCATCTAATAAAATAAAAAACGAGTCTGATTATTCCAAGTGGTTAGAGTATGTTGAAAATCGTAAAACGATAATGGTTCAAGCTCTACGCTTGCATCTCTCTCCTTTCAGAACATCTGATTCTTACTCATCGCTTATATTAAAAGGAAAATAAAAAAAAATTGCAGCTTTAAATTATTTTATTTGGGCCAGCTTGAAGCATTAAATGAATCAATTTTTTTGGGCTTAAATATAACTTTCTTGTCGGAGTAGCATGGAAGTAAGAGAGTTAAGTAGAATTGAAGCCAAACTGCTATTAAATGGGCTAGCTTTGATTCTACCCAAATTTTCTTTGACTAAAAAATTCGTTAGATTTTTATTGAGATTTGGTCTTTTATAATTAAAAACTCCTTTCAGAGTTAAATATATATATATAGAAAGTCTAGTTTGAATTTTATACATTTTAAAAATAATTAATTCCAATGTAATTAATAATTGAAAACTAAAATAAATTTCTATCCTAAATTTGATAAATTGTCGCAAAAGTTATATCCCAAATTAAATTGAACAACAAGAAAAAAAATTTCAATACAAAGGAAATAAAAAAAAATCAAAATATTTCGTCACCGTGGGTTGGTACAAGAAATTAAAAATAAATAAATAAAATTTCATTCTACTTGATTTGTGGCACAAACTCAATCCCGTGAATGGATTTGCAATGGTGAGAGGTGTAAAAAATCATCCGATTTTACTTTTTATTATATGATTTTATTGCATAAAAAAATATGAAAATTAGTATAAAAATAAAACACAGTATTTAACCAAAAAACAAACTTCCTTTTTGAGGAGGTAAGCAATTCAATTTTTAGTGGGATGATGTCCATGATCAATGAGTAGATAAAGTCTACCAAATTTCATAAAATAAATCGATCGAGAAGTGGTTGATCTAAAAATCTAAAATTTTAATTGGCAAAAATGCACACATATATATCAATCTTTAGTTCACCCACTCTCCGATTTAATTTTTTGATGAGACTTTCTGAAACATACAACATATTAAATGTGTGACTCCACTGGTTCATTTAAGCACTGTCACATTAGTTTGTACAAAATAGAACAAACCTAGCATATTTTATATATGCATGAATGAGTGTATACATACTAATATACAAGAGAGAGAGAGAGAGAGAGAGAGAGAGAGAGAGAGAGAGAGAGAGAGAGAATACATTGGGCATGCAATCAGCATAGAGCAACTTCACAAGCTTTGGAGTAATGCTTTTATCTGCGCTCCAATAAATCTTTACTTGGTGCTTAACAAAATTCTCTGCATTCTCACAAGTATTAGTCTTCTTGTAATATTGCCGGATCAGCCGTGGTGCTGCCGGTGGTGGCAGCGTCTCCGCCGCCTGCACACTCACATATTCAAAGCTCACCAGTGCAAGTGCTACCACCACAAGAGAAACAAACAAAAAATGCCCATTTTCTCTCCCCATGATGATTTTCTTCAAAAAAAAGTTATTTAATTGCCTTTAGAAACTCTTTTAAGCACTTCACAAAATGAGCTTTGATATATGTTTAATGTGCAATGGAGTTGAACTGGTACAATAGAAAGGTTTTTATAGAGATTTCTTATTGGGTAATTGACATTTGTACCCCCTGAAATTTACATGTATTCTCTCTTTGATCCCTAATGATCTAGTTGCTACATTTTGCTCCTCAAAGTTTGAGCCAAATTGCACTTCCATCCAACATCGGATGCCCAGTCAATTTTTTAATGGAAATTCTGTTCAAAAAATAGACTATGGCATCCAATTTTAAATGAAAGTATAACTTAGTTCAAATTTTGACAATTAAAACGTAATTAAAAAAACAAGAACTAAAGTGAGAATACAAGTAAACTTTGGGGGGTGTATTACTTGACCAACATTTTGCCAAGTTGAGGAATTATGAAATTAAGAAAGGGTACATTTGACTCAAAATACCCCTTTATACTTTTTTTCAAGTAATTTTAATGGTTTTTTTTAATTGGCCTCGATTTTCTAATAAAGGTTGTCAAGGGAGTGAAATTTTTAGTGTATAAATATTGTACACAATCGTGTACTTGATTAATAAGTTACACATATGGTGTGAACTCATGATATTTTATGTTTTATATGTTATTTAGATGCATAGTGTTATGTACCATGTAAAGTGGTAAAATTTTGGAATAGTTTTATGTATCAAAATTAATTGATTAATTTTTAAATAAATATTTATATCGGAGTACATTAATGAAAGGAGAATTAGAACTCGCAATTTCCTTTAACCTTTTTTTTTTATTACCCTTTAACTGAATTGATGTATGTTGAAATTGTATTAAAAAAAAGGTTAAAAACTATATTTGTTTAATATGAATGCATGTCGATCACACTTTAATTCATGCTTGGTCTCGACGTATTTAGGACTATGTATAATTAAAACTAGGAAATATTTTTATTTTTTTGGAGAGAAATGTTGAAAATAGCTAGGTCAAACTATTGATTCTACATGAAAAAATTGTATAACTAGTAGAGGAGTGTCATCACATAGTAATGATTGAGGCCTTTTAAGTTAAAACCCTACACCTGTAATTGCTATGCGGGCAGACCGGTAAAGCAATAAAAAATATCATTTAATTAAGAAGAGCAATTACCAGGGACATTTTTCATGTATATAATAGATTTTGTTGGCCCTATTCTTATAATCTAATACACAGTTTAAAATGCAATGAGTCTTGCATAAGTAATTAAAAAAAATAAAAATTGGAACAATCGAAAAAGGGTCCTGTGTGGTCGCCCACCCTACACACTCTCAAGGCCACTCCTGCTCTGATCACTATTCTTATCATCTAATACACGGTTTAAAATGCAATGAGTCTTGCATAAGTAGTAAAATAAATAAATTGGAACAACCGAACAAGGGTCCTTTAAATTGTGGTCGCTCATTCTACACACCCTCAAGGCTAGTCCTGCTCAGATCACTATTTGAGTTGTCGACGAATTCTCAACAAAGCTTGAGGAGATTTCTTCGATCGGGTGCTTTTTTGGACGGGTTTAGCGAAATTTTTTTTTATTTTTTTCATTCTTCCTCTTTAGTTACACTAACCATTCAAGAAGCTCGAGTACTGATATCGATGTCTCTCTAACCTTGATCTCCTCCCTTCAAAAATATCCGTAAATTTTTATTTTTTTTATCAATATATTTGCATGACAACGTCGTACTAATTATTAAGTTCTTTATACTGTCTTTCAATTTGTTAGAATATTACTACAACATATTGTTCAATTAGTAACAAATAATTATTGCGAAAACACATGTTCATCACAGAATGTACATATTTTAGTGATGAAAATTTGTGTGTTATCACATAATTAATGTGTTCCTTTAATAACATAACAAAAAATTCGTCACAAAATTATTGATGACAACTAAGAGATTAGTAACAAAATTAGAGTTTTGTCAACAATTAAAGGATATTTCCTTAAATAAAAAGATAACTAAAGGGACCATTATTTATGTAGCAACCTCATAATTTTTTCTCTTAGAAAAGTATATTTGTTGACGTGGATGTGCATGTACCATTTGAGTCTTTAGCTCGAAATAATTGGATCCGCACATTAATCAATGTAAATTACCATTTCACATATCCCAATTAAGAGAATGCAAGTGTACAATTACTTCTGGCCAACGTTAATTACACACTAATTTTCACTAATTTTTTTAGTAACATTTTATCTTATTTATTCGGTACAATAATACTAAGTATATTCTAATTCTTATAGAAATTTTATTGTCATTCCCCATTTTTTTTTAAAATATCATGTAATTTCTTTGTATTTTAGTTTACAATTAACCTCCTTAACTAACTTAATAGTGTTAGTGATCGATCTTCTAGGATAATGGATTATATATATACTCTTATTATTAGTGAGTGGTTACAAGTTCAAAATCGAAAAAATAAATTTTATCACGTAATTGATGAAATATGCTTGAGCTCCATCGTGGGGTGTATTTTGTCCGTACTTCATATGATATTGTGTATGTCATATCAATTTGGATGATATGTATGTTCAAAAAAAGAAAAGGTTTGGACAATATGCACTATCCTGTTTGAAATAATTTTTTTTACCAATTATATATATACGCGTTGTAGATTTCTTCATATTCAGAAATGAAACATTGCAACACAAAAATAAAATACTAGACTGTGTATCATTATTTTGTTAGCATTATCCCGTGACATACTCTACTCTTCACAGTACGTTTTACGTTGTTATTTTTTGTTCGATTGTCAACATTTGCTCAATCAAAAGATCAATAACTTTATTCTTTCTACAAATTCTTTTTTAAAGTACGTCTTGAATATAATTTTTAATTTCTTTTACAACCACAGTGACAATTCTAAAATTTACTCAAATAATAGTCACACCCCAGCTGGTGTTAAATTTTATTTTTTTTAATTGTTAAATTATATTTCAATTAATCTTGAATACAAGTGGGAAGGA
Organism: Lonicera japonica; assembly: GCA_021464415.1. Lineage (NCBI taxonomy): Eukaryota > Viridiplantae > Streptophyta > Magnoliopsida > Dipsacales > Caprifoliaceae > Lonicera > Lonicera japonica. Next base: position 8,447,467 of record CM038468.1, on the reverse strand, counting down.
ATTTGGAGTTTGATCACATGCATCGAGATCTAACGACATTCCACTACGCCATCTAATTCAAAGTGTCCATCATAAGATACGCGGTAGTGATTTATCTACTACCCTTAAATTTCAAGATACAAATATTATTTTTTGTTCGTTAGATTATAAGACTTTTTTAGTCTTCAACACAATGTCAACCTCCATATATATTTGACCATGGCAAGAATCGTCTAATTGCATTTATAATAATAATAATAAAAAAAAAACACACTATATTTTTTTATCTTTTTAGTTCTTTTAAAAGCGGATTAAAAAAAATTGTTTCTCTAAACAAACAATAATTTTTAAATTATTTGACTAGTTCATCGAGTTAGTGCGATTTGAAATGCAAAAATGAAAATTTGCTTCAATACGGCAAAAATGAAAAGATAAGGCATTCAATACTTTTCAAATATCATGTGGTTATATTTTATTTCAATAATGACACTCCACGGAACACTATACCAAAAATGCCAAATTGTGGATGTAAATTTCTCTACCTTTGTGAGTATCGCAAAGGTCTAAAAGACATATGTTTTAAATTATTAGAGCCTTTATTACTACTTGTGGTTTTTTTAATATTTTAATATTTATAAATAATTCCATTGTATGTCACTTCAAAAATAGTGACAAACAGTGATAAAGCGACTGCCACAATAATTTGTCACCAATTTATGATAGCTATTAATGGTCACAAATTCATAAAATTACCATTGCACTGTTTCCAATTTATGACTTTTTCTAACAGTCACATGTGACATGTTTGTAACTTGTACTGCTAGTAGCAGTCATAATTCTTAAGATTGTGATAGTCATTATCAATGCAAAGCACCAATTTATCACCTATGACTGTTCTAAGTCACTCTTGGTTACAGTAACAAAGTTAGGGTTGGTCACGGGTCGGGTTTGGCCAATACCAAACCCAACTCGCATCTAAAATACTCCTCGAACTCTCCCCGAATTCAATGCGGGTTTATTTTTTAGAACCCAAACCCGCTCCGCGTTTATGCTGTCAAACCCGAACCCACTCCGTCCCGAATTCGTAAGTTCATAAAAAAAATCATTCTTTATGCCTTTATATCAGTATATGTTTATGCCTCGTCAACTAGTGCATTGCCTTTCAATTTTATTTTTTTTAAAAAAGCACAATAGCGCACACACACACACACATATATATATATATATATATATTCCATCTTGATCATTCTTAAACAAACAAAAATAGTCTTTATTTTATCTATTTACAAAATTCACTAACAGATCTATTATCTATATAAAAATATATTCCATCCAAATGAAACTAGGGATTCTTAAAATGCTATATATATATATATTTAATATTAACATATATTTTTTTATAAAAGTATACAGGTCGGGTCGGGTTTTAAACTGTCAAAACCCGAACCCGGCCTGGGTTTTTCCTTAGAAACCTGAACCCGACCCGGGCTCAAAAAAATCCGACCCAAACCCTCTCCATCCGGGTTGGGTCAGGTCGGGTCGAAAACCCGCCGGGTTAGGTTTTTTTGCCATCCCTAGACAAAGTCTAATTATGACAGTTTTTTTAAAGTAAAAAAAACTTGTTATAACATTAATTACAATGGTAAAAAATAGTTACAAACGTTCTTTATGACTATTTTTGGCTTTCACAAATCATTGATTTTTATGTAATATACGATTCTATAGTTATAGATTATGCTACCATCATGCAAGAAGAAAAAATATATAAAAATTAGTGTGGCCGTCTTCTATTGGTTGTGGAGTACGCATATGTGGTACTTCCGTAGTACTTAATATTTTGAGAGTTGGGACTAGAACGATAAATAACCCTCTCTCATTTACGCGTAATTGTCACAATAAACGACTGTGACAATATGAAGTTTTTAAGAGTTCAAATCAGAACGCTATTGAGAATATTCGGTGCAAATAAAAGTCCAAGTGCAAGTGCAACACAAGCACATCTCTAGAGTACATATAGGCCAGCGAGATCATCAGGCTAGCCATTGATTAAATTAGAAAAAACCTAAGATATATATATATATATATATATAATAATTCGAGAATTCATGACAACAAAAGTTTAACTAATAAGATGAAGTATTGATAGTCTGTCGCGACAAATGATCTCAATATGAAGTTTTGATACTCCTAAATATTAAATTTTGAAAACTTATTGTCATGATTATTAATCGTGACAATTATTACAAGTGTCAAAACTTTTTATTCTCGCTGTTTAAAATCGTGGCAAACCAAATTTCTAAATTAATTTATATTACGCTGTAAACTATGACAATTTAACGGGCTACCAACCGCCCAAATTACTGTATCGAACATAACTTCCATATAAGCCAAAAAATAAAAAAAGGTTTTTTTTTTTCCTTTTTTTTTATGAAGGAATTATTTGTTTTTACAACTACAAGTGAAAGAGAGGGAGGGCCGGAGTTAACAAACAAAATGAAAAATGTTACTTTAAACTCGCTGCTCGAATTGTAAATCTACCACTTAGGCCATCTTCAATATTGGTCATTGTTTTCCTAAAAAACTTACTACGTGTTTGAAATTGAGGAAGGAAAAGATATGTCGAAGAGTAATTCCTGGAGTCATTTGTACATGAGATAAAATGTGAGTCATATACAGTCACACGAAGAATTTCATGTAGAAATGGTGATTTTCAAAGTGACATAGAATTTAAAAACAATTTCATGCCAATTATAAAGAGAAGTTTTCTAAAAAGAATTTGGCATATAGTTTAAAAAAATAGAAATCACTATTCGAAATGTCCTTATGATTTCAATGATATTATTACCGACTTTATTTACAGGGTAATCATATTGCATCAATTATTGAGTTGTATATATTAAAATTGTGCAACCTACTAATGCAATCGGTATGAATATTTATCTTGTTGGCCCTTCCTAATTAATTATCTTTTATAATGTTAATTTGTTTTATTAATAAACATTATATCATAATAGTTTCCTATTATATTGTATAAATATAAATTAGCTAGGCTATAAAGAGGGATTCCCTCACTTTAACAAAAAGAAGTGATAACCATTTAGTGGGGTAAATCGATAAATTTTTTTATGAAAATTTGTATAAATGATCTATATAATGAGTAGCTTACCTCCACAATAATTCATAATAAAATTCAACCTATAAGTGGGTGTTTTGAAAAATTGATATATATGTATATTTTCAACTGTTAAAATTTTTGATGATCATCTTACCCACTTATAGGTTGAATTTTTTTTTTGAAATTTGGTGGAAGTAATCTATTCATAATATAGATCATCTCTACAAATTTTCATAAAAAAATTCATCAACTTACCCCTCCAAATGATCATCCCTTCTTTTTGTTAAAGTGAGAAAATCTCTCTTTATAACCTACCTCTAAATATATATATATATATATATAAAAGTTGATCGGTACTTGTTCCAAGCTAGTAAGTAGAGAAATTAAGTTCCAAGAAATACACTTTTTCCTTGTCTAGGTACGTGGGAAACTAAAAAATCTATTTTACATATAAAGTTTGTACATTAAACGTACAAATGCTGAAAGTAAAATGGCAAAAAAATCTCGTTTTAGCTATTTCATGTAAATAAATTATGCATATTATAGAAGAATTTGAATCACATATTTCTATCAGAATCTTGGAGGGAGAAAATGATGAATATTTGAAATACAATTATACTTGTTTTTGAATGAGTTATTAACATTATGTTTATTGTAACATGAGGTATTTTCTGTTCAAGAAACAAACAACTCATTTGATTTTGGACTAAAGTAGCCCCGTGATCAAAGTTTATGAATGCACATGGTATAAATTAAACTTTATGGATGAAAGTAAAAAAGTGGTCAAATTTCATTGGGGTAATATATAAATAACTCTTTTGAGATGTACTTTTAAGAAAATAATTCATTTTATTTTAATTCGTACAAGCGATGATTCAATAATACAACTTTTTTTATACAAATCTCTAACCACCACAACAAAAGGTGGACACACAGCCACCCCAAATGGGTGGACACCACACATTCATATGGATTGAACCCGTGACCTCTTTATTATAAGAACAAAGAAGATGTCAATCAAAACATAAGGTCGTTTGACAATCACAAAAAATATGTATATCTACATTTTATTCCAACTTAATAAAAGGAATTTTAAAGGCCTGAAATTTTCTAGCTTCGAGATTCCTTAAAGATATATGCAGTTCGAAACTTGGTGCATGTCCCTAAGATTCTCATCTCTCTTCCTCAAATTCGAACACTGAATCTATCCGGACTGTATTGTTTGTACTAAAACAATAACCACTTATCCTTATAAATATAAAGATATGAGGAATTTGAAATTTATGCTTATTTTTTTATATATAAAATGACAGAAATACCCTCGATCTCTATAAACTTATAACCTACTGTGATTCTGTGAATAATAATTAATTTGTCATGTGACTCTTGGGACATTGAAATTGCCATAATTTGGTGGTTGATCCAAGATCCTAATTTTATTGTTAAATATAAATAATTTATATATATGTATGTATATTATTGAATTTTATATGGGTAATAAATGCAATGTTTCTTAAGAAAAGGGCAAAAGGTCCAACCCCCACTTGGCAATGCATATACAACTGTAAAGAAGTAGGGTATTAGTTTAAGCTAACCAAGAGACTGCTTAGTTATGATTCAAGGTTTCTTTATTTTATTTTATTTTATTTTTAAATACAAATTTATTTTTTTAAGTTAAATATACATTGAAACCGTATAATAAACATACCCGTTGGCAGACCGACCATAGATTATGGTATACTTGTCAATAACCACCTTAATTTGTACGTGAATTAAGTTGCTTATATGTTATGTGCTTAGTGGTTGTTTTTTTTTCCCCGAAAAATTAGATGGGTTCTTAAGTAATTAAGTGGATGAAAATATTTTATAAAAAAGGAAAGTAAGTGAATGAATTAAAATATGGGCATCCACATAGAGTGGTCAAATTCGAGCTTTGATTATATCCTTTACCTGTTTTTGAACTACTTGGATTAATCCATTGTTTGAATGCCATTAGCATCTTCTTTATGATTTCATAACAATGAGATTTTGGGTTTGATATGATTCACATGGATATTGAACCTTTTATTGTGTCCAACTTGTTATTGTGGTAGTTGTGTGTCCACTCTTTTATGTGACAGTTGCGCAATTATAACTTATATATATATATATATATAACGTTGTAAAATCATTGCTTTTACGTATAATATAATAAATGGTAAATAAAATGATACGTGGGTTGTGAATTGGTTATATTTCAATTAACTAATTTAACAATGTGTAGAAAAGTCTCAATACTTCTTCTCTTGTTTAACCTGAACCAAATTAGTTAGTTTTGTACTTTTGTTTGCCAACTTTCCGTGTATTACTTAGGTTGTTCAATATTTGCTTTGTTTGCCATTTTGTGAGGTTTGTTTTAATTTTATTAAACTCATCCCTCTTTCATATTTTAAAAAATTATAAAACTTCTCGAATGTGATGTTCTAAATCCCATTTAATTAGAAGTTAAATACTTTCTCAACTCTATTAATCATGATCATCGTCACAAACAACAGCGTAATCAAGATGGAACAAATAATTCAATTGAATCCAAATAAATTTACTCGTTAAATTAGACCAATAACTAAACAATGAGAAAGCTATTTGAACAATTTTAACACAAATATTAAAGGTAATTACTGTACACAGAAAATATACATGTCTAGAAGTCAAGTAGTCGATCATAACTTCTTCTTTTTCGTTTGCCAAGAAGCAGCCCACGATATATAAAGTCATCCGATTACACCCCAAAATTTAAAACATGTAAACAGTTTTCTAGTAACTATGTGCGTTTGTTCTTACTTGTTACGTATAAACAAGGCGGTCTCGCGATCCTTTTGAAAAGTTGAACTATGTTAATACTTAATTAGGTTAGATTGGACTCACTAAGTTGGTTAATCGACCTTGGACTAGATCCGCCCTAGCGCTTGCTTATAAATGAATAAGCAACCCTCTGCTTGGGTCCTTCACGTTTGAGTTAGAAAACATGTAAATAAGACTAATTTCGTTGGGTTCTTATTGTGTAAAAGAGCAAAGGAAATAAGAACCCATTGGGCCTTTTAAAACCAATAAGACATGAGTTCTTAACAGGTAATCTAATAACCCGTTAACTTAATGGGCTTGGGCTTGGACTCAATTTGAGGGCGTTTTAGTTTTAGTGGACTGTATAAAGAACCTGTCAATTAAATAACTCTTTGTGCTTTGAATATTATAATAAAAATAATGTTTAAACAAAAATTTCAACCCATAACTTTAAATCTAAAAAATATATGTTATTACTATTTGATATATTTATTTTGTTTTAAAAAATTATACATAATGTGAACAATTATTAGGTATTATATTTATCAATTCTAGAGTATTTAATCCATGCCAAACTAAGTGTCAAATTAATTATACTTTCACAGGTTTCAGGAAAAACAGTTATTTTAACATAATTAATGAATTAAACTTATTATTATTATTATTATTATTATTATTATTATTATTATTATTATCATCATCATCATCGTGAGATTCGCTTCACTAATAATGTACTAAAAAAATAAGACTCTTAATTCTGGACATTCCAACTTAAAAAAAACATTTATCTCTTAATTTAGGACGAAAGAAGTACATATCTGCAAAAACAAATAAAGTAAAGACGTATTATCACTCTTTCTAGATTTATACGTAAACAAAGTGCTGGCAATATCGAATATGTGCCACTCCATGTATGTTGATTGAAAATACCCAAAACTATTTAATATTTTATGTACATACACTATTTAAAAGCAATTGGTGCAAGTAGATAATTACTTTGGAAAATGAAAAAATTTGAAGGGACATTAGAGTGTTTATTGCTTTACTTACGTCACAGATTTGTTCCTGCACATATTTAGATTCACCCCTAAAATATAATTAAATTTTATTGGATTGATAGCGAAGAAACTCATACCCAAGTTTTGTGAAACTTATACTACAAAAGTGATTTTTTCGCAATTTTACAGCGATTTAGAGACATGTATATAGTGTTTGTTATTGAATATTATTGGCATATGTACTTTATAGTAATTTTTTCGTAATCTACATTGTAAGATCTTTCTAACCATATGTGTATTGCATCATTTAGATGTGAATTGAGTTAATATATATATATATATGGCCTTCTGAAGATGGTTTCGTTGTCATTTGAATTTAGTGGAGAAGCTACACATTGGCATTTTTGCTACATCACAGCTATTAGTAAAAAGTGTTATGGAAAACGTCAAAATAATTATCAAAGGAGAATTACAGTAAACTTTAGGTACCAAAGGAATAATGGTAAATAAATGAAGGTCAAAAATAAATATTGACCCATTAATTTTTTTATAATTTTCTATGTCGATATCAACGGAACCTTAAAATATCATAAAGGGATGAGAATTGAAATTTATATATATATAGACATGAGTTTTTGTCATACCTTTATTTGACTTAAGCCGTCATTCACGCAGCCTCAGTCTCAACTAAAACGTGAACGGAGGCTAATTCATTTCTTTACGTATAATTGTAAATATCGTTTGCTTTACAATTTTAAATTCTATATTAAAATTTTAAATAATTAGAATTTTATATACTATTAGCTTATAAGCAAAATAATCAAATTATCCTATCCTCTGCAAGTTCAACCATTAAATTTTTTATCTTATTTTCTTTACGTATAATTTTACATAAGTTGCTTTACGATTCTCAATTTTATTATTAAGGGTGTGTTTGATAATAATAATAAAAATAATAACAAAAACAGTTGATTTTTGTAAAAAAAATTGAAAAATAAGTCAGAGCGTGTAGTGAGATGTTTTCTTATTTTTTGACTTTTTCTGTAGAAAAATTTTCTTTGGGGGTTAAGAAAGAAAAGAAAATTCACAAAAAATTATGAAAAATTAAAGAAATCTAGTCATAAAAATGAGTATGAAATGGAGAGTATTTCATCATATGCTTCAACTTATTTTTCGACTTCTCACACAAATCAATTATTTTTCTTTTTATTTTTTATGTTATTAGCAAAGGGAGACTAAATTTTAAATAATTAGAATTTTTTATGTTATATAAGCGAAATAATCAAATTATCAAAATAACCAAATTTTTTATCTTATTTTTCAAACTTGTGAACTTGGTAAAGTAAAGAATATGCATGCGTTCAATCATATAGTACAGATTATGAGTCTCTTATCTCTATATTTCATGTACCAAAAAATTCTTATTCTCTTTTTTTTCATCTACTTATTGTCAATTACATTTTTTTATCACCAATTTTCTTTTTAATGTTCATGAATCCCCACTAGAGTAGTGGTTGAAAGAGGGAGAGGGGATAAGGTACCCAACCACACTACCGCACTTGTTTGAATTCCCGCGGGAAAGTTACATACTCTTTTTTTAAAAAAAAATTAAGGGAGGTCTAAGTCTCTCTCCTTAATCCTACAAATAAAGAAAAACCCTCCCCTCCCACCCCATGAGTCGAACTCTTGACCTCAAGGCAAGGGTGGAGGTTGCCTACCACTGGGCCAACCCCTCTCCTCAAGTCTCTCCCTTAATCCTACATACTCTTATTACTAGAGCACTTTACTTAAAAGCAAAAATTTGTTTTGTTTTTCCTTTTATGTTTCACTTAAGCAACTGTGGAAAAAATGTTAAGAAGAACACCACCGATGCTAAGGCATGGATTTGTGGTGTAATAGAATACTAAGGTAGGTTAGTTTTATGCCCAAAAAATATAAAAAAATATAAAAAAAAAAAAATTTAATTTTATACTAATTTAGCTAATTTTTTGGTTCCTCAAATAAACATAAAGAAAAAATCATTGTCAAAACAATTGCCATGATTCATAATTATCCATTGTACCTTACGCTATCACAAGAGTATGAGATTTTCCTAACATACTTGCTTTTATATTAGACTATATATTAATATTGTTAAATCAATTATTTCTTTGTCAAATTATAATATTACTTTGAGGAGTTGCATTGTATTGTATGCTTCTAAAATCGTACATTACTCTTACAATAAAAATAATTGATTCGGTAATAATACCACTCTTGGAATAAGTTTTTTTATATGAATTGGTAAAAGAGAGACAATCGACTATTAAAGCTGATATTTCTATTTTTTAAACTATTATAAGATTACCATCGGATCAATATTCGACTTTGTACTCTTAAGATCGATTCTTGGTATTATTAAAATAATATTTAACCAATGGTAACTACCCATCGTGAGTGAATATTAGTCGAGATGTACAAAAAATAGCACAAACATCCTATGAGATAATCTTTGGAAAATAATAGAAAAAACGTTATATGGATAATACATATATATATATATATATAACGTGTTGCAAAAAATTAAGAGGGGATGTATTACATTAATGATTTGTGGCTGTCACCTTCACAAAATAACTGATTAGTCTAAGCAACCGTATACGAAACCCTTTGTTTTTTTGTTTTTTTTTTTTGGACAATAAAACCCTTTGGTTGGTGTTAACTAAATTTTATGAAAATTTGGGAATAAATTGAATGGCTCAAAATTAAGCAGCCATTTTTATTTTAGTCACTTATATATTTTCATGGATTCTAATTAATGTCAATCTTAAAGTTGTATACGTGGGCAGGGCAATCACACATTTTAAACACGACATTAAAATAGCAGTCTAAAAATTAGTATTTTGTATATATTAAAAAAGAGTTCTTTATTTTTATTTTTCAATATGACCATGTATATCTGGGAACTGGCAATATTCATGATTTAATAATCCTTTTAATTTCTAGCCACATTATTTATTTATTTATTTTTCAAAGAACTTCAATTTGACCAGAAACGGATCTCCAAAGATGTATATTAGCCGTCACATTACTCTGCCTTATATATAGGTTGGTTTAACTACATAAAAGTATGATGCATTTTCGGTGTATTTTCATTTTACGCGATGTACACAAAATATGGGAGATTTTAAGTTTAAATCCTACATCGATGTATTAAATAAAATAAAATGACCTAAAACACATCTTTTTTTTAGCTTATTTTGTACATTTTTTTAAAAAATTATCTCTTAAAGATATTTGAAACTACTTATAACGTGTTTGAGCCTATATCACTATCACCCTCGAATTCTTGCCTATGAAGATTTGCTTTCTTGTCTAGATTTGTCATGCAACACCATTCCTTATGGGATTAATTATGATTGAGTTTCGAATTATGTTCACTCATTTAAAAAATTGACAGTAATACAATATGAGTTAGAGCTCACTGATTACTTTTATTTTTATTTTTATTTTCCCTTTTAGGGCTTTTTCTCCCGCTCCATATTTTCTCCTTTTACCCTTTTTTTAAAAAAAAATATATGTTAGTTTGATACCTCATTTAGACTTTTAACCGCCAAATAATATCCGATAATACCAGATAGGAAAATTACCATTAATGAAGTTAAAATGGAAGCCAAATGGACTAGAAATTAAAGTATGATGTATCACTATATCACTTAATTCATTTTCAAACCTATCAGAAAAAAAATACTTTTTACTTTCATTTTTTATCTTGTTATCAAACAAAATCTTGTTGTTACATTCAGTGCGAGCATGCACTAGCAAAGGTAACTTGGATGCATTTTAAGGGCACTTAAGATATTGCTTCCTAGTATCAATATCTTATGCCTCATTTGGTTCACGGAAAAGAAATCAATTCCCTTATCTTTCCCATAAAGGTGGAAAACTAAATTTTCTGTCAAATTTCCTTTCTTGTGTTTGGTAAAGCATGGGAAGTATTTAGGTAAAGATATTATTGTCTAATTTTTTTGTAATAAATGCTTGGAAATCACACGGGAAAATCAATCCCATTTGTTTTGAAAGGAATGGTTTTACCCCCTACTTCCCCTCTCTCAGGAAAGTGTTTCCAGAATTTGTGTTTACCAAACAAAGGAAATGAACGACCCTTCTTTCCCGAGTACTAAAATCCGTGAACCAGACGAGACCTTAGAGTGACACTATTGTCAAACTAGTTATAATTATTGCCTAATCAATGTATAGTATTATAAATATAAAATACTACTTTCTCCGGCAAAGATAGGAGCGAACCTATGATTTTAAATTAGTGATTTTTTTTAAAGTTACTAAAAACGTACAATAATAAATTCAAAAAGACAATAACAAATCAAACCAAATATCAACATCAATATTTGATTATTCAAGAACCAAATCTTAGTATCAAAACTATTTATCTTACTCAGGTTAAAGTTTTTATTATTAAATTCTATGGATTTCTTCAAAAAAAATGTAAAATTTCTAGTAATTAACATGATTTGAACCCTAGTTCATAAAAAGTTTACTCTCAACCTTAACTTGTAAACCAACCTAAATTAATATTAAACACATCTCTTTAAATTATATATTACAGTAGCACACGCATTACACGAATAAATAAATTAATATCAAATATAGGTTAAAAGATCCCCGAAATTTAGGGGGACGGCCATTGCCATACCATCCCTTCGATATGATTTTGTTGACAATTAGAATACCCTTATTTTAAACATATATCAATTTGTTGTGAATAATTTTGGCATGTACAAAGATATAAATAGAAAGTCACATCAACTTGAGGGTTAAAATCTTAAGATAATTAGAAAATTACCCTCCAAATTAATACGTGGTCCTTTGGGTTTACTTTTATTAGCAAATTGGCTGGAAAACAAAAAAAGAAGAGTCCATTATTTTTAATTCTATCACCATCCTACAAATTAAAATTTATTTAGCTACGAGCAGAGGGCAACCCCCACCTAATACATAATGCCTATCTAGTTTATTTTTATAGGGAGGCTAGCTAGGAATGTCTAAACAATTAATTTCATTTTTTTTTGTTAAATTTAGTTATTTTCTTTCCGATAACTATTCAAAATAATATTATATATATACGAAAATTTTCAAGTGCGGATCGGACTAAACTTTTTACGACGGTTTTTCGTTGTTAAAAATATCTGCCTAATGTTTTGGCGATGAAAAAATGTCTCTAAAAGTTCCGGTCCATACCAGAAATGCACTCTATCTAAATATATAAGTATACTTTGATAATTACACATTAGATGTTAGTATATTGGAAAAGATGGTGGGTTTTTCCACTCACTTGCAGGAACCTCATTTCTCTTCCCCTTCCCCTCCGTGACCGACCTATGTATATTTATGTAATGCTTGTATCAACATATATATATATACTCTAATAATTAGCAGTGTTTTAAAAGGCGGGCTAGGCGGAGCCCAGGCACTCCAAATAGTGCCTAGGCGGGTAATTAGGCTCCGAAATAAATTAGGCGGATTTAGCCTAAGTGGGCTGGGCGAGTCTAAGTCGGTTGAGCGGGGGCTAGGAGGATCGAATTACTTTTTTTTAATTTTTTGCTTGTTTTATAGGAGCTACCTATTTCTCTTTTTGTTAAAAATTTACCATTTAAAAAAATGGATATAATTTATCAACCATTATTAGTAAATTCATCTTTCATTCCTCCCATTGAAACGAAACCCTAGCTAACAATTGCAATCACTAGAAGACGTTCAAGAAGAGCGCTTCGACTAATTATAAACACATCATACTACCTTACTTCATCAATCTTATCTTTTTTCTTATTTTTCTTTTATTGTTGCCTATTCTTTTTCGCTAGTTTATTATTTTTGTTGTTGTTGCTGCTGCTTATTAAAACAAATTGAGAATTTCATATGTGACACCGTGTTTAATTTTGTTTTATACAGTGAATCCAATGACCATGTTTCGCTTGTTAATTGAACATTTGAACTTATTTTTATGTTTATTTGAATATCATATTTGCTTTGATGATTTTTAAGTATTTTATTATATATATATATATATATAATTTTAGATATATTTAATGTGGGAGCATAAAAATTATGAAGATAATAATGGGCCTCGACATGAGCCAACCTAAACTCTATGAGAGAATTTGTAAAGTGATAGAATAAGTCATTTTTTGTCTTTTACCCTTTAACCATAATGTAACATATGCAACCCTAATTCTATGAATATAAATAGAATAAGGGATAGCCATCAAGGGGGGGCCTCCCTCCAGATTTTAGAGGAGAGAAAATGAAGCTAGAGGAATTATTTTAGAGAGAGAAAGTGGCAACTTGTATTCTCATTTCAATTGCCTTTGAGCTAATATAATCAAACACACACACAAATGAAGGATGTACTGCCGGAATAGCATAAGCGCTACCGGGGGAACCTACCATACCAAAAAAATCTTGTCTCTATTACAATTTTCATTTATTACGCCATCAATTTTGCTAAGAGCTTCATCATGTGGGTTTGCCCAAATTTTTGGCCATTCACAATTGGCGCCGTCTGTGGGAAATGACTTGACATTCCTGAGTTCTTAGCATTTTTCATCTTTACTTCTGCTTCATTTTCTGAACCAGAAAATTGTAAGAAAGAGGAAACAAAGGCCACTTGAAACATTCCTATTAACATCAGATAAGCCTTCTTCTATTCTTAATTGCATGATCATTCTTTTAATATTATTTGATCATTGTTAATTTTGTATTGCCGAGCCTACTTCAAAAAGGCACATCTATGTAAAAAAAAATAATAAAAAAGATTAAAAATTTGATTATTTTGAGATCTTGGCCCAAGTAGGCCAAAAACGTATCTTTCAGTATAAAAGAAAAGGCGCAAGTTATTTACCATGTTGTTGTCTAGCTCGGCTAGTTGGCTCCCCTTTTTAAAACAAGGGTTGCCAGGTTCAATACTCGGCAGTAACAAATATTTTTAGCTGAGTTTATTTACTTCAATGGTCAGATCTATTAAAATAAACCAAAACGCATATCGAATCTCAAAAGTATGCCTAGTCGAGTTGGTCTGGCATTCGGAGTGTAGTCCATATCACGTGATCTTGTGTTCGATTCTTGGCCAAAACAAACATTTTTGTCGAAATCATTTACTTCAATGGCCAAAGCTGGGTCGATTAAATTATATCATAGAAATGCATATGTATTTTCAAAATTGACTCCAGCCGAGTTATCAAATAGAAGTACAAATAAAATTTCAAAGATGTCTTTAGTCGAGCTGGTCAAGTGCCGAACTCATAAGCTCGAGGTACAGGGTTCAAATTTCAGCCATGGTAAAATATTTTTATTCGGCATATTACTTGCTGAGCTCACACAAGCCTGGACGAGTTATCAAATAGAAGTACGAATAAAATTTTAAAGATGTCCTTAGTCGAGCTGGTCAAGTGCCGAACTCATAAGCTTAGCTCGAGGTACAAGGTTCAAATCCCGGCCATGATAGAATATTTTTACTCGACATATTACTTGCCAAGCTCACACAAGCCTGGACGAGTTATCATATTACTTGCCAAGCTCACACAAGCCTGGACGAGTTATCAAATAGAAGTACGAAAAAAATTTCAAAGATGTTCTTAGCCGAGCTGGTCAAGCGCTAAGCTCACAAGCCTGAGGTACAAGATTCAAATCCCGGTCATGACAAAATATTTTTACTCGGCATATTACTTGCCGAGCTCACACAAGCCTTAAACCCGAGGCACAAGGTTCAAATCTCGACCACGACAGAATATTTTTACTCGGCATATTATTTGCCGAGCTCACACAAACCTGGACGAGTTATCAAATAGAAATACGAAAAAAAAAATTCAGAGATATTCTTAGCCGAGCTGGTCAAGCGCCGAGCTCGCACAAGCCCAACTGATTTATAAAGTTGAAAACAGTCATAAAGCAAAGAACGCGAGAACTATAACAATTGGTATTCTAGCTCGGATGGTCGGAACTCCTGCTGCAAACAAAGAGGTTATGAGTTCAACTCTCAGCCACAACAATCATTTTTGCCAAATCTAAAGAAATGTTTAAATCACCAAAGTCCAGCCGAGCTGATACTATAATCAGGAAAGGAGAAATCTAGTTGAGTCGGTGTGCAACGTGATCTATATAACCTTGAGGTTGCTGGTTCAACACCCAACAACGACAAATTAATTTTTCGCAATAGAAATCGTGTAAGACCTTGCTCAGTCAATGCGGCAAAAATAAAAATGTGTAAGACCTTACTCGGCCAAGACAACAAACATGCAAAAGTGTAAGACCTTATTCAGTCAAGGCATCAAAATTAATAAAAGACCTTCTTCAACAGAAGGCAAAAGTGTAAAACCTTACTCGGCCAAGACAACAAGCATGCAAGAGTTTAAGACCTTGCTCAGTCAATGCATCAAAATTAATAAAAGACCTTCTTCAACATAAGGCAAAAGTGTAAGACCTTGCTTGACTAAGGCAACAAACTTGCAAAAGTGTAAGACCTTGCTCGGTCAAGGCAACAAACATAAACTCACCTTATTTTTATCCCCTTCACATATATCAATGCGTCTTACTTCCCCGCTACATGATTTAAAATTTTTCAGAAAAGCTTGCTTACAACACTTGGTGAATTACTTAGAAGATTACAAGGATAAAAAAGCAGATGGTCCAACCACATGAACTCACCTTGGCCGCCGAGCCACGTGCTGGGGGGGGCAATTGTGGGAGCATAAAAATTATGAAGATAATAATGGGCCTGGACATGAGCCAGCCCAAACTCTATGAGAGAATTTTTAAAGTGATAGAGTAAGTCATTTTTAGTCTTTTACTCTTAACCCTAATGTAACAAATGCAACCCTAATTCTATGAATATAAATAGAATAAGGGATAGCCATCAAGGGGGCCTCCCTCCATATCTTCGAGGAGAGAAAATGAAGTTAGAGGAATTATTTTAGAGAGAGAAAGTGGCAACTTGTATTTTCATTTCAATTGCATTTGAGCTAATATAATCAAACACACACACACACAAATGGAGAATGTACTGTCGGAATAGCATAAGCGCTACCTGGGGAACCTACCATACCAAAAAAATCTCGTCTCTATTACCATTTCCATCTATTACACCATCAATTTTGCTAAGAGCTTCATCATGTAGGTTTGCCCAAATTTTTTGCCACTCACATTTAAAAATAAAAATATAATTAAAAAAAATCGGCTAACGCCTGGCCGCCTAGGTCCCAACTAGACACTTTAGGCTCTAGGTCACCATCATAAGTCCTCGCGCCTAACACCTTTTAGAATCTTAATAATTAGTCATAATTCTTTTAGTGTTAAAGAAATGAACTATAAATTACCTATATGGCGAGACATTAAATCTACCAAACGTCCAAACTCAAAGAAGTAGTTTTGATCGATCAACGTAATGTATTAACAAGAATATTATAGTGTGGCGTCCGAGTTTGCTCAAACTGGTTAAAGCAATTAAAAATACGACTATGCATGCAAAATTTAATGTTTTAACAATTATTTTTTATTTTTTTTATTGTTGAGCTTGAAGCTATACTATTAATTAATTTTTATCATAAAAACAAAATTTAATTTCGTAACAGTTATTTTTATTTATTTTTATTGTTGAGCTTGGATCTATATTATTATTAATTAAGCGTGAACATGTTTTTTAGTTTGAATATAAATAGCTAAATACCCTTTTCATTTCAAAATTTTCAATAAAATAATACACAAATGAGGATTTGAATTCATAATCTTAAACCTTATACTTACAAATCATTATCACTTAACCAAATACCATATATGTTTATTTTGTTTTACAAGTCTTTGCATGATGTCAAAAATTAATAGCTGCACACACATTGAGCGTGCAGTGGTAAAGCCACCCACACCACAGGCTGGGCAATTGCCCACCTTAATTTCTCTAGCTAACGTATTTATATTTACTCATAGGTTTAGAAAAAGATAAATATATTAATTACTAATTTAAATTTTTGTCCACCTTACTTTAGAGAAAAATCTACATTGACCCTAACCTAATTTACATTATCATAAATTTGTTGTTACATGCGATGCAATATAAACTCTATTTTAGTACCGTAACACTTTAAAAATTAATGTATCATGTTACTTGAATATTTTGTTAAGAAATATTAAAAGAAAGCGTATGTAACCATAAATCAAAAAATATTTTTACTCACCTTAATATTTAATCTTGGCTTTATCACTGCAAATGTGCCACCGATTTTAATTTATAATAATAAAGTAAAAGGAAAAAATATACAAGAGAGACAAATGTTTGGATGGTTGAGATTGAAGTAAGTTTGGATGGTTAAGATTAAATAATTTAAATGGCAGATATCTATATCTTATATTAGGTTGCACTTCACCTTTCCACTGTCAAATTAAAGATTAAACGGAATATTGAGAAATAGGGTTTGTTTAAAAAAAATTGCAAAAGAACTAGATAATATTATTTTGTAAATTAAGGGTTTATATTTGACCAAACTCGATCCAAAAGGAGTGTAAAGTTAATTTTGCAATAGATTTTTAAATTATATTTTTTTATAAAATCATGCAAAATTAAGT
Organism: Lonicera japonica; assembly: GCA_021464415.1. Lineage (NCBI taxonomy): Eukaryota > Viridiplantae > Streptophyta > Magnoliopsida > Dipsacales > Caprifoliaceae > Lonicera > Lonicera japonica. Next base: position 8,429,944 of record CM038468.1, on the reverse strand, counting down.
TTATACTACATGTTTTTTTAGCATATTATTATAAATAAGTGTTTAATTGACAGTGTTTTAGAATAATTTTAACAAATTACATATTCAAAACCTAGTCATTAATAAAATGAACATAATAATTTTTTCAAAATTATGCAAAGTTAAATTTGCACTCCTTATTTTCTAAAACATTGCTATGTATTTGTGTTTATTTGACATTGTTTTAAAGTTGTATGAATGAAACATAATAATATACTTGTTAAAAAATATAAATACATTATGAAAAATAAATTTGCATTAATTTTTTTTATTGCAAAGTTAAGTTTGTACTCGGTCAAATCCCTTATTTTAAAACGTAATTGATAAAAAACTCCTTATTTCATAATGATAATTATATCTATACCCTTATTTCTAAAAAATATTACTCACTAGTTTTTTTGTAAAAAACATTGTCACACAAATTTTTTTTATTGTTATTTTCAGAAGACCAAACTGATTATTTTATCAAACTTTTCTTCTTAATGGCCTATTGAAAAAATAGATTAAGTGAAACCTTTAAATTACTCCATTTAACTTTTCTATAGACAACTTTTATTTCTTTTCTCATTTAACTTTTCTATAGTCAGCTTTTATTACTTTTGGTAAATATGTACGAAAGGTTGTAACTTTTTGTAAAAGATTAAGCTTTATATGTTAATTAGTAAATATGTATATATGGTTATATGTTTACTAAAATAAAATGTAAAATTATATTTTAGTATACATGCATACATACAGAGTTAGTGAGAAGACTTATTAAAATAATTATATATATATATCAGAAATGTTTTGGCAGTATTACATTTTATTATAATTTTAATTTATTTTTTAGTAAATATTAACATAGTTAAACCGTATTTTTATAAATAGAAGAAATGGTATTATTTGTCAGCACTTACGCACAATGAATGTATCAATAGAACCTAAAGATTTCTTCACTTTGGTGTATGATATTGACCGACGCCTTTTTGTTGTTTGTTGACAAAAAAGCAGCCAAAAAAAAGGGAGCCGTCAGCCAAACCCTTTGTTGTAATTTTTTATAACAGCTACCGACAATTCGCGATGTGTATATACGTTTTATTTTATACATGAATAAATTTAATATAAAAAAAATACATGTATATAAAAATAGTGTTGGTTTATTAGTAAAGTATTTTCATTTTTAACTAAAACTTTACGGATTTAAATTTAGTTAACCATATTTTTAAATAAAAAATAAATATATAAATAAAATAAGAAATTTACAAAATTTAGTGTCATAAATAATCGCTTTCGGCCCCTTTCATTTTATGTTAATAGAAATAATAAAAAATATATATTTTGTAAGAATTCAATTATATCTAAGATGCGGAGTTTCGTAATCAATTGCCTATTTGTGGGGTAGGTATTTTCACACGTATAATACACGCACGCAATGAATTACTTCCCATATGAGGACTATTGCCATGACGAAAAGAATTCGTTGACTTGACCATTGACCATGACTTTATTCAAAAAATATGTATATATATATTATGAATTTTTTTTTTTACCAATCGAAGTTTTTTACGACTTCTTTTACTATTAAAATATTGGAAGTGTTTTTTATAACGCATTTTATGATGTAAAATGTCATAAAAAGGACTAGTTCACATCTAGTTTCTTTTTTGGGGTATAGATTGTATAAAGGCGCGCATGACTAATTTCAACCGTCGTGAAATTGTGTCACATTTTTGAATTACCTATTTTACCAAGGTTCAAACCTTGGACCTTTGACAAAGTAGTGTGATGTTTATTTACTAGACCACTTAGCATCCATCTTTTATATTTTGGTTTGAATTAAATATATCTCTAGTATATATATCATAAGACATTTCGTTGTTTTTGAAGTCGGTTAGATTTCTTTTTTTTTATTTTGCTTTTGTAGATTTTATTTTCACAAAAAAAAAAAAAATTGTTCAAAGCAAAAAGACTTAAACTCTTGCTAACAACGAGATTCTTGACAACTACACTGCTTACTACTTTCACTTTATATCTTTAATTTCTATATAATTGAATAGCACACACGTCATGTTTGTACAAATATAGTTGGCATTTGGCTAAGTGGTAATCACACAATCTTTTCATACTTGAGATCATGGGTTTTTTTTTTTTTTTTTTTTTTGGGGGGGGGGGGGGGGGGGGGGGGGGGAATCATATATATATTTTAGTTCAAAAATGTACTTTACATTTTGAGAGGGTGAATAATTGATTATTTAGCAAAATTTGGTAGAGACAATCTCGGTGATAAATAATTCAACTTCAATATGGGAGAGGCACTTACTCGGACATGTGAGAGATTTTAAGTTTGAATCTCATCAAAGGGTTTTGAGAGGATTTTCGTTGTTTGTAATTTGAGTGAAAGACATAGGCCCACCCACCCCTTTTAAGGAAAAAATAATTGCACCAAATTTATCAAACAATTCAATTGTGAAGTGAGTGAACTAAAAAATGAATATAGACGTGTAAATTTCTAGTAATTGAAATTTAGAGTTTTAGTTCACTCACTATAAGGTTAATTGAATTTGCTGATAAAATTTGGTAAAATTGATCTACTTGTCATCATGGAGATCTCCACCAAATCTCATAAAAGAAGTCAACCATTTGCCTTCTTAAAAGAATGAAGTCTTTTATTTAACTAAAAAATGAAAGCCTTTCTTTAGAGTTCGGCTTACATACTATTATATGTGTATATATATATATATATTGGACGACTCTAAAGAAGACAGACATCTCTTTAAGAAAAAGAAGAGTAGTTCATTTCAAGGATTAAACGGATGTATCATTTTAATTGATAGAGCTCCACAAAATTATACAAAAATAAAATAAAAACCAATTTGGAAGTAGATGTAATGAAAAATTGATATACATATATAGTTGTGAGTTCAATTTTGATCATCAAAATTTTAAATTTAAATTGAATATTTTAATAAAATTAATTGGTGGACCAAATATCAAAAAAAAAAGTGCTTGTTTAATTTAATTAACCCTCGAAATAGATGATTTTTTTTTAAAGAGATGTTTGTCTTCTTTAGAGTCGGCATGTATATATATAAATCTTTTTTTCTAGAAGCCATTCATGGAGCCACAGCTTTTTGTAAGAAAAAGGGTAATTAAGTTTAAAAGAAGTATTTTTTATTTCAAAATTGTAGAGGATAACTTCAGCGCGCTGATGTTATTGTTAGCAGATTGAAGGAGCAAAGTTATTATTCAATAGACTTTTCTTTTCAAAATTGAAGGAAAGAAAAATAGCTAGACTAATTAATAAGGACATATTTTAAATTTTTTTAGAAGTAATTAAATACAAAAATAAAGTCCGAATGAATACGAGAAGAAATTATTAAAAAATATAAAATCTATCATACACGGTTAAGAAATTTTAATCTAAATCGTAACTTTACTTTAGATTTATAATTTACAATTTTTTTGTTCAATAAGATAAAAAAAAATTATACATAACGTGAAAATATTTAAATTGAGTGAAATATTAGTAATTGTTTAATAAGTACACGCAGTACATAAATATAATTCAAATTAGAGCAAGAGTGTAACAAGGAATTCCTGAATCTTCATGCATTCTTTGCACACAACAATTAACTAATTCAACGGCTAGATTAATAAATTAACTTCTGAAAATAGTTATTTTTAGTTGTAAAAAATTTCACCATGAGTTACTTGGAATGGTAAAAGGATGACATGCGAATATATATATATATATATATATGGAGTTGTTGTAATATAACAAGTGGATTAAAGTTTATTGTTATTTCACAATATTAAGAGCCAACTCTCCCAAAAATTTAAATTTCAGAAAAATAACTGTCTCCGACCCTGTACATACTCTTACATGGGGAGCAGAAGAATAAGATTAACATATGGAATCAAATAACCAGGCTCTCATACTATGTTAAAAAAACAATTATCTCAAAATTTTAAACCGTTTGAAAAAAGAATCGCAATAAATATCATACTTAACATTCAATATAGTACCTACCTCCCTAGCCTCTTTCTCTCTAAGAATTTTTTTTTAAAGTTTCTAGGAAGTAAAAATTCTAGAGGGTGTTTCTGTTGGAGGTGTTTGACTTGAGTATTGGTTGATTATTATAATAGCAAGTGAGGATGACCCAAATACGACATATATATATTGAAGATTCTAACATCTCTAGATTATAAAGAAAACTAATTAAATAGTTATAATATATCCATATAAAGCATGTGAGAGTTAAGGATCTGAATTTGAAACTCTTCTTCTTTCTATAATATTTATTTGTTTGTATAGGACTTTCCTTTCTTGTGCGTCTTCTTGTTTGTACTACTTCTCTCTTTCTCATATATATATATATGTATATAAAAAACAGAGACATTCAAAAAAAGTGTACTTTGAGGAGGTTTCTTATAAATAGTTGTTGGTTTTATTTCTGAGAAATCCTAATTTCATTAGAAGAAGCTATAGATATACATATATATATAGTTCTCCTTATTCTTTGAGGACAAGGTAAAATTCAGATTGATTCTATATATAAGAGTAGTCACATATATATACTTACATATATATATATATAATTCGAAAGAAGAAGAAGAAGGGGATTCAAAGTTTAATTCGTGCAACAGAATTAAGAGAACAATCAAATATTGCTTAGAAAGAAAGAAGACCGTTTTATCAGTTTCCGGTAAGTAAATTCATCAACTCTCTCTCTCTCCCTCCCTCCCTCCCTCTCTCTCTCTCTCTCTCTCTCTCTCTCTCTCTCTGGTATACAGCCAGATTCTCAAACAAAATAATCGAAGAAATTTGTCGCTCAAAACACCAACGGGTTGGGTTGGGTTGGGTTTGAATTTCGGTTTGAGAGAGGTTAAACCTGAATTTGCCCATAAATATAGACGACCTGAACATAAACTCAACCCTGTCTAGTTTTTGTTTTGAAAAACTTAAAACCCGCTTATTCACTATATGCATAAACACGAAGGATATACCATCTTTTATGTAATCGATATTAAGAAATTTTGTTTAAGATTGTGTACGAATTTGTGTGCATTAATTATGGATGGCACTATTGTCAAAAATAATTATATTTATATATTATCAAAGTAATATATATGTAACTATAAAAGCATACAGTACAACTTCTTAATTCAAACAATACAATGACGTAGGAAAGAGATAATTGTTTTGAGAATATGGATAATCTTAATTTTGTCTGAGAAAGGAAATTGAATTAGTAGTTTGTTCTCTCTCACACACACAAAGATATATATATATATATATGAATATAATTTCTTAATAATTAATGTATATGCTTCCTTCTCTTTCTCAGTTTGGAAAATAAAATAGAAACTCAATAAATACAATTTTATTAGTAATCACTTAATACCATTTCTCCATTTTTTTTTAAACCTGATATATTGAAAATCTTATAATTATTAATTTCTTTAAAAAAATTATTAAGTTCTTTCTTAAAAGGTTCGCTCTTTCTGTTGATGTTTTTTGAATGTCTAAAAGTCCAAATTAGAAGCAAAATATTGACTCTGCTTTCAAAAACACTCCTAAAAAATAGTTTATGTGCTTCTTCAAATGTCAAATTATACTTTACAAAATATATAAATGTTATATATACATATAATCTTTTTACTTGCATTGGAGTCAATTTTGTACCAAAAATAAAATAAAATTAAGGCTTGTGCTTTATAGAAAGTTGTTGCACACATTTGTTCTCTTTTACAAAGTTTCACCTTTTTCTTTTCTTCTCTTTAATTTGTTAGTTTTACATTAAACCCACAAGCCTTTTGTAATCTTCCTCTTTTTCTCTCTATATATACACATATTGCAATTTTCACAAAATTCATCATCTTAATTTTGAAATTTCCCAGCTCTAAAAAAGTCAGTTTCGTACGGGTCCCTTCTCATTGTCTATATATATAAATAAACTGTATTGTAAAATTAGTCAATCTTTAACTAGAAAATTTCATCAATTATTATTTACTTGTCCACTTTAGAGACTAGGTGCATATATATAATATGTAAGTATATCTTGATGGATTATTTTATTATTATTATTATATTATATTTTTTGCTTTTATTTTTTTAATTTTTCTCTCATGCAAGTTGAGGGGGAGAACTTGTTGGATGGGTTGGGTTTGTTGCATGTTGGAAAAATTTGGTCAAAGTTCCCCACTAAAAATTTGTGTACTCATTCATGTATTTATTTGGCAGGTTAAAAATTCAAAATGGGCCCCACAAAGACTTCAAAGTTGGCTATACCCCTATTTTTCATGGTCCTAGTCTTGTTACTATTAAGCTGCTCCCAAATTTCTTGCCAAACTGTTTCATCTAGTAACCTTGAATCTGGTAAGAAGTCATATCTTTTAAATTTCTTCAAATTTTCTTTTCACAAATATTATTCAATTATGTATTTATGTTGTCACTTTAAAATATGAAATTTTTAGGATCTGATTCTTACGATTAAAAATATTTAGGACACGGTTCCTTGCTTTTTCTTTAATCAGAGAAATTCTTTTTTAGTATATGCTTCTAGTAAGTAAACAAATGCATAGATGCATGCAGTAAAAACTAGTTTTGCGCAGATACTAGTATATATACCGAGAGATACTAAAGATGCCAAAAAAAAATGTATATTCACTTATTCAGGGATCGCATCATTTAAATAGAAAGAAAACTGTCGAAACTCGCTATTGATAATAATTTAATTCCATGCAAATTTTGAATTTTTTTTTCTTTTTTAATAATGTTATGAGTGCTTTTGTGGGTTTTTCAGGAAGGAATTTAATTGAAGTAGAAAATCTTGTTAGACAATCAGATGATACTGTGAGGGTGGATCCTTTAAATAAGCTAAAGAAGTATAGGGGAGGATATGACATCACAAACATACATTATTGGAGTGTAAGTCTCCCTATCTGTCTATCTCTCTATTTCTCTATCTAAAATATCTTTATATATATATAGATATATACACATTTATTTATTATACACTATCATAATGTTCCATTTATATAAGTGGGGTGAAATATTTGATTGATCTGATGTCTTATATAAATATCAACCACAATTTAACACCCATTTGATTGAACGGTTATGAATACAATGAAAATTTAGTGCATATCTTTAAGGTCGATTCTAATACTAAAACAGTATGACAATTGTTAAAGTAACGCAAAACTATACAATCATATGATTCAATTATTTACAACGGTATTACATTTGATTAAAAAGCGCAATTTATTTGACAAGAAGTGTATATAGCCTAGATAAATATTCAAATTCATGTACATATTCAAAGACTGAATTTATGTTTTTGTTGAACAATTTTGTGCAGTCAACAGTTTATACAGGAATACATGGATATGTCCTTGGGGTGTTGTGGCTATTGTGTGGTCTAGTGTATGGGATTTACCATGTGGCAACCACTTGGTGTTGTACAAGTAGAAAGAATGATAGAAAACTGAAGAAGAGATCACCATGTCATAAGCAATGCTACCTCTTGCCTGCTCTTCTAGCTGCTTTCTTCACAATCCTAGCCATGTAAGTCTTCTTTTAATTATCCACACTTTCTTTGTTTCTTTTGTTCCTTTCCCTCCCAAATGTCAGTCAACACTACCACTGGTCTTGATGTCAGTCAGCACTACTACTGTACTTATCTTAATGTCAGTCAGCGCTATCACTGTACAGATCCTGATATCAGTCAGCACTACTATTGTACTGATTTCAACACTACTACTATACTGATTTCAAAACATGGACCAGAGAATGCAAATTCCAAGAATAGATAGACCTGTTAAGACATTCGAAATAATTTTTGTACTCCCTTATGCGAAATTAAGAGTCAACACTTTTTAAAAATACCACTAGTTTCAAGTTTCAACCATCGTCAAACTTGTTACAATGATTATGATCGAAAATGAAAATTAGACTCCTAATTTAGGACATACTAACCCCTCCTCCCAAATTAAGACTCAATAAGACTACCACTAGTTTTAACATAACCAACGACCAGGAACACAGCTCACTTAGTACAGTCAGATTTGGTACACTAATAACATCCCAAAAAAGAAACTGGAGTCGGTATTTGGGATAGAGAATGACAGGTCGATTCATGAAGTAACTAATTGTCCATTTCTTGTGAATATTTCAGAACAGCAACAGGCCTAGTTCTAGGAGGGAATGCAAAGTTTCATTCAAGAGCAAAGACAGTGGTGGACATTATAATCGATACTGCAAACAATGCATCAGATACGATATACAACACAACAGGAGCAATGAAAGAGATAAGTGGCAACTTGGGAGTACCTAATGGAGAAGGAGTAGCTACTAATAATCAGGCTTCTACCTTCCTTATCTCTACTTCACAAAGGCTCGACTCTCAGGCTGCTGATTTACAAAGAGAAGCTAGGAAAAATAGGAGGGCAATTGACCTAGGCCTTAAGATATTGTATGTCCTCTCTCTCTCTCTCTCTCTCTCTCTCTCTCTCTCTCTCTCTCTCTCTCTCTCTCTCAATATATATATATATAACAGGCAATGTGAATACAGCATGGAATAATAAACCAAATTCAGAAGGAAAAAAAAAAGAGAGAACAATAGTTGTTTTATGCTTTAGTCCCCCTATCCAAGGCGGTATTGAGGGTGTAAGGGGCTGGCGACTGCGCCCTTGTTATAATAAAAGCTTTTATAATTTATATAAGGGACCAATATCTTAGCGTTACATTGGAATAATGGCCCGAAAAATATGTCGTATATGGGAAAATGATCCCCGTTTCAATTTTTTTTATAGTGCTCTATATATCTCGAGATTGGCCACGCCTATGTTGTTTAGCAAATAACTTGTTGACACGTGTAACACTTTCTAAGAATAAGCGACCCCTATGGAGAGGACTCCCCAAGTATAAAGGGGAAGACAAATGAGGTCAAGGCGACAAACTTCTATGTTTTTAGTCCATCTTTTTCGGCAGAGGGCACTTTCAGAGAATTATACGATGACAAGCATGTGTGTTTTAGCGTCCGTGTTCAATTGCCTAACCGTGATGAATGTTTTCTCCTTGCAGGTATATAGTAGCCACATTAACTATTTCATTGAACTTGGTTGCGTTGATTGCCCTATCAGGTAATTCTAATGAAGGTTACAAGTCTTTTTTAGGTTAACACTTAACGACACGAAAAATGAAACCACGTCACAGCGTATTATCAGTGTACTATTTGCACCCCTAATTTCTCTATCACCTTCCTCTTTTGCAGTTTTTGGAATCCTAAAACTACAACGAGGACTCCGAATGTAAGTTCACTAGCTTGCCTTATTTCTTACAATACTTTTCGGATTGCAACAATAGGATTTGAACCCCGATTTTGAAAGTAGCTCATGTATTTTTCTACGCATATGCAGGTTGATCATACTATGCTGGTTTCTCACAGTCCTATGCTGGTTGTTCTTCGGGGTGTATTTCTTCCTAGAAAAGTAAGCCTAACTTCTTTCCTTCCTCTCAACCCTTTCTTTGGTTCTATCCCTGGAGCAAGTATAGCTTTTGCCAAAGCAATGTACAACTGTGAATGCATATGATACAACTTTTCACGGCAGTACTATGCTCTGACAAAGTCATAATTGCTTAGGTGTAGTGACTTTTAATGTGGTTGTATATGTATATATATAGATATACATAGAGAGTGATAATTAACCATTGTTTGGTCTATTTTCAGGTTTGAAGGAGATACATGCAAAGCCCTTGAAGATTTCCAACTAGATCCATACAATAACAGCTTGAGCTCAATCCTCCCTTGCGACGAATTGCTTTCGGCAAGACCAGTTCTCAACGATATTAGTCGAGGAATTTACAGACTTATTAATGAGGTAATTCTCCTATATTTTCTCTCTCCTTACCCTTTTTCTCCATCCAAACGAAGGAAACCTTTTTCGCACTTCCCTTTTCTTTCATTCTAATTTCCCTCTCGGTATAAACGGATTTCCTCTTTTTGCTTCCTGATAGTGGAAATGTAATTCACTCTTCCAATTTCCTTCTCTTAGTACTTTCCCTCCTACTAAATGAATCTCCTTTCTCGGCTTCGAAACAGAGGAAACATTGTTCATTCCTTCCGTTTTCCTTCCCTTCACGTTCCTTTCTACCAAACAAATTGCGGTTTTTATCATACAAAAGTTCCAAGTTTCTATAAAAGAACTAAGACTAAAGGATTTGATTTATTCTAATATCCTTGTATTGCACAAAAACCTACAGGTGAACGCAAATTTAACAGGCATGCAGGCAAATTCGTATCTTGAGATCTGCAATCCTTTCTCAGCAGCACCGGAGTACAGTTACCAGCCACAGAACTGTCCATCTAACTCGATTCGAATAGGAGATATCCCTAAGGTAAATCAAAGCTAAAATAGGCCTATCTTACACATGTAAACCAATCCCCAAGTATTCTTCTCCTAGGGAAAATTTTAATTAGCAAATCAATTCCTAAGAATTCAATTCTTCTATATGTAAACCAATCAAACACACCCTAAATTCTTACAAAGATTTTTTAAGTACACAAAAATATATTTAAATAAATATACCTAACCAATCAAACCCTTAAAGTACTTTTCGTATTCTTTCATTATTTTTTCTCATCACGCAACCAGAAAGAACTGACAATCTTGTTTTCTTTCCTATTTCTTGAAGGCATTGAAGCTGGTTACGTGCGTCGAAGATGCAAGTACTGGAACATGCAATGGGGGAATATACATGTCGACAAGAGACTTTAACAGCATAAAGGCTTACACAAATTCTGTTCAAACGCTAATCAATGCATACCCGGGCATGGAAAGCCTAGTCGAGTGCCAGACAGTAACAGACGCTTTCTCTGTAATCCTATACAATCACTGCAAGCCATTGAAGAGATACACGAGAATGGTGTGGGCCGGGTTGGTGTTCCTCTCAACAGTAATGGTAGCTTTGGTTCTACTATGGATCACTGAATCTCACCACGAGCAAGAATCTTGCTACACAAATAGTTCTGTCAAACCACATTACGGAACAGAAAGTGCAATAGAATCTGGAGATGCTAAAGTAGTCAATAGTGACAAAGACACCGAATTCGGTACTGTAAATAAGAGTTAGACACAAATAGATAACATACATGAAAAGTACTACTAGCTAGGAACAGATTTAGAATCAGGTTTTTAGCTAGTGAGATACTTAGATTTAGGTGTTTGTAAAGCGAAAAGAGTAGAAAGATTACACAGATGAGAATAGGGAGCCGAATACGGGGACAAACCCCTTACTGGCGCGTAGTGAGATTTTGTAATTTTTTCAAGCAATAATGTCATTGTTCTTTGATTTATTCTTTAATAAGAGGCCGAAACAAACATTCATGTTCATCTATATATGTATGAACTTCAATTTCTGCTAAAAGTCATTCTATTTCCGCTGGCTGCAAATCATCTCTAGTGGGAATACTGGAAAATACATTCAACATGTTCATACAAAGATAAACCCGTTCATAATTGTGTTCATCGGATCAACCCCGTTTATGCAGCAAATCTGTTAAGGTTACACCCAAATTCAGTAACTTAATGTTGGATTTACTGACGGGTACAAGTACAACTCGACAGGATAAATTTCAAATCCATGTGATGACGAAAACATAAACCAAAAACCAAAAATTCCAATCAATTTCAAAATTGTTTACCACTTTCAGAACACATAGTTAAAGCCTTCAGCCACGAACATAGTAAACAAATAACGAATGATGTATGAAAATATATGAAGATGAATTCGGCTATAATATAGCTCTGACTCTTAACTATCACTGACTATAGAGTAAGAAAATAAAAGAAGATTCAGTCTATACTTACCACTAGTGTAGCCATTTGTGCCGATAAAAAAACCGAAGGAATACTAAAGTGAACTTTCCAAGAATCTGGGCAGCCAGGTGTTTACTGAGTGAGCTTGGAATATCTTCAACGATCAAAGGCTCAGTGAACCTGCATTTAGGCAGAAGGGGCTAACCAACATATAGTTTTCATCACAAAAATGTATCAAAAGAACTCAAAAAATAGGTACAATTGAACCCAATCATTGCTCCTCAAGTCAACAAAGAAGAAAAACTTGGCGAACCAACAACACAGGCATAGATTATACAAACCATAACCAAAGTCCAACACTCTAGTACCCGCAGCACCAATGCTCAAATAATTCAATGGTCTCTCACCCATGCGGTGTGGAAGTGTCCGCCATGGTACCAACGACCAAATTCCTCTGCCCAAGCACGATAAAGAAGCAAACAAATGGTTCACACTCGCTCCATAACCATATAATTCAAGCAGATTAAATTCTTGCTTCTTAGGTTTATTACTATTAGACATTGGATTCCCATTTATTAGACATTGGCATTGGATCCTCATTTGTTAGACATTGGCATTGGATCCCAAGACAACATCATAGTATTCTCTCTAGGATTCCTCTTTTGTGTTTTATATTACCTCTCCGAGTGTATATATACTCTGATATGTGTAATAGAAATTATCAAGAAATAATAATAATCTCTTCATCTCTCTACAGTTATATTCTCTCTTTCTCTCCATTCTCTATCTCTATAAGAGATTTGACTTGGTATCAGAGGAATTAGATCCGTTATTTGGGTTTTACTGACCTCGTCTTCAAACGATCGTCACCTTCGTACCCTCCTTTTTGTCATTTAAAGAGTTTTGTTTGTTCGTTGATTTTATTCAAACGATATCCAAAAATCACCAAACAAATATCAAACGATTCCTCTCTTTCAGATAATCAATCCAGAGTTTGAATCATCAATTTTTGCCAATCCACGCTGTCTCACGTGCCTCCGTTGTCCCGTTGTCCAGAGAATCAAAAGTTTCGGTATTTATTTTTTGACCCCCTGAAGTTTCTGTTTTTTACAGTTTAGTCCAGATAAGTTCCTGTAGTTGCATTTTGACCCTCTGAAGTTTCTGTTATCCTCAATTTGGTCCACACAAGTTACTGTTTTTACAGTTTGGTCCAGATAAGTTCCTGTCTTTGCATTTTGACCCCCTGAAGTTTCTGTTATTCTCAATTTGGTCCACGCTAGTTTCTGTTTTTATAGTTTGGTCCAGATAAGTTCCTGTCTTTGCATTTTGAACCCCTGAAGTTTCTGTTATCCGAAATTTGGTCCACATAATTCCTATTTTTTACAATTTGGTCCCAGAAGTTCCTGTTTAGCCCCAAATATTCCTACCTTTTGTAAATTAATCCTAAAATCTTAAGTTATCATGAGTGAAACACAGATTCAAAAGCTTGAGGTGTCAGTTCGAAGTTCAGAAGGGGGGGTCTTTTGGAGGTACGAGACTCAATGGTACTAATTTTCGTACCTGGAAGAAAATAATGTCGGTTTTTCTTCGAGGAATACATAAGATGGGGCATGTAACTGGAGCAACCAAGGCTCCCAGTAACACAAATATTGAGGAATTTACAAAATGGAAAGATGATAATGGGTACGTAATATCAGTTTTGTTCAAAGCAATGACTGACGATGTATTACAGATGGTAGAGGAGTGTGAAACCTCTGAAGCCATATGGAATACGTTGGGGGATCAATACACCAATGAATCTGACTTCATACAGGTTCACGAATTAATGTGCAAAGCTGTTGGGATGCGACAGAATGGGCAACCAGTATTAGTGTTCTTTACTAAACTGAAAAACGTTTGGGCAGAAATTGATCAGAAACGTCCTTGTACGCTCAAGCATTCCGAGTGCATTGCGTGGTATCAAAAGGAAAAGGAACTCAAGAGGGTTCATGCCTTCCTGGGAGGACTCAATGCTAAACATGGAAGTGCTAAAGGAAAGTTGCTTCGCATGTCCGAACCTCCTAGTCTGATTGCAGTGTTTGCATATATTCGCAAGGATGAATCCCAGCAAAACAGTCTCCAACAGGCACATGTTGAAGTCTCTAGCCTGGCTATCCAATCTAAGCCACCAGTACCTTACCGTCAACAACAAGGTTCAAATGTGCTTCATCAGCAACGCCCACCATCAGGTTCAAATCGTCCAAAGTGTACCTACTGCAATGAATTGGGACATGTTCGAGAAACTTGTTGGAAGCTGAATCCACATCTTAGACCAGATTGCAAAGTTATCACAACAAAGGGAAAGCAGTTGTTGTTCACTTGGTTCCAGAACCAGATTTCTATGGAATAACTGGACAAGACCATCATACGCCAACAGGAACTACTCCCAATGCATCTATAGCTGGTCGAGGTAAAATGGGTATGACATTGAAAGTTTCTCATTTTGTTAATTCTGATACTTGGATTATTGATTCTGGTGCATCTGATCATATGACTTATGATAAATCTTTTTTTACTGGATTATCTTCCCCACCAGTATCCTGTGTTACTAATGCAAATGGTGAAGCTTTTCCTGTATTAGGAATAGGATCAGTTCGTATTACCCCAACTTTAGAACTTCACCATGTTCTATATGTTCCTGCCTTATCCCATCACTTATTGTCTGTTTCCTAATTAAATACTGACTCCAAATGTTTTGTGATCTTTTATCCCATGTATGTCCTTTTTCAGGATCTTCTAACCAGGGAGGTAATTGGAAGGGGGTATCTAAGGGGCAGATTGTTTCACCTGGATCGAATGTATGCTGGGGAGAGACCAGGAGCGCCGTCCCGCACCGCTTTGACTTCAAATTCTGAAAAATTGAGTGAGGTTTGGTTATGGCATCGCCGTCTAGGACATCCGTCTTTCAATGTTATGAGAAAAACTATGCCTACTTTGTTTATTGGTATTAATGAATCTGTTTTGCGGTGTGAAACTTGTGTTATTGCTAAAAGTCACCGTGCTACCTATTCTCCCAATATTTCTAATAAAAGTATTATCCCTTTTGAGTTGATTCATTCTGATGTCTGGGGTCCCTCTAAAGAGTCCACTATTTCTGGTATGCGGTATTTTGTGTTATTTATTGATGATTGTACGAGACTGTCATGGGTAATTCTTCTTAAAACTAAAGATGAAGTATTTCCAGCTTTTCAAGCTTTTTGCAATCTAATTCACACACAGTATAATAACACCATAAAAATCCTTCGGTCTGATAATAGGGGGGAGTATATCAATAATGCCTTCAGTGAATTTCTCCAAATACATGGCATTGTTCATCAAACTACGTGTCCACAAACACCCGAACAAAATGGAGTTTCTGAAAGAAAAAATCGCCACCTACTTGATATGGCTCGTGCACTTCTTTTTGGCTCTCATATGCCTAAATACCTTTGGGGTGATGCTGTACAAGCTTCCTCTTACCTCATTAATCGTCTTCCTTCCAGTGTACTCCAGGGAAAACTTCCACTTGAGATACTTGCATCTCATATGCCATTACCTTCACTTCATAATCTCCCAGCTCGTGTCTTTGGCTGCGTTGTATTTGTTCATGTTCCTAAAAACCAACGGTCCAAGTTAGATGCTCGAGCAATTAAATGTGTTTTTGTTGGTTATGAGGGATCTCAAAAAGGGTACAAGTGTTACCATCCACC
Source organism: Lonicera japonica (assembly GCA_021464415.1). Lineage (NCBI taxonomy): Eukaryota > Viridiplantae > Streptophyta > Magnoliopsida > Dipsacales > Caprifoliaceae > Lonicera > Lonicera japonica. Next base: position 8,414,393 of record CM038468.1, on the reverse strand, counting down.
TACAAGAAAGTATTATGTCACCATAGATGTCACTTTCTTCGAAGACATGAGTTATTTCTCCTCACCATCCTCTACTCTTCAGGGAGAGCATTTATATTTTGAAGAGTCGTCTCGTAGTGAAGATGATACAGATGATACACAGACAGTTTCACAGGAAGTTCGAATCATATCTGTCCCCTCCACTATCGATCATACCCCCGATCCACAACTCCCTGGCACTGAAGATCACTCATTTGAGGTATGTTCCCCTAATAGTAATGAGCCTAATGTATTACCTAATCGGTCAACCAGGGGTCAGCCACCAAAAAGATATGAACCTACCCTCCATGCAAAATCAAAATATCCAGTTGCAAATTATATCTCCACTGACAGATTATCTAAGTCATATGAGTCATTTGTGAATCAAATATCTACTGTATCAGTTCCTAACAAAGTGCAGGATGCCTTGAGAGATCCTAAGTGGAAAAAGGCAATGGGTGAAGAGATGGAGGCGTTGCAGAAAAATAATACTTGGCAACTTGTTTCTCCACCACAAGGCAAAAAGGTTGTAGGTTGTCGTTGGGTTTTTGCTGTGAAACATAATACAGATGGATCTGTGAATCGGTATAAAGCACGTCTAGTAGCTCAAGGATTTACTCAAACGTATGGAATAGACTACGATGAGACATTTGCACCGGTTGCAAAAATGAATACTATTCGGGTCCTACTATCACTTGCGGCGAGTTTGAATTGGCCTCTACAACAGTTTGATGTCAAAAACGCATTTCTTCATGGAGAGTTAGCTGAGGAAGTTTACATGGCTCTCCCACCTGGGTATGTGGCAGCTTCTCCTGGTAATTTTATCTGTAAATTGGAAAAATCATTATACGGGCTCAAACAGTCACCTCGTGCACGGTTTGGACGTTTCTCCCAGTTCATGAAGAAGGTGGGTTATAGACAGAGTAACTCAGACCATACTTTGTTTCTCAAGCACCAACAAGGGAAGGTAACTGCTTTAATCATTTATGTTGATGATATGGTAATCACTGGTGATGATACAGTTGAGATTGATAGACTTAAAAGGGGGTTGGCCTCAGAGTTTGAAATGAAGGACTTGGGTTAACTTAAGTATTTCTTAGGGATTGAAGTAGCAAGGGGGAGTGAAGGAATCTATTTGTGTCAAAGGAAGTACATTCTTGATATGTTGGCTGAAACTAGCATGTTAGACTCCAAACCTGTTGACACCCCTATTGAACAAAATCATTGCTTAGCAGAGTATCCAGATCAAATACCGACTGATAGAGCTCGCTATCAGAGACTAGTTGGGCGCTTAATTTACTTGGCTCATACTAGACCAGATGTAGCTTATGCCGTGAGCGCGGTGAGTCAATTCATGCATAATCCAAGTGAGAGTCACATGGATGCTGTTAACAGAATTTTGAGATACTTGAAGTCATCTCCAGGAAGAGGGGTGCTGTTTTCTAAACACAGTGATTGTCTCGAAGTTTGTGGTTTTACTGATACAGATTGGGCCGGGAGTGTTACTGACAGAAAGTCGACTTCCGGGTATTTTACCTTTGTAGGAGGTAATCTTGTTACGTGGAAGAGCAAGAAGCAGAAAGTTGTGGCTAGATCAAGTGCTGAAGCTAAGTACAGGGGGATGGCTCATGGAGTATGCGAATTACTGTGGTTGCGAACTCTATTATGTAATCTAGGTTTCGAACCCAAAAACACTATGCAGCTGTATTGTGACAACCGAGCAGCCATTGATATCTCGCAGAATCCAGTCCAACATGATCGTACTAAGCATGTGGAAGTTGATCGTCATTTCATAAAGGAAAAGCTAGATGCCAACCTAATTAGCTTTCCTTTCGTCTCCACCGAAGAGCAGCTTGCAGATATCCTCACAAAGGGGTTTCAAGAAAAGCATTCTACGACTCACTAGGCAAGTTGGGCATGGTTGATGTGTATGCCCCAACTTGAGGGGGAGTATTAGACATTGGATTCCCATTTATTAGACATTGGCATTGGATCCTCATTTGTTAGACATTGGCATTGGATCCCAAGACAACATCATAGTATTCTCTCTAGGATTCCTCTTGTGTGAGACAACATCATAGTATTCTCTCTAGGATTCCTCTTTTGTGTTTTATATTACCTTTCTCCAAGTGTATATATACTCTGATATGTGTAATAGAAATTATCAAGAAATAATAATAATCTCTTCATCTCTCTAGAGTTATATTCTCTCTTTCTCTCCATTCTCTATCTCTATAAGAGATTTGACTCAGGCGGAAATCAACTCCAAAGCAGCCTCCAAAGTTACTTAAAAAATTAAAATTTGCACAGATTTGCACCACCTCATGACAGCCAACAAGATCCATCAAACACTTTCCAAAAAAAAAAAAAAAACGGGTGGTTCTTTCTTCTCGTGAGTAAGAATAGTTCGATTCAACAGAAAACAAAGAACTGCTTGATAGAAAGTTTCAATCTTGACCATCCCCAATAATGAATCAAATTTATTTTTCAAACAAGTCCTGATCTTTACTGATAACCCACCATAAATTCAGACCCGTAGGGGGATTAGGACCCCTCTTCGTCCCCTATCTATGCACCACTACCCTCTTCCAGAAAGCTTCTATTCCCCTATATATATATATATTTATATATATATCAGCCGTCCTTAAACGCAAGACCCCATTCATTGGGGAGAAAAACACCTTCCCAATCGACTTGGGTGATAGTTACCCAACTCCTCGACCCCATCAAAAGAAAATCTCTTTGCAGCTTCTCCGATCTACCGGAGGACGTAAAATAGGTTGCCAAGATGGAAAGCAAGCTCTTGGATAGAGCAAGGCACCTGTCCTCGTAAAGATAATGCAATTTCCAGCTTCATAGCCTCACATTGCCCATGGTAAGTGCTCGGAAGATCCCATTTCAATGAAATTGTTATGGAATTGTTTGTATGGATTCCAATACCATAAAGTAAATTCCACAAAAGAACAAGAGAACTGTAAAACCAAAATTATATGTAATTGTAGCTTAAAACATACATATACCACACTCCATTACTTGCACTCTTGCATACACACTGGCATCATGAAAATTTCACAACTTTATTTCATTGGCCAAATTCCTCTCCTTCGTATTTTTTTTTTCTCCCTTAAAAACATTTATCCTCAGGCAAATTTCTGTCCCTCACTCATGCAATCTTCACCTATACACATTTTTTAACGCATTTTGTTTCTCATAGGGTTACATTTATTAACACATATTTTGTTTCTCATAGGGTTACGCACAAAACTTTTTCAGTCGCAGGGTACAAAATTTGTTACAAGACCCATAAATATTCTCTAGATTGCACATGCACGATGATATTCAACTGGCACAATTACTTCAATCTAAGAAGAGGTGCTTACTTCAGTTATTGCCAGAGAAGCGATTCACAGTAAATTCTTGTATAAATTTTCCGTGAATAACAAGCTTGTAATATGTTTCACCCCTTGATCATCAGAAAGTTAAAAAAACGACAAACCATAACGTAAACAGAACTAGCAGAATGTGTAGACAGAAGGCAAAACAAGAAATCCACCTAATAATATATTGGAAATAAACGCCAAAATCCCATTACAAAAAGTTCACCAACTTAAAACTAAAACATAATGAATCCAAACACAAAACTTCTTAAAAATAGAAAGCCCACTCCTTGCTGCTACTCTTTCACAGGTCTTGCACACTCAAACCTGCATTTACCCACAAAAAAAGGAAATAGTATCAATCACCCAAAATACATAATTCAACCATCAATAATTTTATGTCTATTAACGAGATGAAGGCACATTCAAAATTGATACTATCTCCACTCCAATTAAAAGTACGGTTTGCCAACTAATTTTAACACAATTAATGGTTAACAATAAAAAACAAGTTTAGTACGATGAGATATTTTTTTATCGATTCACTTTTTTGGTAACATTTATGGATTTACTGTGCTGCAATATACTACATTGATAGCATCAAAAAAATCAAAGATCTATGGCTAATATGGGCTTTAGTATTTTTCTTTTTAAGAAAATAGTAATGTCATCCTTATACATGTACATACACAATGAAAGGTGATTGAGGCATCCAAAAGAAGGAAGCAAGGTCGGTTCTTAAATATGAGTACGGAATCTCAAAATAGATAAAAGTCACATTCTACAAGATATCCTTGGCAAATGCAGCAAATCTTCTTAAGAATTTGTTAAAAACTACTTCTCTACTAGCATAATATATCAAAGAATAATACTTGACGTGATTATCAAAACAAGAACTGCAAATAAAAATTGAACTAGATATTTACCTGGAGGAAGGGATTGCTTCAACTTATCGGCCTTCTCCGAGTCAAATACACAAAGCGTGTAGAGGTACTTGGAGCACCTGACCTTGAACTTGACCACATCTTTGCTCCTCTTAATCTTCACAGAACGAGCATCCTTCCTTCTTGCTGTGAGAAGGAAATCCTTGATCTCATGGATTTGCTTCGGCTGATATTAAATAACAAGAAAATAATGGATTTAGTCTTGCAAACATCCAAATATATGCACCATCAGTCATCAACAAAAGGTAAGGTCTTTGTATATTCTTTATTACCATATCTTGTCTTTTAAATTTAAACATGCTTCAACAAAAATATTTAAAAAATACTTCCATGTGAAACCCACTTAATTACTGAAATAAGAAAATATAAAGCGAGTAAAAAGTCAAAATCTATAATCCAATGTGACTAGTGAACCAAACAGCTTGAATTGGGACCAGCCCCACATCTACCACAATGAATTTGCTGATTTTTTTTCACTAAAACTATGTAATGTGCGTGTAATCCAATCAACCGAACACATTACAGGTTGGTCTAAAACTATGTAATGTGCATGTAATCCAATGAACCAAACACATTACAGGCTGGTTTAAGGCTGGTTTACCATTACAAAGTGGAGTAAGGTTAGTTTACCAGATAGGAGAGTAATCAGCGAGTCAACATGTATGTTGCAAAACAGGCAAATTCTAATTTTTCAGATTTTGCCCCATGAAACAGATTATATATTTTTGGTTTCAAAATCAGAACAAGACAACTATAGGATATGCAATAAAATGTAATACATAGAACAACATAAATCAAATATAGTCATAGTATATGTATTGACAGCGTAAGACCTTGAAATGAAACAAGTTGCACTTCAAAAATTATAGTCATGGTATATGTATTAACAGCCAAAAGACCATGAAATGAAACAAGTTGCACTTCAAAAATTAAAAAGTTTTAACTTCACATTAATGCTTCTAGCACTAGTTTCCCCATACATAAATATGCATCACAACAATACCTTTAGACCTCAGAGGCTATTATTATATAATTTATAAATAACCAAAATCAATGTTTGTTACGAACCCCAGATAGAACTTGTCCTTGAAAACCGGCTTGCAATAGAAAAGGTGCCCATGGGCTCATATACTACTCCCAACTATACTATGTTTTCCCCATGGGGCTTGGGTTCATAACTATCATCCACTTAAGATACTTCAAAGCTTTCATTAGTCACAAACTCATTTTTGAAGGAGTAAATTTCAAAATCCAGGATTTCGCCTCCACATTTTTCAGATCAATCTCTTCTTTTTTGCTCAGTGAATCTTCCATAAGTACTTTCATAATTGTGTCATATCAACAAGTGAGCACGTAAACACGTAAGAGTCTACAAAGATTCACACACACAAATCCTGTAATTATGAAATGAAGCCAAATCTAAGGAGTTCAAAACCTAATAATGAAATTGAAAATTTTCCACAATAATCAGATCCTATTCAAAAAACAAATCACATCTAAAAAACACTTCAAAAATTCAAAAGCAGATACTGTAATGGAACAATTAAACAGAAAAATTGAACGGATAAATCAAATCTACCGATGACGAGAAAGTGAATTGAGAGATTGGAGAGAAGGAAAATGAAAGATTTCGAGTTACCATTTTTCTTCTTCTGCGAGTAGCCGATTCCAAACCCTAGCTGTTGGTGCGGTGGGAGGGATTAATGGGCTTATAAACAAAACCCTAGAGATTCATTTCTCTTGATTGTCATTTTTGCCCCTGTTTACACCTTTTATTTACATATAAGCCCTAAACTAAATACTTGGGTTGGATCTTATTGGACTTTGTTGAAATTTTTCATCCAGAGTTATTGGGCTTTTGGCGTGCACAATTGATGACCAATTTTTCTTAACGAGAATTAACTTTTTAGTTAAATCCAAGTTTGAGCCTAAGAGCTTGTTCGGTTAGGGTGCGTTTGATTGCAAGCGTGGAATTTGCATGGAAAGAAAATAAGTTACCAGTAATTGAATTGCTAGAATTTTAGTTAGTGTGTTTGATTGCCTTATTTTCTACCGAAAATATTGTTTGGACATTTTTAATGTAGAAAAAATTATGGGTATTTTTTTTTTACTTAAGTTATGATTGTTTAATTGATCTTGATGTAGATTTTAAATTAAATTTTTTATAAATTTTGAATTTTGTAGTTTAAGTTATAGCGCTACGGTTTAATTTTTCACTTCTTTTCCTTTTTTCAAAGAACCATGGAAAATACTCCCAATCAAACACACCCTTAGTGTTTTTAGATAAAAATTTTAAAAATTTAATTTAAAATTAATTTTATTTTTACGTTTTTTAAAATTTATTTTACTTTTTTATTTTCTCTAAATTTTTTTTTTTAAAATACTATAACTTTAAATTCAAAAATCAAAATTAAATAAAAAATATATATTTAAAACTTACTCGTTGAGATCTATAAAATAAGATCTATTGTGACTATTTTTTGGTTAAAAAAACACTCAAACTCAAACATTATGTTTTGTTGAAAAAAACTCAAACTCAAACAAAAATCAAATTCACTTTTCAACAAAAATATTATGTTTGGTTGAAAAAAACTCAAACTCAAACAAAAATCAAATTCACTTTTCAACATATTTTCAAATTCTACCAAACATAATATTTTAAAAACTCAACTCAAAATATCAACCAAACATCACCTAAGTGGTTAAAAATCTGACATTTTTATATTAAATAATAGCAGGCCCTTCTCTTAAGGAGTAATTTTTTGATCTTTAAATAAGGACCAACTATTTTGAGAGATAAACGAATGAAATTTTTGATGAAATTTGGTAAATATAATCTCCATGATTGGTAAATTATTTCCATCAAATTTTATCAAAAAATTTAAGCAGAGAAATGGGTTAACTAAAAGATTGATTATAATAACTACATTTCTATCCATTAAAATTTTAGACATTTCGTTAACTTACTTTTTAATTGAATTTTTTTATAAAAGTTTAGGAAGATGAATTTACTAATCGTAGTGATCATTTTCACGAAATTTCATCAAAAAATTTATCTAGATATCCCTTTAAAATGGTTGGTCTTTATTTTTTAATTAAGTTTTTTTTAATACAATTGATACATCGATACACCAATTGTCCGATCACCGGAAGAGAGAGAATGAATATGGGGTTCCCATGGTTTAAACAATAGCAAAGGGCAGGAAAACTCACACCCATTTCCAACTTTTCTAGCACTCAAGTATCCTTATTTAAGAATAAAAAAGTTAATTCTTAAAAGAAAGAGATCTGAATATAATAGTATTTAAAGAAGAAAAAATATATCTGAATCTAGTCAAATTAAATGGGTTAAATTATGTAAATATCATCCTCTATTATGTCTTTATATTTAGAACTCATAATGTCCCATTTTTCAAAAAAAAACTTGCACCCTAAACTTTATTCCAATGGGTTGAGTCGAGTCAGGTCAGATCGAAAATGGATTGAGCAGGGCCAATTTTACTTTCTACAACTAGTGCCCAAGAAAAACTAGTGCTAAAAGTAGGGGTTTTAAGACCAATCTGAAAATCGAACGAATGGACTGAACCAATCGAACTAGGCTAATCCGTAAAACTCTGAACTGAAAAAAGCATAAACAAAAAATAAGAAAATTGAATTGAAACCGAATAGTTTGGTTCGGGCTCGAGGTTAGCTAGTCCAAAATCGAACCGAATTATGTATAAAAAATGAAGATGTTAATATATACTATAACGTCATACATTAAGTATACCATAGTACAAAAAAAGGACTCTTCCTTATTAATTGCATGTTGTGAAACCTTAAAAAAATCATTAATGCATGCCCTTATTATTGAATTAATTACATAACGCTAAGAGTTTTTTTATCACATAAATGATGGTAAGTTAATACATCATTTTATTTAATGTGTTTTATTCTCGTAAATGTACAAATAAAATAGTTACTAAAATAGAGAACATGATTTATATATGTTAGCTCATTATTTATAGAAAGCCATGACTTTAATTTGAGGGATAAAAACATGAAAAATCCTGAAGTTTAAGTTTACTTGCAATGTTGTCCCTGATGTTTAAAAACATGCAATCCTTTTTTTAAAGTTGCGATTTAGTTACAATATTACCCCTGTAGCTAACAGAGGTTACAAAAAGCTGAGTTGGCGGCCTAAGTGATACGCGTTTTGACATGATGGACATTGAATCAGCAACAATGGAGATAAAAAAATAAAATAAACCCCAAAGTTTGTCTTCGCTTGCAATGTTATTCCTGATATTCAAATTTTGTCAATCCTTCACTTGAAATTACTATTCCATTGTAATCTCCTCCCTGAGCCAAACAGACGTGATGAAAAGTTTACATAGCCATTATATTACTGACTTGGTGGTTGACATATCACTTGCACTTTTTTAAAAAAAACATTAAAATATAACACTAGTAGTTCTACTAGAATACTACTAAATCACAAGCAATTATACTAATTAATTAATTACTAAACACACCACATGTATTTAGGCATATGTAGTTTTTATGCAATTTATCCTAAAGTTTGATAATTTCAAAAATTTTGTTTAATTGACAAATAACTAACTTAGAGAAGCAAAATTAACAACATACCAAATACAAAAAATAAAATAAAAAATGAAGGTGCACTTGGATCTCTACTAGAATACTACTAAATCACAAGCAATTATACTAATTAATTAATTACTAAACATACCACATGTATTTAGGCATATGTAGCTTTTATGCAATTATCTTAAAGTTTGATAATTCTATAAATTTTGTTTAATTGACAAATAACTAACCTAGCGAAGCAAAAGTAACATCATACCAAATACAAAAAAAAAATAAAAAAATAAAATGAAGGTGCTATTGAATCGACATCTTTTGCTTTTCTTTTGTTTTAAAAGTTATTATATTTTAGTGTTTTTTTAAAAAAAAGTGCAAGTGCCATGTCAACCGCCAAGTTAGCAATATGATGGCCATGTAAACTTTCCATCACATCCGTTTGGCTCAGGGGGAATATTACAATGGAATAGCAACTTCAAGTGAAGGACTGGAAAATTGGAATATCAAGGGCAACATTATAAGCGAAGTCAAACTTCAAGGTTTACTTTGTTTTTTTAATCTCAATTGTTGATGATTCAATGTCCACCGTATCAAAACGCGTACCACGTAAGCCGCCAACTCGGCTTTCTGTAACCTCCGTTTGCTACAGAAGCAGTATTGTAACTAAATCACAACTTTAAAGGAATGATTGCATGTTTTTTAAACATCAAGAACAACATTGCAAGTAAACTCAAACTTCAAGATTTTTCATGTTTTTATCCCTTAATTTGAATATAAACAAATCTTACATTACTATTAGTATTTCATTGTTATGTTAAATTAATTTAGAAAAAAAAACATATGTCAAAATCGAATAAAATCAAACCGAAAAGTTTGGTTCAAGTTGGGGTTTAAAATATTTAGAAATTGAAATCGAACTGAAACTAATTTTTTACATTTAATTTAAGTTTGGAATATCTTAATTTTTATCCTGGCCGAAACTAAATTATCCTGGCCGAAACTGAAAACACCCGTAACCAAAAGCACTCATGGGATATTTCACGCACAGAGTGTATATATATATGGAAAAAAAAAATTGTCGTGGATTTAATTTGACCATTGACTCTGTTTTCGGAGATTTAATTTAATTTAGAGAGAAAAGAAAGCGAAAGAAAAATGTAAATTTTCTGTCGTTTGAGAATTAGGAGAGAATGCGAGAGACAGAGATAGAACAGAAAGTTAGTTCTATTAAAAACCTTCTCTCCAAATCAGAAAGAAATGGAAAGATATATATATTTTTTCAATAAAGCCTTTTTGTATTTATTGTTTTACCCATAAAAAGCCTAGCATATTTTAAAATAGCATCATACAAAATTTTAAATCAATTAAATATTTTTAATTAACTATTCTAACACTTTGTTGAACTTGTTTTTTTAATTTACAATGCACATAATTTAAGTCAAAATATAACTGTGATTAGGGACTTTTGAATCTTTTGTTCAAAACCTGGAAAAGAAGTTTTGTATTTTTGAACTTTTATTTTTCAAAAAAATTAGTCAAAAACTAGAACTGAAAATGGAGTAATCAAACTGTCCCTGAGCCTGCGTTTGACGCGTAAAATAGTAAAATATGATAACTTTATTCTATCCCATATTTAATGTTTATCAAGATTGGATATCCAAGCGGATTGTTTATCCCATTAAATTTTTTATCTCATTGAGAGATGGATTAATAAATCTCATCTAAGAGGTGTGATTGTTTTATAAATAATTTTATCCGACTCTTTAATCCAACACATTAAACACACCCTAAGGCTGCGTTTGACGCGCAAGGTAAAAGAGTGGGACATAATAACTTTATCATATCCCATATTTAGTGTTCGTTGGGATTAAATATTTAAGTGAATTATTTATCCCACTTAACATTCTTATTCTATTAAAAAAAAGAATTAACAAATCTCACCTAATTCCGTCATAATTCCGCCATATCGGATTCCGCCATAATTCACTTAAATATTTAAGTGAATTATTTAGCTATCCAGAAATAAAATAAAATTATTAGTTTAGCCAATCCTTAGCAGGCCCTGCAACAACTACCCCTAACCTTGCTACCCTATGAATATAAAAGGCAAAGTGATCTGCCAGCTGCCACAAGTAAAGAGCCAACCCAATAAAAAAAAAAAAAAAGGCATATCAGATCAGATCGCATTTTAGTTGAGTTTTTTGATTAGTTTTAAATAAGGAAAAAGGTAATTATACCATTAAGTTTACATTTAATTTATCTCCTTATATTTTAAAGTTGTTAATATATTTCTTAAAGTTGCATAAGTGATTCAACTCATTTTTCCGTCGAGTGATATGTACAGAGTTAAAGACAGAGGAGGAATTGAATGATTTATGAAACTTTAGAGAAGATATTGACAATTTTAGAATATTAGGGAAGAATTTAAAATTATACTCAAATTTCAAGGTCTAATTTGCCTTTCCTTTTAAATATATGATTGGTTAAGTTGAGGTTAAACTAGTGCTGCATTTAAATATCAATTCAGTTAAGTTTTGTGATTAATTTTAAATATGATTAATCTCATACTTCAATAGTAACTTTTTAGGTTATAAACTATGAAACGTCATCAACCACCAAGCAAAAACAAAAAATATATTTTCTATATTTCGAGAAGTCTAGCTAGAAGAAGAAATAGGATGTTGAATCATTAAAAACTCATCACGCTCAACGTTGTTTGATACTTTTTAAAATGTTCGAACTCTAGTATTCATTTATGCTATGGAACTTTTTATTTCTATATATATACCTATACTTTCAGAAATATTTTTTGTTTGTTGCAAGATTATTTTTTAAATATTAGCCCCCTTTGAAAAAAATCCCAAGTCCACCCCTGCATCCTACCACATGCTCTTCTTCAAAAAGCAATAACCAACTACCCCTAACTAGGCGTGTATCCTACTCCCAAAGTTGTATTTTTTTAACTTCACTTCTTGTGATTTTTCATCTGTACTTCTTGTTTTGTTTATTATTATTATTTTTTAAAAAAAATTCAAATTAAGAGTCAAGTTTTATCTATGTGCATAATTAATGAATAAAATATCTAAAAATGAGTCAAAAGATCTTATGTGACAATATTTTTAGCAAAACAATCATGAAATAATATTTATATTTTTTTGAAATAAGGGCGTGTTTTTTTTAATATTTTTTTGAAATCGGCTTGTTTAGTAATTTTGTAGAAAAAAATTTCAAAGATGTCCAATTTTTCAATATCTCCATAAAATATTGTTATGGTATTTTTAACCATTAAATATGAAAGTCAAATGTGCATTCTTAATCGGACAGAGAGAATTTCTCTCCAAATTAATTTTAATGCCAATTTTGGTCATCTTCTTTTTTTAAAAAATTATTATTATTATTCTATAATTCCTTCTTTTCATCTTAAAGAATTTTGACAAAACAAATGGAGAACTCATATTTTTGAAATTTTTTGTTCTGCGAATTAATAATAAAATATATTTTACACATATACTAATTATTTGCGTTTTTCCCCAATTGAGTTTTATTTTTCTATAACATTCTTTCGAATATATAAATTAATTTTTGCACAGAATTTTCATCATAATGATTCTTAGGCTCCGTTTGATTGCAAAGACGGAAAAGGAAAATAAATTTAACTAATTTATGTGAAAAGATAGAAAATAAGGTGAGAGATGTTACTCATTTTATGAGTATATATCCTCTATCCTTCAATGTTTTTGGTGGAAAATTTTTACTCACCACCAAACAAAGAAAATTTCTTCATAGAAAAACTTAAAAATCAAGAGGATATCACCTATATCACTCAACTTATTTTCCATCTTTTCACCAAAACTAACTAAATTTATTTTCCTTTTCCACCTTGCAATCAAACGGAGCCTTAAAGTATAATTTTAGCTTCGGAAAAAAAATAAAGCATAAAAAATATTATTTGTTTAATTTTTAATCATTAAAAGTGCTCCATTTTAAAAGTTTGCCTTGAGTTTCTGAAACCTCTCTAAAAATAAATTAAATAGCCAATGACTTTGTAGTCTAAAGGCATCATCTCTAATCTTGTATTAGAGAGGTCACAGGTTCGAAACCTATGGATGTGGTATTCGAACTTAATAAAGTGGTTTGTCCACCATTTGTGGGTGGTTTGTGATATGTCCACCTCTTCTTTTGTGGGTGGTATGGTTCGTGTGGTTGGTGACGGACGCTGAAGCTGCTCTCTCGGTTAGGTTCGGTTCGGTTGGGAGACTTACTTTAGATGGTTGGTGATATGTCCACCTCTTATGTGGGTGGTTGGTGATATGTCTACCTCTCTCTCAATTAGGTTCGGTTCTCTCTTATGTGGGTGGTTGGTGATATGTCTACCTCTCTCTCAATTAGGTTCGGTTCTCTCTTATGTGGGTGGTTGGTGATATGTCCATCTCTTCTTTTGTGGGTGGTATGGTTTGTGTGGTTGGTGACGGACGCTGAAGCTGCTCTCTCGGTTAGGTTCGGTTCGGTTGGGAGACTTTCTTGATGGTTAGGTTCGGTTCGGTTTGGAGACTTTCTTTAGGTGGTTGGTGATATGTCCACCTCTTATGTCGGTGGTTGGTGATATGTCTACCTCTCTCTCGATTAGGTTCGGTTCTCTCTTATGTAAGTGGTTGGCGATATATCCACCTCTCTCTCGATTAAGTTCGGTTGGGAGATTCTCTTGAGGTGGTTGGTCCACCTCTTATGTGGGTGGTTGGTGATATGTCCACCTCTTATGTGAGTGGTTGTTGATACATATGAAACTGCTCTCTCGGCGCGAAGCAAAAGCTTACTTATTCGGTTGGGAGACTCTCTTGAGGGTGACGGGAAACAAAAGCTTACTTATTTATCTCTATGTCTGACTCTATGTAGTTGTCTTTCATATAAATGATTAATAAAAAATAAATAAATAAATAAATAAAGCATTTATTCAAATGCCCAAGATAAATCCAATTTTAAATCAAGTTTTGACAAAAATACACGTGGATTATAGGTGCTTGCGTGAGGTGAGTTACTAACTTGTGCGGGACCCTAATGATTGGAACCGATTTCTTCATTTAAATAATTTTAAATGGTTGTTGAGGTATATTCACATCATCATATACACAAAAATTATATTTTTTTTTGTTGAAGAGATATTTTTTGTTAAAGAGAAAAGTCAAATTAGAGAATATACATCCAGGACAATATAATAATGATAGTTACTTGTTTGACATACAATAACTTATCCTTCTTTTATCATCCGCCAACCTATCACATATAATAAACCTTATGGGTAGGGATTGCAACGGGTTTGGCAAAACCTGAACCCAACCTGCATATGAAGATGCATGCCCTGAACTTGGCACGGAATTTCTTCTTAAAACCTAAACCCCTTCCACATCTATTTCCTAAAACTCGAACCGGACCCAAATAGTCACCCTTTTAGCTCTAAGTCCACAGTTCAAAAAGAGCCCAATTATAAAACATTCAGAGGTATATGTAGCCCATTGCCCACACAACAATAAAAAACAAAGCAACAATTTAGTAGAGGGCACAGAGAGCGACGAGGAGATTTGCTAGCTTAATGCCGGTTTCTCGGGAAGAACTCAAGGACCTGTTCGATGGAAAGCAATTGTAGACGGCAAGAGACAAACTCACCGAGTCGGAGTTTTTTGCCATCCTTAATTATGACCTTGTGGTTCACTAGATCATTGCGAGGGACGATTTATTTAGCGGGAAATCATGTGTTCGAATTCTTCTAGGTATAGTTGTTAAAAAAAATATCATATCTAATTACACTTTAATTTCAACATTTAACCGGTCTTAATTTCTTCAAAACTTATATGATTAAGGATGCAATAGTTTTAACACAACAATACGAAAAAAACAAAGTGGAAGGGACGGCAAAAAGCCCCAATTGCCTTGACTCAATCTTAATGGCACAAGTTTGGCACGGTTGGTTTTCTAGCCAATGTGCTATATGTTCTAAAGTACAAACCCGACTCGAATTTTGGTAGAATTTGAGTTTATGTAAATTTAGCCAATTTATTCTACCAGAGTCTGGTATATTTTTGTTTCCTTCAAATACGAGCATGGCTCTTAAGGGGTTTTTTCCTCTTTAACAAAAAACGAGAATGTTTATTTAGAGGATAAAGATAAATGCATATGTAAATATATAAATAAATTTTCCATTACGTACATCTTGATTAAACTATGTATGAA
Source organism: Lonicera japonica (assembly GCA_021464415.1). NCBI lineage: Eukaryota > Viridiplantae > Streptophyta > Magnoliopsida > Dipsacales > Caprifoliaceae > Lonicera > Lonicera japonica. The sequence continues at coordinate 8,399,245 of CM038468.1, read as the reverse complement.
ATTAATCTATTTATACTCTAAACTAGCATTTCTTCTATGTTAAAAAGAGGGAGTCCTTGATAATAGCCTTATAGCACAATGATAGTGATGGCTAACCTAAAGAATGAGAAGGGAAGGTTCAAAGGATCTGATTTATCGATGTAACTCAAACGAGAGAGAGAGAGAGAGAGAGAGAGAGAGAGAGAGAGAGAGAGAGAGAGAGAGAGAGAGTTGCTTTTATAAATATTGTTATGGTATTGGATAATTAAACGAGGGTGGGTTTGAGTTTTTAAAAATAATGTATCTTTTTTAAACGTGCAAATAGGCTCTAAACCCGTACGGTTGACATTTATAAAATCAAATGACCATTAATTAAAAAAAATATATTAATTTTAAGTCAATCAACATTGATCCTAATGATTTTACTAAGATATAATGACTATTCGTTTTTCTTTAATAATAACATGAAAAATGATAACAAAAGTAACTAATAAAGGTGAAAAGACGAAAAATAAGTTTAAGAATATGGTGAGATACTCTCCATCTCATGTTCATTTTTGTGAGTATATGTCCCCATTCTCTTTTATGATGTGTGGAAAATTAAAATTTTCTTCATCACTACCCAAATAAATTTTTTTTTATGGAAGAAGACAAAAAGTAAGATTTAATCTCACCGCATTTCTCAATTTATTTTTTAACTTATTTTTACTAATATTTTATATATTATTATCAAATGGAGCCTTTTAATTATAGTAATAGTTTAGACTTTATACATATTTTCAAAATAAATTACTCTGCAATAGCAAAACACATATCTATAGTGCAAAATAAAACTTTTACTATGAATTGATAGATACTACTAATTATACTACTAATTTTAAAATCTAACGGTCATAAATGTATCTCGAAAATCTTGGCTGACAATGAGAGTTTTTTTTTTCTTTTTAAAAACAAATATTATTAATGTGAAAAGTCTCTATCTCTCTCTTTCAAAAAATACTACCAAGTAAACCACCAACCTCTCTCTCTCTCCTAAGAGTTATATCTCACCTGTTTCTCTCCCTCTCTCCACATTAGGCCAATATATTGTAATTTTAATTAATTGGTTTCCTAGATTTATAATTTTAATTTATAAAAAATTAAAATTAAATTTTAATTTATAAAAAATTAAAATAAAATTTTAATTTTTAGTAGAGAATTAAAATTTTCAATTAAAATATACAAGTTGTTATTACTATTATTTTTTATTGAAAAAATAGTAATGTTATGGTCTTTAATTCTTTTTATTTCAAATTCATAAAAGAAGTATCATAATACTTCTTAATTTTTCTTCAAGTGTATTTTGACTTTTAGTTAAGTTCCATTGGAAATTTTAAATAATAATTCTTGAGAGACAAAATTTAAGATATGTATCGGGAACTTAGAAATACGTCACCCACTAGTACATTGATCAACTGTAAACTTAGTGTAAATTTATTCATGATGGATTCAATTCAGGGTAAAGATATGAATCTTTTGGCACACTTTGTATGAATCTTTTAGGATATACTTTTTGTCACTAAAATGATTTTGAAGTGCTATAATATTTTTTGTGCAGTACTAATATCATTACCAATTCAATTAACTAACCAATGTGTTAATAACATGTTACTGTAACCCCTAAATGAAACGGCGTGTGACCTATAGAAGTATTCAATTTTAAAGGAAGAGCATCACGTGGAAATTTAGAGAGAGGAGGAGATGCAAGAGTGTATATTGGTAAGAGAGAGTAAAAACTAAATATGTTTGGGTTGAGATATAAGAAATAATTCATGCATTCTTTATATTTTCTTGTGAAAAAAAAAATATTAAATGCTCCTTACCAAAAAAAAATCAATTTAATTCTAAAAAGTAATATTAAATATATATTAAAGAGTGCACAAGTTATTTCCTAGGTATCAATCCAAACATACTTAATAACAAAAAAACAAAATTGCTATGTAAAAGATAAACATACTTATTAACAAAAAAAACAAAATTGCTATGTAAAGGATAAACATAATTATTAACAAAAACAAAATTGCTATGGAAAAGATAAACATAATTATTAAGAAAAAAAAACAAAATTGCTATGTAAAGGATCTCAATATTGTGAGTGTGTCCCTATGATTATTAAAAGAAAGAAAGAATGTGTCAAACTTGCATGTAGCTTATTCACGTTGTGGACATCTACTAACACAATCATTAATAATATGTTACATTCTTCTTGCTTACTCCTCTCACTAGCATTAATTATTCATTCTTTCTAGTTTCTAGCCTTGCTTCCCAATCAATTGTCTATCACAAAAACAATTATTGTACCATCCCATGTTCTTTCCTTGGACACTAGTCAAGACATCTCTTTCAATAATACCCAATTTTTGAAATTCACTTTTCACTCTAGTTGTGAAATAGAATTAGTGGAGTTATACAAAAGTTTGTTCGGACATCATTTAGCATAATTTTTTTTTTTATTTTTCACCTTCATGGGTTTCTTTGAGTATATATATATATATACAAGCGATAATAGATCCAATTAGTTCTTGAGAGTGAAGAGAAGGAGGATAATTGAACTGTGGCACTCTATGTAAAATACCAAATACTTAACCACTTGGGTAAGCTCAAATTTGCCTTTCTCCGTTTTTACTTACAAAATTTTCAATTATTATTCCAAAACGTGTATTTTTCCTAATATGTTTTTGCCCTAAAATCTGTAATCCAACTTGTATAGAAATACTACGTTGTCTTAATTTTTGTATAAAGTCTTTTAAATAAATTAATGGCAGCACTCAAATAAATTTGTTGGACAACTTATTTAATGTATTGTTTATCGATTTTTTCAATCTAAATAATGGCACGATTATTTTTTCAATCTATATAAATTACATGTTTGTTTTTTTTCGGAATATTACATAAGAATATATATTGTTTGTTTAAACATATTATACATGAACATTGAATGAATGTTATGTGATCAATTTTGCCATCATCTTTTTTTATATATATATAAATGTATATATCTAAGAACAAGGGTAAAAGATGTATTTTATCACTTTAGAAATTAAGTGTTCATAGTCCATGTTCTAAAAATCCCCTCCTAAGGCCGATTAATTCCCAAGTAGGCAGTGGTCTAACATTTCGCATAGCTAGGCAGCCACCTTGTCTTACGGAATGGTGATTCAGCACAAGTAATGGATTCTTTTTCTCTATTTTGTGTTAAAAACTATTCTTTTTCATGCTTACACTATAAGAGTATTTATTTATCAAGTACGCAATGAAAATTTTAGAAGTAAAGTTAGATTTTATCTGCATTATGTTAATATGTTATTTTAAATAATTAATAAGTATAAAAATGCTTTCTTCGCTTAATCCCGGAGTAGTTCCCGATTAGTCGATCTCTTAGGTGCTAGACCAGTCAATCAGGTATACAAGTTGGATTTGGTGTTGTTTAACCTCGAACTTGGTTCATATTTTATTACGGGTTTCGGGTCTAAATTCGGGTCGGCCCATACAAGAGAATTGAATAGTTCTAAAAGATTTCATTTAATGATGCATAATGACGATATCATCAAAATATATGATATTAACATTCCAGCATATATATTAAAATTTAAAATTAATATAATAATTGTACAATAACATTTGAAGAAATGAAATTAGAATAATATAATACGTAGAATCAATTAATAACCGATAAAAACAAGTTAGCGAATTACGATTTCAACTGGAATATAAAAGTGAGAATAAAAAGATATGATACTCTAGAGATTTAAAAATGAATACCCTAGATATTTAAAAAGAGCATGCTACACACTCTCCAATACCTTAAAATAATATAATAAAAGTTTTCTATAAGTATGCATTCTCTTTCCTCCATTTCTCTTCTTTCTCTCTCTATAATCTTTTCCTTCTTATATGTCCTTTTATTTTCTCCTCTGCCAGATGAATAATGTTGATAGTTTATCCATCTTCCTTTTATAGCCTTCATTTCTTAGTTATGAAGTAATCCACCAATGATTCAAAATGTGAAGTGGTGACTAATTAGGTGCAAAAATCCAAATTTGTATTCATTTAATTTCCTTTTTCATAATAATCTTATTTCAAGATTATTCGCTTTTCAAGTCTATCTTTAATTCAAGCTTATCTACAAATTTATCCATAATTCATATTTTTCCAAAATTTCAAGCTTATCCATCAATTTAAGTCCACCACAAATTCAATTTCATAACATCTTTTTAACCAACCATAAAATAATTTCATAAAAATTGTACCAAAAAGTCTAAATAATTTATATCAAAAATATATCAGTTATTTTAAAATCAGGCTATTATATTCTACCAACCTTAAAGAAATTGCGTACACGAAATTTGAAACGAATGTTCTAACCAAAGTAAAAAAATTGTCTTAACCTAATCACCTAAAAAAATATCCTCAAACTCAAGGTAATAGGTCCTCCCAAAAGTCAAAAGTGTGTTGTAATACTAAACATCTTATATCATTTATCACGCCCCAATTCGCGATACTACCCTCCGGGAGTGAGAATGATTGTTTTATGAAACAAAATATAGTAACCTAATAAAAATCTACCATCCTAACATTCTGATTAAATCCACAAGTACAATTTATTAATCCAAAATAAAATTACAACATATCTTCTTTTCTTAACAATACTACCTGAATAAATTCTTCAGCTTTCTAACCCATATCCTAAATTATGTTGCACACTTTGATAATTTGCACATGAAAATGTAAAGGGGAAGTATACAACACGACAAGAATTGAAGTCTAAAAAAAGTATTTTAATCAATGACAATGAAGATGTCAAAATAAAAGTGGTATTTGTCAATAACAGATTGATAAAGATATCATGTTGATGGTTTAAAAGAATATTCGATACATGTGATGCATTTATGCAACACGGTTAATACTACACAATAACATGCTAGATTCACAAACTACCTAATTAAATCAAGCTCAACCCTAGCCACACAAGGCGGATGCCGTGCATCTACGTAATATGGCATTGATCACCAATGCACTCAACCCCCCGAGTCCTTACGAGTAGTTAATCTTGAGTCCTCTATGTTTGTACCAATTAATTAACTATTCCCTCTTTGAAAATCACAAGTGCATAGTAATTGATGCAATAAGTATATCCACATATAATTGGATAAGATTGGGTACATTTAGAGTAGAGCTTCAACGTGGTAAAATTAAGAATGATGTACACTTAATACAATAATTGTACAATAACATTTGAAGAAATGAAGTTAGAATAATAGAATAAGTAGAACTAATTAATAACCATAAAAACAAGTTAGCGAATTACTATTTCAAATGGAGTACATATGTAAGAATACAAATGGATGATACTCTAGAAATTTAAAAATTAATACTCTAGAAGATTTGAAAAGAGCATGTTATGCACTTCATAATACCTTATAATAATATAATAAGACATTTCCATAAGTATCGCATTCTCTCTCCTCCACTTCTCTTCTTTCTTTCTCTAGAATCTTTTTCTTCGTATATATTTCCTCTTATTTGCTCCTATGCCAAATTAATAGTGTTGATGGCTCATCCACCTTCCTTTTATAGCCTTCAATTCTTAGTTATTAAGTAATCCACCAATGATTAAAGATGCCACTACCTTACTAATTAGGTGCAAAAATCTAACTTTTTTATTCCTTTAATTTATTTTTTCATAATAATATAATTTCAAGTTTATCAACATTTCAATTCTATCTATAATTCAAGTTTATCCCCAATTCAAGCTTAATTTCAAGCTTATCCACCAATTTAAGTCGACCACAAATTCAAGTGTGTTATTTTCATAACATCTTTTTTAACCCACCATAAAATAATTCCATAAAAATTGTACCAAAAAGTCTAAATAATTTGTATCCAAAATATATCATTTATTTTAAATTCAGGCTATTACATTCTACTAACCTTAAAGAAATTGAATCCTCAAAATTTGAAACAAATGTTTAAACCAAAGTTAAAAAAAATTGTCTTAACCTAATCACCTAAAAAAAATCCTCAAACTCAAAGTAATAGGTCCTCCCAAAAGTTGATCAAGTGTTGTAATACTGGACCTTTTATACCATTTTGTCATGCCCTAGTTCGAGAGACCGCCCACCGGGGGTGAGAATGACTGTTTTATGAAACAAAATATAGTAACCGAATAAAAATCTATTGTCCTCCAATATTCTTATTAAATCCAAAAGTACAATTTCTCAATCCAAAATAAAATTATTGATGAGGGGCTTTAGATATCAATAGATAAATAAACTCTCACCATTATAAACATATACATTTAAGAAAATTTTCTAGAATTTATATAATAAAATTGTCTTCCACAAATAATGCTTCTTACTCAAATTTCTTTTACACCTCAAAATAGTTTCAAATTAACTCTAGTATAGTAACTAGATTTGAACAACTAAATATACAAATCATTGCATAAACACTTACACCTCGTTTGGTTAGTGATAATAGAGGATGGGAATGGGTATATCATTCCCAATCCAACTCATTCCTTGCGTTTGATTGTTAAGTTTCTCGGATTTGAAATTGGATTTTCCATTACAATGGGATATATATGGATTCCCAGTTTTGTTGGATATTCGAATACCACCAAACAACGTGGTATTTTGATTCCCATTAACTTGTTATTAGATAAATGTTCTTACATTTTTAATATTTTGTGCTACTACAGTATTTGTATATACATTTCATTTTTTAAAATAAACATACTTCCAGGCTCCGCTAGACAACACAGCATCCTCGTTCAAATATAGGTTGCGAATTGGATTTGAACCAATATCAAAGCTACTTTCCTTTTAGTAGATCATTCTGGCGGCTTTTGCCACTTATGATTAATGTTCATAAGAGCGAGATGGTCTTGCGGTTTTTCTCGCGAATTAGACCATGGTGTGCACTCCCCTTAACCCCTATTACATAAAGGGGACCGAATAATATTGTTTAACATAAATAATTATTAAGTCATTTTTATTCTATTTGATTCCACATGATATCATATAAAAAAATTATAAAACAACAACAAATTATTTCATATGATAAAAATTAAATAACTTTTTTATTAAAGCCTAAAAATATTAGCTTTAACAATATAAATGTTGTGAATTTTTAACTAAATATAGAAAAGTTTTAAAATAATTAAAATTTTATTGAAGAATATATATTGTTGACAACAATGATCGTTTTATTGTATTTAGTATCATAAAATTTAAAATTTAAAAATTATAAAACTATGAATTACTCCTAAATGATAAAAACTTTACTATTTCTTTTGAAAATGAAATATTGACAATATGAATATGAGAGTTTTTGTATTGAATTAGGATTCCCAAAAAAATCATCCTAAAACTAACCGAACACTTTAAATTAGGATTCCTATTAATGTAAATGATAGGTATCCCATAATCGGGAATGAAAAAATTATCCCCGTTATTAATTACTGTCATCCAAACAAGGCCTTACATTGTTATTATATAATTCTTCCGTAGGGAACTTATTTTTCAATATATTTAGGGGGGTCTATTTTGCAATATTGAAGAATATTGTAAGGCTAATGTGTAATATTAAAAAGGTTGAGGGGGGCACATAGGCCCATAGTAGCACTAGCTATGTGCAAAAGTCCAACTTTTTATCCTTTAATTTCAATTTTCTTAATAATCTTATTTTAAGTTTATGCACATTTTAAGTCTATCTATATATAATTCAAGCTTATACATAATTTCAACCTATCTACAAATTTATTCACAATTTCAAACATATCCACCAATTTAAGTCCACCACAAATTCAAGTGTGTGTTAATTTCATAACATCTATTTAATTCACCATAAAATAATTCCATAAAAATTGTACCAAAAAGTCTAATAATTTATATCCAAAAAATATCACTTATTTTAAAATCAGGCTACACTTTATACATAGTTTCAAAATAATTTATAATGATTAAATAAAGACAATATTATCATCAAAGTAATAGTTTTTTATTAGTATAATTTTTTCGCGCGGGTGAATTAAAAAGTCCTTTGTAATTAAGAACTATTGCTCTGAAATAAAGAAAAGGGAAGGCTTTTTAATCAATGTGCACAAAAATTGCTCTGCCTAAAAATTGTTACTCCGAAATCGGTTTTTTTTTTAAATAAAAGTTGTATTATATATTTTTATGGTTGATAAAAAAATATTATATTAAAGCAACTTATTAACAAAAAAACAAAATAGCTATATGAAGAATCTCAATATTGTGATTCTATCACTATGAGGCCTATGATGGCTCATAGGATAGATTATTAGAAAAAAATAAAAAGAATGGGTCAAACTTCATTTTCTTGTAGCTTTTCTCAAAGTAGTATTGTTGCAGACAGACATAGTTACCTAAATCATTAATTTGATATATTCTTCTCATTTACTGTCTCACTAGCATCAATTATTCTCTTCTTTATAGTTTCTAGCCTCTTTTTCCAATCAATTGTCTTACACAAAAACAATTATTGCAGCATCCCATGTTCTTTCTTTAAACACTTGTCAAGATTTCTCTTTCAATAATACCAAATTTTTGAAGTTCACTTTGCACCTAACTCATGTGGAGTTAGGCTTAATAATTCAATAGGTTACATATACGATCTATTTAATAAAAGAATCTTGTTTTTTGAATTTTTTTAAGTGCAATTGCTAAAAAGAAGAAGAAGAAAGTCCACTTTTCACCTTATGTGACTAGTAGTTGTAAATGGAAGATTAGTTCAGGTATCGTTTGGCATAAAATAATAAAATAAAATACTTTTCACATTTGAGCATTATTGTCACCGCCTTTCTCTCTTTTTTTTTTCAAATTTTATTATTTTATAGAAGATATATAGATTTAAGTGGTAGAATCATGGCGCTCCATGTGATATGCTACATACTTAACTACTTGGGTCAAAACTTAGATTTGCCTTTCTCCATTTTTAGTTGTGAACCTTTCAATTATTAATGCCCAAACATGTATTTTTCCTAATATGTTTTGCCCTAAAATCTACATTGACTTAATTTTTTTTTAATTTTTTAAATAAATTAATTGGCACCACTCAAATAAATTTGTAGAACAACTTATTTAATTTATCGTTTATTAGCTTTTTTTAATCTAAATAATGCCACAATTATTTATGTAAAAATTTATAAAGTTTTTAAGTAAGATCAAGTTTTTTTTTTTTTTAATTTGAATGAAAAACCTCTGTCTTTTTTTTTTCTTGAATGTCACATTTGAATATGTGTTATTTGTTTGAACATATCATATTTGAATATTAAATGGATGTTATGTGGTCAATTTTGCCTCTATTTTCTTATTTTATAAAAATGATTTATGATTATATATGAAAACAAAGCTAGAAAAGGTATTTTACTTCTAAAAATTAAATTTGATTGAATGTTATGTGGTCAATTTTGCCTCTATTTTCTTATTTTATAGAAATGATTATATCTGAAAACAATTAGATCTAAATTTTTAACCCACCAAAGTATATTTTAAAATTTAACTCTGAATGGATCAAATGTGCAAATAAGAGAATTTTAAATGCACCTACTTAATTACTCTTTCCACGCCACCTAAAAAAAATTATCTTTTAAATTTGACACTAAATTACCATGTTTTAAATTTATGAATTCAACCCCAACAAAGACTCACCCTATTCCTCGCTATGCAGTTCAACCCAAATAACAAAATCTTTTAAAAGAATCTTTCTCGAGATACTCTAAGGTCTCGTTTGATTCGGGTATTAAAAAATAGGATGGGATTATTAATACCACTTTTTTTATAATACCTTGTTTGATTCGCATAAATGTGCTAGGATTACTAATATCGGTACTAACTTAATACCACTCTTTGTGCTATAATTTAATACTAGGGGAAAGATGAGGTATTGTTTATCCAGAATTAAGGAAAAATGAACCATATATTTTCAAAAATGCCACTACTACTACTACTATATTATTATTATTTTAATTTATTTTTTAAAAATTTTTTTAAATTTTTTTTTTAATCCAAAATATAATCCCATATTCGAGTTACAAAACCAAACATGGTATTAATATCAGCATGAGATATTCCAGTATTAATACTACATAAATCAAACAGGGTATTGGTATTAAATTAATACCAGGATTAATAGTCTAGTACTATTAATACTGGTATTATTAATCCCACTGATCCTAATACCTGAATCAAACGAGGCCTTAAGTTTATAAATGAGTTAAATTTAAATAATAGTTATTTTGAATTATGATTTTTATTGTACGTTGTGATTTATTGTTTATAAAGTATGATTAATAAATGTTTTAATTATAACACATGAGTAAGTTATAAAATATTTTATTTGCACAAAATCCAGTAATAAAACTTACATGATTGTGACATAAATTTTAATATATTATTTTGGTAAAAAATATTCTTATACACAAATTTTAACAATAAATAGGAATCCATCACACCAAATTGCAGAAGGTATTTTCAAATAATAATAACACTAAATTTTTTTTATATATAAAAAAGAGAGGTTTAAGTCTTTCATTTTTAACTACAAATAACGAAACTTTCCCCATACCCACCTCAAGTAGGATTCTAACATGAGATCTCGGTATTCGGGTGAGAGCCTTACCACGAGGCTACTCATTCTCATGAAAACACTCAAATTGTTATTCCGTTGTTATTTAGCCAAAAAGTATTTAATTTTTTTTGTCAAAATTTATTACATAATAATAGAAAAAATTGTCCGTACATAACTTTTAGCGATGATAGCTTGAGTTAGGTTATAATAAAGCTTCTCTCACTTTAACAAAAAGAAGAAGACATGCCTATTTTGAAGAGTAAATAGATGATTTTATTTTTTTTAATTAAAATTTGTAGATATGATTTATATAGTGAGTAGATCACATCTATCAAATTTCATGAAAAAAATCATCCTAAAAGTGGGTGTAGGTTAAGCTTTTTTATAAAATTTGGTGGAGGTGATCTATTCATTATGTAAATCATTTATATAAAATTTTATAAAAAAATTCATCAATTTAAATATTTAAATAAACATCAATTCTTTTTATTAATATAAGAGAATCCCTTATTTTAGGCTAATTCATGATAATTTATCATACAAATAGTTATCGCTATATTTTTAGTAAACTCACCCTACAAATAAAGTAGATTACAAGCTTTTTTTAAGAGTAGTGTTATTTACATTTCTTATATTTGTCATAAACATTTCTTATATCACAAACACTTCGTAATAGTAAATTCATTATTACTAACACTTCCTTAAGACTCGCCTAACGAGAGGTGGGTGTAATTACAAATATTCGACGCACATGGAGTGAGTTTGTTAACAAAAACTTACTTAACATCAAGTAATAAAGTATTATAGTGTTTTTCATTATTTAATGAGAGGTGAGTACACTCATATAAACTTGAATCAAATGAAGATAGTGTATTATTAAATAGGGGGTTACTATTGACACACACCATTTAACTCTCTAACACTCCATATGTATACTTTCACTCTTCCTAACACTCCACCACTCCACATTTAATTTTAGGATTAATTAACATTCATCTAAAAATCACTCAAATCTTACTCTCTACCACTCCACTCTCTCTCATCTTCAATCTTCTTCTTCCACAAATCAACCCATTGCATTAAGGATTTTTCAGAAATTTCGGTTCGAATTAAGCATTCAACTCTCTCTATAATTCAAAAAAACAAATCACACCACTCACCCCACAAATCTCATCTTCGATCTTCTTATTTTAATTTTTTCTTTAACAATCTAATCGTTCTACTCTTTTTTTCTTGAACTTTTTTGTTATTGGCTAAAAAAAGTTCCACCAGTGCACACACCACATCAAAAAAAATTTCTGCCATGGATGAAGGTTTACTCGGTTCCTAGGAACCGAGTGTTGTTCACCATACTCGGGCGAAAGGAACCGAGTAAAACACAAGTCACTCGGTCCTAAGGAACCGAGTGGAATTGGAAAAATAACCCAAAGCTTAACTCGGTTCCTTAGGACCGAGTAAGCTGTACTTTACTCGGTTCCTTAGGACCGAGTAAGCTGTACAACACTCAATTCCTAAGGACCGAGTAAGCTGTTCAACACTCGGTTCCTAAGGGCCGAGTAAACATTCTTCGTGTTTTGTTTCTGTCTTTTAATTTTTTTTGCATTTGTTTGTATCCAATAATTTATAAATAAAAGAAAGCGTAAAGGAATAACCAAAATATATATCCTACTTCTTTTGGAGATGAATGATGATTTGGATGGTGGTGGTGCCAACAATGATGGAGGTGGTGGCGGCAATGGTGGTGGTGGTGATGATGATGATGATGAAGAATAAGAAGAAGAAGAAGAAGAAGATGATGAGGCGGCAATGATGGTGGTGGTGGCGGCAATGGTGGTGGTGGTGATGATGATGATGATGAAGAAGAAGAAGAAGAAGAAGAAGATGATGAGGCGGCAATGATGGTGGTGGTGGTGGTTGTTGTGATGATGATGATGATGAAATTTAAGGGAGTGTTTAATGTTTTAATTATTAATTAAAAATAAAAAAATGGTGTGTGTCAATAGAATAATCAACATTTTTTTTAAAGGAGTGTTACAGAGCAAAATGGAGTATGTCATTAGCAGCCCCCATTAAATATTTGCCTAATATAAAATAATGAAAGAAGTGTTTGAAATAAATAAAAGATTGATAAAATATATTTTCAACTAAATTTTGGAAATGAGTAGGGGTGTGCACGGTTCGGTTAACCGAACCGTGCGGCTTAACCGGCAACCGAACCGACCAAGTCGGTTTTTCATAATTAGGAACCGAGACAGAACCGAAAAGGGAAGAAACCGGTCGGTTTCGGGCAAGGTCGGTTGTGTCGGTTTCGGTTCGGTTTCGGTTTTAGCGTAAGAGGATTTTTGATGAAGAATTTTATTTTCAAAACCAATCTAACTTGTTATGGAAATCTTATTTTCATAAATCACAACATAAGATGTAATAGAAATGAAGAATTTTAATCCCAAAACCCATTTAACTCAAGAAAAAAAATAGGAGGAGATAACAAAAGGGGTGGTATGTAAATAAAAACCTAGGGTTCTTCCATGTAATTTATATATCTCGGTTCGGTTCGGTTTTTGGCGGGTATTCTTGACCGAGAACCGCCAACCGAACCGATGACAGTCGGTTCTTTAAGCAACAAACCGAAAATAAACCGCAAGTTAACAAAACCGTCGGTTTCGGTCCGGTTCGGGTCGGTTCGGGCCGGTTTTTCGGTTTTTCGGTTATTTTGCACACCCCTAGAAATGAGTGTTTATCACAATCGTGCAGGGTGTTTTTAGTTAATAAGAGCACCTTTTTTGAAATGAGTGGAGCCAAAAAATCAGTTTATTGAGGTGGTGAAAACGAAATTTTAAATTTAGGTTGTGCACACCCTATATTTTAAATTATAAAATAAGATGCCCAGTAATCATTCATTTCAGTACTTGTTCCTCTAGTCTTGGGTAATCTCTCTCTCTAGAAAGTGCAATAGTGCCAACAGCCTTATAGAATCTTTCACTCTTGAATTTGTTGAAAATTTGTTCTTTCCTCTGTTTTGGTGAGAGATCTCAACTGGGTTTGTGTTTGTGTGTACTCTTTGGTCTTATCAATCTACAGTTGTACACCCTCAATTCATCGTACCCCAAATCTGTAACTTTTAATCTGAGTTCTTGAATAATTTGATTTTCATTCTGCTGTCTGTTTGTTGTATGATTGAAGCTCTATTGTGTACCAAATTTCGTCTGGGCTGTCAAATGTAAGGCAACTTTCACCATTTAATAACCTATCCTCTGAGTCTACAGAATCTTGGTTATTTGTTATATCTATTTCATTTATTATAAATTATTTAGGTACTGGGGAAACCCCACTTTCCAACCTCATCTTTGAAGGATTTATTGTTTTCACATTGGAGATCTCTTCAAAGTTCTTGATCTGGGTTTTCTCAAAACTGATGCATAGTTGGGGTAAACTCCACTTCTCTAATCCCATTTGAAGGATTTATTGTCTTCTTTTAAGAAATCTTTGAAATTCTTGATCTGGGTTTTCTCAAGCTGATATATATTGGGGGAAAACTCCACTTCTCCAATCCCATTTGAAGGATTTATTGTGTTGTTTAAGGAAATATTTGAAATTGTTGATCTGGGTTTTCTCGAAGTGACCCATCTTTGGGGAAAACTCCACCTCTCCAATCCCATTTGGAAAGATTTGTTGTTTTCTTTTAGGAAATCTTTGAAATTCTTGATCTGGGTTTTCTTAAAGTGATTCATATTTGGTAAAAGCTCCAATTCTCCAATCCCATTTGAAAGATTTGTTGTGTTCTTTTAGGAAATCTGTGAAATTCTTGATCTGGGTTTTCTCAAAGTTTTGCATATAGGGGAAAATCTAACTTCTCCAACCCTACTCGGAAGATTTCTTGAATTCTCATAGGGAATCTTGAAATTATTGATCTGGGTTTTCTTTCAAGTGATGCATATTGAAGGTCTCAACAATGGCTACTTTGGTCCCTGGTGTACTATTAAAGCTTCTTCAACATATGAACACAAATATAAAAGTTGCAGGTGAGCATAGATCATCTCTCTTACAAGTGGTGAGCATTGTGCCTGCACTAGCTGGTAATGAGCTCTTCTCAAATCAAGGGTTTTATCTAAAGGTATCTGATTCCTCACATGCCACTTATGTGTCTCTGCCTGATGAACATGATGACCTAATTCTAAGTGACAAGATTCAATTAGGTCAATTTATACATGTAGAAAAGCTCGAGGCCGCCTCTCCGGTCCCCATTCTTCGTGGGGTTAGGCCGGTACCCGGGCGCCACCCTTGTGTGGGTACCCCTGAAGATATAGTTGCAACTCATTCTCTAGGGTTTCTCAATAACAATGGGAAGTCGGCTTCAAGTTCTTCGAAAACCATAGAAAAAGCCAAATCCCCTTCAAAAGTACTTACTAATAACAAATCAACACCAGCGAGATTGAATGGTGGTGCTAAGGATGAGCAAATGAATAAAAGAACTCCGGCGTTGACTCGATCTAAGTCTCAATTACCGAAGTCTCAATTACCAAAGTTGGTGTTAAATTCGGTAGAGAAGAAGGAATCTTTGGCGAAATCCAGGTTATCGACTTCGCGGTCAATACCTTCATCACCGACTAGTTGTTATTCATTGCCGAATTCTTTTGAGAAGTTTTCAAATGGGATTAAGAATCAGGCAAAAATCAAGGGGGAAGATAAGGCAAAAGATAAATTAGGGTTAGGGCAAAAAGCGAGTTCAGTGCGTGAAGCAAGTCCAACTACAAAAAGGGCATCAGGCGGGAGGCTCGTTGAGGAATTTGTTTCAAGGGACCGATTGGGGTTCTAAGGCTCTGCGAAAGAGCTGGGAGGGGAATATGGATGCGAAGGCTAAAGAAAGTCCAAGATTGAGGGTCCCCAAAAACGATTTGAAGCCTGAATCTCGGAGTACTTCTGTGAGTTGTTTATTTTTTTAATTTTATTTTCGTTCTTGAATTTCACAATTAATGCTCGTTTGTTTTGACTTTTGTGTGCTGTATGATTGAAAATTTCTTTAAGGCTGTGTTTGATTGGTAAATTTTTTCCATGGGAAACTTGGAAAATATTTACTTTCCATCTTTTGGTAGTCTTTGATACTTTGATTGCCTAATTTCCGAGGTAATACCAATTCCACCTAATCCATTGGCACAAGTAAATGATCCTTAATTCTAGGAAATATAGTTCCTACCCTGCCCCTCGGGACAGGAACTCTAGGTATGGTAGAAAAGAGCTCGAAGCAAAAAATTTAAATTCCAGGTTTTCCAGGTAAAAAGTGGGCCATCAAACACCAAATGTTGGAAAAATGTGTCATTGCATGGAAATATTACATATTTTCTGCCTAGAAAATAAATACAATCAAACACCTTTTAAAACTTTTCCATGGAATTCAATTGGCGAGAAAAAGAAATGGCTAGAAATTATACATTTCCTACCGTAATTCCATACTAGCTATCAAACACACCTAGTTTTTTTTTTTTTTTGCACAAACACCCTGAGTTCACATATAAGCTCTGAGATATAGCAAACAAATTGACATATGGTGATTCAAAGTATTGATATGAATTTTGACAGTTTATACGTTTGTATTGTTCGTTTATCAATTAGAAAGCATAAAAGCTCGTATCAAATGACGATTGGGGATTAGGGGTTGTGTTGAACTGTCTAGGAATTTATCTGATGAAGTTTTTAACATTTGGCAGGTTCCAAGAAAATCGACAAGCGAAAGGCTACCATCTAAAGTGGATAATAAGGCACAAATGTCTTTGAAATCTTCTAAAGAGGAAAATAAGGATCAAATGTCCACCAAAAAAGTTGCTGTAAATGGAGATTTGGCTGATTCTAATAAGTCGAGTACGCCAAGAACATCTGTGGGAAAGAAATTATCTGGGGAGGCTGCTAATAATGGATTACTGTCGAACATGGTTAAGGTTTCTTTAAGTAATAGGAGATTAACAGATGGAAATGCTTCGTGGACCGCACTCCCTTCTTCTCTCATAAAACTCGGAAAGGTATATATGAATTCTATAGTTTCTTGGATCTTCATGTGTTTGTTTGGCTCTTACCAAAACATTGAAGCCTTATTCTTGTGTTGTCGTCTTTTCTTGTATGTTTATTTGCTTTCTCTTTTGTTTTTCAGATTGTTGTCAATTAGTGTATAATCAATCATGTAACTTCCGTCCCAAATTAAGAGTCCACCATTTGGAATGTCCGAAATTAAGAGTCGACTTTTCCTTTTCAGAACATAATCAACGTACCAAAACTAAACGATATGAAACAAGCTTTGTTCTAGACCATTCATTGATTGCGAAGAAATTAGTGTATGGGCTCTAACTACGGATGGAGTACTTTTCCATTTTGACCAATGTTTGTATTGAAATTTGTTTTTTCTTAAAAATTACTAAATCGTTCGAAATGGGGGGAGTATACAAATTAGAGGTCATTTGTAGAGTTTAGATTTGTTGTATTAGTAGCATTAAATTGTGATTATTTCCTGTTCATCCACTAGAAAATAGGTCAGCAAACTGTTGTTATTGCCAATTTATTTAATTTCACTTCCCTGGTCTGCGGGTCTACCTTTCACCTATATTTGGAGAAACTAACATTTTTTCAATTAAAGAAGGATTTACATCAAGAATCAACTCTAAGTTCTAATAAGTATGCAAGGTCATTTCTAAGGAAGCACTTGCTGTGAAAACAGGAAAAACTCAGTATAAAACTCTATTGCCTAAATATTGCAGGAAGTATTGAAGCATAGAGATTCTGCGCAAATGGCTGCAATAGAGGCAATGCAAGAGGCTTCAGCAGCAGAAAGTTTACTCCGATGTTTAAGGTATTATTAATATTTACCTATTTAAACAAACTACTTTTATTTATGTGAATTTACCTCTTGTATGTTTACGTCATTCACTTCTTTGGAAGTTCCACTGTTAAATCATATAACTTTATTGCATGGGAAAGTTTTACGGGAAAGTGTCATTATTAATATTTACCTGTGTAAACTACTTCGATGTCTAAGGTATTGTTAAACCAAATTCTACTGTATAGTTCAATACTTCCTTGGATATAAATTAAGGGTCACTATTTGACTTTCGAACTTAAAAATAAGTGTTTCCGATTGCACTTCTTTTCCATGGGAAATGCTCAAAAATTTCATACTTCCCACTTTTAAGGCGTCTGATTACAATAATGTCCAAGGAGAATTTACTTTATCGTAATTTCCTCCTTTCCATGAAATCCAAAATCCACCTTAGGACGTTATTGTTTTCTGTAGAAAAGTATCCCAATTTCCATGATTTTTTTTTAAAAGGGATGGTGGCGCAGACAAGACAAGTAAAATAAATATATTTAGGCTCTGTTTGATTGCAAAGATGGAAAAGGAAAAAAAACTTAGTTAGTTTGTGTGAAAAGATAGAAAATAAGGTGAGAGATGTTACTCATTTTATAAGTATATATCTTCCATCCTTCAATATTTTTGGTGGAAAATTTTTACTCACTACCAAGCAAAGAAATTTTTTTCATGGAAAATCTTAAAAATCAAGAGGCTATCACCTCTATCACTCAACTTATTTTCCACTTTTTCATCAAAACTAACCCAATTTATTTTTCTTTTCCACTTTGCAATTAAACGGAGCCTTAAGGTCTTGATTCATGCACAGGGAAATAATTGCGAGATTAAGTAAATATCCCGTGGATTTCATTTAAGGAGTTACTTCAGGGATATGATTGAGATTTGACTTGGAGAGGTCATTTCGGGAATTGTTAGGGATTTGATTTAGTGTAATTGTTTATTGTAAGCTTATACAAAGCAGGCTATTATGTGTGGTGTAGGCAGCTTGAATTTGAATTGAAATTTGGAATACTGAGTTAAGTTTCCCTTTCTCCTATCTTCCCTCTCTTGTTCTCTTCTGATTTTCCCTGTTCTACATCAGAAGGTGGAAGTCTCTTCCCTTTACTACAATATTAATGAAAATCACCCCACCCCAGATGAGACTCGAACTCAAGACCTTTCTGAATTCGGGTGGGTGCCTTACCAACTAGACTAGCCTACTCACTCCAATTTCCATGAAAGTTAATATTCATATACATCCATCAAATGCACCCTAAGGATATGTTTGTGGAGAGCATGGAAAATTAAAAAGAATTGGATTCTACACAATTTGATTCCATGAAACATTCATTTCAAGGTGTTTGTGACTTTGTTCAGCCTCATTTCCGACTTGGAACATAATATGTATTTAATCTTTGAGTACCAATTGAACACCAAAAGATGGAAAAGTAAAGATTGTGGATAGTAAAAGTCAGATTATCATCAAATGTGTGCAATATTTTCCCTGAAATCTAGTTTTGTGTTGAGGAGGCGAGAAATTTTACGATTTTTTAAAGAGTTGGATGGTTGTATGGTAATCCCATGCAATTTATTTCCTCAGAGAATGTTGAGTATCGAAGTATCGAACATCACAAAAGATGACAACAAACGGTTAATTTGAGGAACATCTCTCTCTCTCTCTCAAAAAAAAGAAAGGGATATTCATCTTTCTATTTGTTTTTTCAATCATTTTCTAACTATTTCATTAAGCACAGCCTTGTGAACTATTATAGAAAATTGGAAGGCATTTCGGGGATTAATATTGAAGCCGTGTCGGATTTGCCTATAGCATCATAAGTATGATTTCTACTATTTTCTCTTTAAAATATATATAACCGAACCGCACGCTCAGTGGCGGATAGGATTTTGAGTTCATGGGGGCCAAAAGATACAAATATATGTATATATATATATATATATTTTTGGGTTGGGGGGGGGGGGGGCGGGCTTCAAAACTTATTCAAGAGGGACCTGATTAGCATGGAATATTTTACCAACAAACATATCAGTACTACTCTGGTGCTCGCCTAGGTGCGAGGCAGGGCTCAGCTGCCACGATTTCCTCGTAGGCGTTCAAAAAGCCAGATATCGTACTTGTTCCTCAATCAAGCAAGCAGTGTTCTAGAGGTGGTCTGGTACTACTCTGGCACTCGCCTAGGTGCTACGCAGTGCTCAGCTGCCGCGATTTCCTCTTAGGCGTTCAAAAAGCCAGATGTTGAAATTAGTGCATTCCTGAAAAAATGACTTAATTAGGGATGAGTATATAATTAGGGAGGTGAACTAATATATTGGCTTGTGTTAAGCCAATAGTCAATGGCCAATAGCTGCTTCTTGGCTCTTACACAAATATAGCCTCAAGTAACCTGCTATTTCTGCGAGTTAGAAGCTGAGATCGTATTTGCTGATTCGGCTATAATGGGAAGACAGGATCACAAGGCAATAGCTACTTCCATGATTTTTACGTTAGGGAGGGGGAGGGAGGCAGGGCTTGCACCTGGGTGCCTTGTGTGAATACTCACACTTTCAACCACTTGAGCTTAAGCCCATATCTAGGCTACTCGAATCCTTGTCATACCTATTCTAGCAAGAGTAAACTACCAAGAGATCCTTCCACTGCTTTAAGACTCTTAAAATGTGTGTGTGAATGAAGAAAGCCTGTTTAGGCATTTTTAAAGGTTTTGCACCTACTTATGTCTCCTTTTGTAATGTGCAAGCAACTATTCCTTTCTTTCTTTTAGAGCAATTCCAATGGTTTCTAACCAAATTCTCGATTGCTAACTTTTAACAATCTTTAACGATGGTACTACTTTTTGTGCTTACTATAAAAGTAAGCTATTTTTTCACACCATTATTTCTGTCTTGTTGATAAAAATAAGCTGCAGCCATGTTTGCTACTGATACGAGTTGTCTTGATGCAAGAAATAGACTCGGAGAAAGAAAGAAGGGAACCAGAGATCCGTTCCATTGTGAAATTAGTTTACACAATGTACAAGTTGCAAAAACGGAGTTCGTATATATTTGAGATAGAGGGAATATTTTCTTCCCATAGTGGCTTCTCTTTCTTTTCTACATTCTAGAAATAACAAAGATGAGACTTTAATCCGGATACTTCCGGGCCCAGGAGCGCGTCGTTTCCATCTAGGCTAGTTAATAATGTTCCTTCTTCTGTTTTGCCCTGTTTGACAAATGAATTTGATGTGATTATCCATATTTTACACTATTCTTCACCGTTGATGTTTGCCAATTTTTGAACAATTTTTTTTTCTGTGACAGCACATATTCTGAGTTAAGTTCCTCAGCAAAGGAAGATAACCCACAGCCTACTGTGGAACAGTTCTTGACCCTCCATTCTAATTTAAACACAATTCGTCAAATCACAGATTCACTTTCTAAATCCATCACTGTTTGTTCATCACCGGATTGCGAAGAAAACCCATCACCAGAAGCAGTAAAGATCACGTCGGACAGACGTAAACAAGCAGATTCATGGGTCCATGCTGCATTAGCCACCAATTTATCATCCTTCACGTTATTTACCAAACAAGCCACTACTACGACAAGCCCAAATCCCATATTAGTCCTCAATAACTCCACCAAGGGTTCATCAACTAAAACCCAACCCAAAACCCGCCAAGCAATCAACGCCAAGGTAGTGACCCGACGGCTAGCTGATGGTCCGAAGCCAAGGGCCCCACTCTTGACTGAGTGGGTCCCAGGAGATGGTCTTGATGAGGTAGTGGACTTGGCTGAAATGTTGAGAATGGAGTCACAAGATTGGTTCTTGGGTTTCGTGGAGAGGTTCTTGGACGCTGACGTGGACACCTTGGCTCTGTCGGATAACGGTCAAATAGTGGGCATGTTGACTCAACTAAAGAGCGTGAATGATTGGTTGGAAGGGATTGGCTCGAGCAAGGAAGAAGGGGAAATGACCATTATACCCCCAGAGACAATTGACCGGATAAGAAAGAAGATCTACGAGTATCTTCTTACACACGTGGAGTCGGCTGCAGCCGCGCTTGGCGGTGGGTCTCAACTGCCCGTTGGATCTCAACCATCACCAACACCAGAAGCCAAAACGAGAAGATAGTCTCCAAATGGAGGATCCTCGTTTCGCAAATGATCAAGTAAAGTTGTAATCTTCTCTCTCCCTCTACTAATAGAGCAAATTATTGTTTCAAACTCTCTTTTGTGCGCGTGTGATTCTTTCCCTCTCTTAGCCGTTTTTGGCTTAGTGTTAGCTGATTAATTCACTGTGCACTAAAGTTGCAACGATTCGGATCCTTCGGCTGCCAAGTGGTTAAAGGAGCTAATTTTTTTTTTATTGTGTTTATTTGTTGTGTACATAAAAATCATACGAAGGGGCTGGGTATAGATTGAATACTTGTGAAGAAATTGTATTTGATGCTAAAAAATTGAGTATCATATCTTTCTTTCTTTTTTCGCATTTAGTTTTCGTGTTTTTATATTTGTATTTGTATTTGTATTTGCGGCTTGTTGCAGATGAATGTGTGTTCTAAATTTAGATAATCTAACAGGTTAATTTTTTCATCCTCCATGGAATGTTCTGATGGAACAATATATGTATATGAGATGCTACTGAACAATCTTTTGTATCTATTGAATAATGGGTTTTATTGATTGCAAATTTTTTTTTAATGGTTGATCTCCCTTCATTCAAAATAAAGTCTTCCCTAGTTTATTTACTCATTCCAAATATTAATGGATCCTAATTAGGGGTTCAGTTCAAAAAAAAAATTAAAAATCCTTTGTAGAGCTGTGCGTGGTTCAGTTAAACACCGAACCCTTGCTGTTAATACAACCGCCAAACTGGTATTTTGATTTTACACCTAAGAGCAATCGAATTGAACTGCCAAACTGGATACTGGGGTCTGTTTCAGTTGGATTGGGCCTTGGGCCATGGGCTTATATTATTTTTTAATTTTTTATAATAATTTTATCCTCTTGAGGAATTTTTTTTTCTTGTTGAGTTTTAATCGGGCCTTTTTTCTTCTTAGATATTTTATTATTCTTTTGTTTCCTTTTCATATTAAAAAACAATTCATATGTACATAACAAATTGTAAGTAGAACACATGTATTTAGTTGGTTTGGTTTTTATCATTTATTATCGATTGTATACAACATAAAACCCATAACTGAACCGACTTACTTTGTTAGTACGGTTTTGTATTTGAATTGAACCAGAATCTTAAAACATTGATGGATAGGCTTATTGGTTTGGAAAAAAACGTTTAGTGCTGGGTTTTTTTCCTTGGTTTTGGGGGGGGGGGTTAAGGTGGGAGTTGGAGGGTGGTGGTAATTGGGAGTGATTTTTTTTGGTTTTTTGAATTCAATGAGAATTGGAAACTCTACTTCCTTTAAGTACTCAACCTTTTAGAATTGATTAGAATTCTAAATTTGGATCTTAATGTGGTGTCCAAAAAATAATAAGTGGGCATTGGTACACGGTGTTTGTTTTGTTTCTACTTCGGTCTCTTTGTTTTGTGTTTTTGGTTTTTCTGGCTTTGGTTTACTTATTAGTGTTCAAAAAGAGAAAGAAAAAAGAGTAGTATCTGAACATTGGAATTCCCAAACCATACCTCCATTCTAATCCTATGGCTTAGAATTGGGGTTGTCAAATACACTATGAGAACTTGTTTGGTTAATTATTGATGCCTTTTTCTCTCATATTGTAAAACTGAAGTGGCATTAATAGAATAATTTTTGGGTGTAAATAAAAACACCCTTTCTCTTTTATTTCTCTCTCCCTCTCTCATCATAATGATTCTGACACCTTATCTCTCTCTCGATAACTTTTCAATATGAAATTTGATAGAGATGATCTCTATAATGAGATAGTAAATCATTTCCTTAGAATTTCACCAGGAAATTAAAATCGGAAGTGAGCGTAGTAAAATTTTGATACATAGATTTACTTTCGACCATTAAAATTTTAGATGATCATTTCACCCACTTTTAGATTGAATCTTCTGATGAAATTTTGTAGAGATGATCAACTTATCATAGAGATCATCTCCACTAAGTTTCATGAAAAAAAATTATCCGTTTAACCCTTGGACTGGATCCCATTATACGGAATTGAATCGAAAAGTAATAGAGAGGAGTCAAGTCCCCCTTTTTTGTGGAGCAAAATTTCATTCATATGTTTCAAATTCTGTCACTCTTATTTCTTACTAGGGTATACCCTAGCTGGACTGCATGGTGAAACTAATAAAATCTGACAATAGGGCCGAAAAGAACGGGTGAGGAGTTTATACTTAAGTACAATGCATTGTTAACCAAACAATGATATGGCTAGAGGTGTGTAGAAAACTGATGAACAAAAAAAAAAGGATTTTGAACAAACTTGAACCGGCAAAATTTGGTCAATATTTTTTGTGGGCTTGATGTATAATTGTGAAGAACCAAAACTTAGGTCTGGTCTTTGGCTTGTGAGAATTAAAATTGGACTGAATTGGACTGCTTCACTTCACCATGTAAAGGGTGTGTATGGTCCAAAAGGTTTGGTTTAGTTTATAGTATTTCAAAATGGACAGATAAACTAGATTGGATCATGCAAAAACTAAAAGTACTCCGATTAGGTCGAAAGTGATAAGTTGATCTGGTCTAAAGGCTGAAGCCACATAATTCACTTTGTCAGAGCATCCCCATCGGGTAGGGTAAATTGATAAATTTACCCTACCCTTTTCGCAGTGGACAAAAATGTAGGGTAGAGAATGAGTAAATTTACTATATCACTAAATTTTAGTCATACGAATGTGTGTCACTCGTATCATTTATACGAATTTAGTTCACTCGTGCAAAAACTAACAAAAAGTTATACAAATGTATGTCACTTGTATGAAGTTATACGAATGAACCACATTCGTATGAAGCTATCTTTTCCAAGCTCATACGAGTGAGCTTCATTTGTATGACCATTTTTTATTGTTTTTTTTTCACACAAAAATTATACGAGTGAGCTTCATTCGTATCATTATATTTTTTAGCCTACCTGTTATGTTCTGCTTTAAAATTTAACTATTAGAATACCAAATTTAGCCTAAATTTTAAGAGCTCCGCTGTGGATGCTCTTAATAGTCTAAAAAATCTAATTGTGCACACTCCTAGATGGGGAAGACTATTATTTTTTTACTTTACACTCTACAATTGTTCATGTATGAACTCTTATATATCATTTAAAATAACCAATGAAGAACTGATTAAACCGTGCACACTCCTATGCATTTTGTTTTATTGATCCTAAATAGTAAGGTTCAAATATATAATGGTTTTGTCAAAATCCGCAATTTTTCGATTTAAAGTTATGTCATTAAAAATATTATTAAAAAAAGTTATGAGAGATAAAGTAATCCAGAAGAGTGGAGAGAATGTGGAGTGGATTTGGTGTATGTTATTGCATGTGCCCCTAAGGTGGGTGTATGTCTTAATGTATTTATCACACTTTAATGTGAGTAGAAAAACACATCTAAAGGTGTAGATTGCAATAGAGCTAGCTAAGAAGGAAAGTTTTGAGCCATTGATAGTATATGCTTTAAAAGTGATAATTAAGTATTAGAACCAAATATAGTACATTTCATCGTATCCGAAACTCTATAAAACATATGGAAATATGGAATAAGGGGGCAAAGAGTAATTTTTTTTTAAAATAAGGTATGTATACCTGTGTGTACATATATATATATTTATTTATCACCTATTAAATTCATTTTTTTTTTCTCAAAAGTAATAACAAATAAAAAGAGAATCTAAAAATAAGGTGGGCAAATGAAGGGGAGTAGGACTTTGTTAACCCTTTTCTAAAGATGGTCATAGTGACCCTTATATTTGATTAGTAGATGCAATAAAATAATAAGAAAATAGTTTGGTGAGCCCTACACTTTTTATTGCATCTACCAATCAAATGCAAGGATCATCATGACCCTCTCTAGAGGGGAAGGGGAGGGGGGGGGGGGATTGCCCTTCGTTGAGTTGAATTGAGTTTTTTTTACTACATATGGTTTTTTTTTTTGAAAATAATGATATATATATAAACCTATGTGTAAGAGTCTAATTAGCTTCAGTGGCCAAATGAAACTTTAAAATTACTTTAACTAATTAACTCATCTGTACCTCATAATCACACACACATTTCTATTTTTCCTCTTCTCTTAGCTCTCTCTCTCTCATCCACTATCCCATTCATTGAACACTTTTCCTCCCTTTAATTCATCTTCATTTCTCTAATTCTCTTTCACAGTCCACTGCCTATTGTCACAGTTCATAGCGACACCGCCCTTACCCATTGCCCACACACAGTATTAATTCCTCTTGATTAATATTAGATATACTTTTTAATAGTAAGTATATTTCTTAATAATTACATAATATTAGTTATATTCTTGTTTAATTGCATAATATGTTAGATTAATTGAAGAATTGCTATTAATTGCTATTAGGTTTACTTCTTGATTAATTTCATAATATTAAGTATATTTCTTTAATAAATGATTAATTGTACAATATTAGATCTATGTTTGATTATTAAAGAATTGCTAGTGATTGCTCAATATTAAGTCTATTTCTTAATAATTTCATAATATTATGTGATTTAGGTCTAATCCCTAATTTTAATTTGTCCTAAATGGAAAGAGAGTTAATTATTTATTTTGTATATTATATTGAAAATAGTGTTAATGGACAAATTCTTGATAAAGAGGAAGATAGTTGATGAACAAACTTGTTCTCAACCCGAAATTCAACCATCTCAAAATACGGGGCCTAGCAATGATTGTTTGGTGACATACATTGAATATAAGACATTTTTAGTAATATTAAGAAGGAAGAAGTGTTGCATTATTTTCAAAATATGAAATCTCGTAGAATGTTATTGTAATTTGTAGACATTTATTTAAGACTTTTAGTTGTATCAAGTATTACTATTAATACTATTATGCTTGGGTTAAATTTTATAGTTTTAATTTTAAATATGTTTTTGCGTGCTTTAAATTTTGTCCCCTAATTGACTAAATTCCTGGCTCCGCCATTGGGTAAATGCTTCCGTTAGCTAATTTCCTGATTCTACCACTGGGCATGCAAGTGTCCACCTTGTCTTACACATAGCCTAGCCACTAGCCATGGCTATGGAAAGGTGATCAAAAGAAGTTACCGACGCCGGTGGTTGAAATTTCTGCTGGTTTGAGCAGTGAAGGGAAAATGAAAATGGAGAAGATATTTCCTTTTTTTGTTTAATAAAGAATAAAAAAGCAAGATTTTAAAGATTTGTTTGGCTTTTGTAAAATATGTGGGGTTGAAAACAAAGTATTTGGTCCAGTAAACTACAAGTGGGATAAGAAGAAAGTTTGTCGTGGGTGGATTTAGACTCCCAAAGAGGAATGAGTGGAGGGAGAAAAAGATTTTAACTAATGGACAATAGGTTAGAGCATTCACATCGTGTGGCTTAAACTAGTTACCAAATTTACAAATATAACATTGAGAGGTTGTTGCAGTGGTACAAGAAACGGCCATACGGGCTTGGCACACCCGTATGGTGCATAAGCTAAAAAAAATAAAAAATAAAATAAAGTGCCATACAGGTAAGGGACACCCGTATTTTTTTTCCATACAAGTATGTCTTACTCATATAACTCATACGAGTAACATACACCCATATGAGTAAAATTTAGTCGATTGGTAAGTTTCTCCATTTTCTACTAACAAACTTGTCAATTAAGTTGTCTTCAGTGTGAGTAAGAAAATGGAAAATTGATAAATTTACTATACCCATTACAGATGTTCTTAAGATGGGCTAGGGGTAAGTTATTGGGTGGGCTAAAGCTTAGATTAAGATATTACTAGTAGACTATTTTATTTTATTTTTGCACTAGATTGGAACCTTTTGGGCCAAGCCCTGAATCCGCCTACTTACCACCTAATATATAAAATTGTGAAGGGTAGTTTCAGGTACCAAAACCCTAGTTAGTCTTTATATATATACAGAAGAAGCTAGGGTATAGATGTGGGGCGCATATTTTGTGAGTGGTGATGATAGGCGATATCTCTTGCATTTCCCCATGCCATGTGCTATCTAGGGTTTCTTCTTTACAAACTGATCCATTTACTCTCTCAAAATTCCCTCTCTGTATATATGGTATGTATGTGAAAATTTTCATATATATATATATATGAGTTGATTTTAATTTAATTGAATTGAAGGGAACCTTTATTTCATCTATAAGATCCTTTTGTCTATAGTTTCTAGGGATTTTTTTTGTGCCTTGTAATTATGTTCATTTTCACCATATATATATATACTCCCTCCGTCCCAATTTAATTGTCCACTATTCCATTTTTGGATGTCCCAAAATAGTTGTCCACTTTCTATATTTAGCAAGTCTTTAATTAGAGCACTTTTTATTATTTCCAATATTACCCTTTAAGTTATTACCACTTTCTTTATTGTTGGTCCCGCCACCTTTTTGTATTAGAGAAAAAGTAAAGGTCATTTTTGGAAATAAGCATTTTTTCTTAGAGAAATCATTATGTCTCCTTAAGTTTTAGTTTTTCAAAGTTGGACAATTAAATTGGGACGGAGGTAGTATTTTTTTTTCCTACAATTTTTTTAAGTAAAAGTTTTCTTGAATGTTTCTCTGTAATTATGATCATTTTCAAGAGCTTTCTTTCGTGGTTTTGTGATTGCCGTAAGTATGATTTTAATCCTCCCTAAATGATTTTGTGCAAAGTCTGAAGAGGAGTTGAGTGATCTAGCAATATGTTCAATTACTTTTTTGATTTTTCCACGGAATAAAAATCTTTGGAGGTGAGATTTTTTTTTTCATGAAAATAAGAAGAGATAGAGAACATCACTCAACTCATCAGAAAAATCAATTGTTTTTCTAATCCTTTTTCAACTTGTTATCAAACGAATTGAAGCCAAGCCTACATTCATTATAAGCAGTGCGAAGACATTTTAGTTGCAAAATAATTAGCGGCTAAAGTTGTACGGCATGGCTTTCAGTATGGTGTTATGGACAAAAAGAAAGGGACATTAATTTTAGTTGAGAATTGATTCGTGGCTAAATTAGTTAGGGTGATTTTAAATGCACCCGCAAAGTTATTCTTTTCGCCCCAATTTAAGAGAACTTGTTTCTCACCCCACTAGTTTTGATAAAAAACATTTAACTCACCCCTCAAGTGGGGTGAGTTTATTAAAACCTATATCTATAGTTGAGGAACATTTGGTGACGAATAATTTCATCATTATGTAAAAAAAAAAAAAACCGAAAGACATTCGTCCAAATGAACAAAATTAAAGGGACATTTGTATGCATATACGGATATGTGTAGAATTTCAATGTATACATAAATCAACAATTGGAATTTCTCCATCTTTCTCTTGATTCGATCAATTATGCTAAGAACATGCATATTTATACATGTGGAAATTTCTGAGTCTAATTGATTCTCAATCTCTCTCCAATATTCCTACACAAACTAGCAATATAATGTTTCAATTCAATGAAAAAAAATGAATTGAAAAAAATGAAGTTTGAACTCGATCTTAGTGTGCTCATTAATTCTCGAATTTGTTTCATTTTTTTTTTTGGGAATATTTTTTTTAGTCTCACTTAATCCGATTTAAAATGAGTTTTTCTTGTTAAAAAAAGAACCATGATCTACTCAACTGACTGGCCACTGAGATTTAGTAAGTAGTCGAGAAGGGAAAGTCGAGAAAATTAAAAGAAAGAAAGACGGAACAATCTCTTGAAGGAATGTTGAAAGAAAGAGAATAAAAGAAAAATAAAAGGATGAAACTAGTGGGGTGAGTTTACAAATTGCAAATAGGGCATTTTAGGTTAAAATAATTAAATTTAAAATTTAGATGTGGGGTGAAGAAATTAATTAAGTGGGTGCATTTAAAATCACTCATTAGTTATTACCAATCCCATTAGTTATAGATACTAAAACTTCTTTCCTTCGATGGCACATTTAGGTTTTTTTTTTTTTGCTTCTGTTGCTAATAATTTGTCAAGAGGTTGAATCGGCTCAAACTTTCCATTTGAAATTAGCAAATTGGTTTCCAGCTGGAACATAAATAAACTCGAACCAAACATGCACTGAAATGTATTGTATACCTGCATTATACCGCAAAACGTCCCTCTCCTCACTAGATATAGATTGAATTTATGATCTATTGTTGTATTTCTTAAACCTATTTTTGCCCGTTAAATTTGATGTTGTCCAACGAAACTCGGAAATATTTTTTGTATCCTTTCAAAACTAGCTTTTTTGAAATTCTGAAATGAGTGTTTGCTGAAAGATACAATTTCGCAAAATGTTTCTATGGATATTTCTTGAACTTTTTTTTTTTTTAATTATTTGCTTTTGTTCCTTTTTTTGTCACAACAATGGACTTTTTTATTCATGTATTTTCCCTAGGTACGTTGTAATGTACAAAGCAAAATGGAATCCTTTTATATAGAGGGCAAGGTCGTTGTTCATGGCATATATTTCAGTTGAAGAAAATTATCTTATACCAATTTTGGCAAGGTAAGAAGTATGTGTTTGTATCAATTTTTTTGTCGTTTGGTTGCATAAATTGTCTAATTTACAATTGAAAATTTGGATGTACCCAATACTTTGAGGCTCATTTAATTTAACAAGAGCCACTTTTTTTCTGAAATTAGTAATTAGTCCAATCTTTTGTTTTTGGCAATTGGACTAGATTTCAACATTGCCCCTCCACCCGTTAAGCATTCAAAAATCAAAATCTTGTGATATTTGCTATCCCAGTGGATTGGCTGTTACAAAGCAGATCTGTTTGTGTGCTCTCTTTTCTTTTTTTCTTTTTGTTGATAGGGAGGTTTGTTTGGTCGATCGAGAGAGATGTATAGGAGATATACAAACAGCCCCTATGGGTATCATAGTCATGGTCATCACGTGTTGATACATTGGGTATCAATGATTCACAATGCAACTCAGCAGCACTTTCTTGCCGTAGAAGAATTACCAGATCATCCTTTGGTAACCATGACTAACGAGATCAAGAGCTGCCTCCTTTGGACTCGGGAGCTTCACCAATACTTCATTAGGGCTTGAGGCCGCCAATCAGCTCGGTGGATGACCTTCTGGTTGGTAACACTTAATTCTTTTTTCACAATAAATTGTGGTTTTAAAACTTTAATATCATTCTGCACTTATTTTAAAATTTTCTATTTATTTTAAGGATATGTTAGGTCAGAGGTCTTCAATTCTGTAATTTACCGAAAGTATGGCGTGTTTGATTTCCAATCCTTTTTGACAGTGTTTAAGCTTATATAAAATTAATTGACATACCAGAGAATAGCCCATAAGTATTACTAAATATGATTAACTCAACATGATACTACGTACAGTTGCACGATTTTAAGCATTACATCTCTCTCATATGCACTCATACACACCCAATCACAAATGTATTGATGAGTGGATTTCATCCGTACTTCATTGACTTTGTTTCCTCGCAAATAATGTGAGTTTTCCGTCGATCTAAATCATAAAAACGGTAAGTCTGAGGCTTTAAACATGATTCAATCCATATAAAGCCCTTTTCAAGCTTCTAGAAATGTTGTCCATGCAATAGTACCTACTCTTACTCTTTCAAATTAGGTTAGAGTTCTATTAATTAGAAGGTTTCTTGGTATTATTCACCCTCACCAGGCCTTGCTTAGCAAAATAATAAACTTAAACTTCAAGTTATATGTGCCAAAAAAAGTAGGTAATCCTATGAAGGTTGGATATAGACAAAAGACACGAGAATCCAATATAGCATGTTATCGGGATGCCATAGTTATGTAAAGGACCCAACTTCAAGCTAAAGAGTTTGTCTTCAACTTCCTCTTTTCTTTTCTTAATTTGTTTCCTTCTTTTTGCTCTTTTTGGGCTTTATGAAGATAAAAATATGGAGTATTAATGCGATGCTTTTAGCATGTACAATTTAATTTATTGCCTTAATTGGCATTTGTAACACTTGTTATGGCACACTTTCTAATGTTTTGCAAGTACGTGCGGAGAAACTAAAGTCTGATCTCTTATTAGATCTTTAGGTTCTTTTTAAGTACTTTACCCAAAGAAGGCTTTCTTACAAGAGTTAGTTCTTGACCATTGTATTTTTCATTTTGTATTTTGTAATTAATGAGAATACAGCAGCGTCATTATATGAAAACGATTGGGGACGAACCAAAGTACATCAACAGAGAAATGGGCTGAAAGTGCACTGAAGAAAGTTATTTCCTTAATATAACAAATAAATAATTCTTTTGTTAGGCTGGACTAGAGCCCACTCTGACAGGACCACGTTCATATATAACCCGACTCTTATTCTATCGAAAAATCAAAGGAAAAATTAGTAGATACTATAAAAGAAAGGGTGTAAGTTTATTTCATTTGGATATATTCATGAATATTATACCATACTTTGATTAAAAAAATTTGTCTGAATTTTGCAGGGTGGACTATATTATCCGAAATTTTAGCAAATCTGTTGCCGTAAAAGCTGCTTCTTTTCGTGGACTGACTCTTTTGATTGAGGAGCAAGTTGAGAAAATTGGGAACTGAATCAAGCATCAAATTGCATACCTCCTCAAATCTCTCCAAAAAAAAAAAAATGTTGTAGCATGTGGAAATATATAGATGTGTATATTTCATGCATGATGTAAACAAATAGATTTTTGCATTAGCATGTGAATGTGTGCTGTGATTTGGTGCAATCGGCCTGTTTGTAGTTCTTCTGAGACAAGAGGGAAGGTCGTTGTTCATTGCATTTCACTTAAAAATAATTTAATTTGATCAACTTTTGTAAATGCAATTCTTACTAAAATTGTGATATGAAATGTCTTTCAAATGTGGTGTTTACTTTTTAAATGTAATAGATCAACAAACTTTTTATACTCACAAAGGAAATCAATTACTATATAGTAGTACGTTACATAACCGACCGGACGAGTGATGAAATTCCAAAGTTCTATCCCAGTCCAGCGGCTAGGTTTTCATTATTAAAGATCCATTTTAGGGTTTAGATAATGGTTTGTTGTCAATTCCAATCTGTGGTGCTTCTTTGAAAGGTTGCTAAGAAATTTTAGGGTGAATATTTGTCCCCTTTTATAATCTACTATTATATAAAGTTGGAAGGTATTTCGGCGGTTATGGAAGCTGTCTCAGATTTTTGTTTTACTAATTTTGTCCTTGCTTGCTTTCATTTTACATAAAAGGTTTACACTGCAGGCAATAAGGCTCGTGACCGTTTTGCTATTTATCATATTTCTTTTTTAAATTATTTACATTTGAATAGCACACGTTGCTTGTGCACAAAAATCTAGTATCTGTAGATGTACATACAATCAAGACTTTTGAAACTTGTGAAATCTATTATGCTGTCATAAATGATGACGAGGCGTAATGAATTTATATTGCTTGCTGAATCCTTGATGCAAGGGGTGGGATTCCTCTTAGGGGGTTAGGTATTATAAAAAATTCATTGAAGTGATATATACCTTTGATTCCATTATAATTGTCGTTCAACTTGTTGTACCACGTTATTGTTATAATGATTGTAAACAATAACTTTCCGTGTTTAACATTGCATGCAGTTATATCCTTGAAACCCAAAGAAACATTTTGATCCCCATAGCTTGAAATGTGTGTTAAATAATCGTGGATATGTGATCTATTTTTCTCGAGGACATAGTAATCCACATAAGAAGAAATTAATATGATTCAATCAATATTAACTTTTTTATAAGGTGTTATCGCTAAGTTGAAGATCAGCTCAATCTCTTATTTTTTTGATAAGTTTCATTTGCGACTATTGAGTTATATCTTCTATTCTTGAATATTTGCGACTTTAATTTAATGACCACTCTCTCATCAAATAGGTACCTACTAGCCGTGAGGAAACTCATACCGGGTGAATATTTGCAATAACAAATCCCAGATGACTGCACATATTACATGAAGGGATGGTTTTTGTTGCGAGCATGGGTACAACGGTCTCAAATCCAACCCAAATTTTTCTATAGGTTACAATCACATCGAAGATGCGATAAACCATCTATTCCAATTGGCAGGTTTTTGACCGGTCTCGATCCTAATGGGGAGGGTTTGGGTAGTTTTTATGAACCTAGCTTAATTACACGATTTTAACATAATTTTTATTTTGATAATACCAAATAATTACATTTGGTCAAGTGGGCAATTTTAAGTCATATATGTATATGATAAATCGACCACGTTTGATTTCCTCAAAATAAATTCTCTTCAAGTACGTTTGAGTTTATCAGGTTCTAATTTGGCTAAACCTATCCTTAACTCAAACCTTTTAATGTTGTGTACACGGATATATTCCATGTATGATAAGAAAACACATAAATCTTCAAATTTGCAGTGAAACCTACCCCATCCAAATAGAAAACAAAAAAATAGACTTAGGATAGTGTGTTTTTTACTGTTTTTTTTGTTGTTGTTGTTGTTGTTGTTGTGATTTTGAATCTATCCTGTGATTTTGAATCTATCCATGGGTATTGTCTATTAGTATATGATTTCATATTTTCATCTTAATCATCAACTAATTAAGAGGAAGAAATTCCAGCATTATGAATGTTTTCAAATTTATTTTTGTCGTTAGAATCTGCATATTACGTTACGATTACCTTTTGGTGCTAGATTTTTTTGTTGGTACTAGCTTAAGAATGCATTCTTCCGGAACCTGAACTATGATAAAGCTCAAGTATTGACATTAATGTACGATTTCAGCACGTACTAGAATAAAAATTGGTAAAAACTAAAATTATTAAATACTAATCATTAATTCTTTTTCTAAATGTGGATGGACTTAATAATCTTCCAAACATGGATAAACTGATAAATGATGAACTTAATAACCTTCCAAATATGAATAAAACTATGCTAGGGTTTGTACTATAAATTTGCTGCATATCTATCTAGGGTTTTCGACTGACTCACTTACTCACTCACAGTTCCATCTCGATATATGTGCACCATGCTTCCATTTCTTTCTCTGTAGATCTATCAACAAAGGGTTTACATTTCTTCTTTGATTCAATCTCTTTTCTTTTTTCATTTTTTTTGGTTTGGCTTCGGTGTTTATGTATATTCCATTTTTCTCCAGAAGTTTTCTAAAGAACAAGTGTACATTTTTTATTTTCAGCTTTGCAAAACTTAAATTATCAAGGATGATAAAGAGGAATACTGGGCACATTCACTGTGTTACTTTGCTGACTTTTCAAAATTTGGTATATGTATGTATACAACTGATCTACCATTTTGCTATTTTCATCTTCTTTAGCTAATATGCTTTACAATGTAATTCTAGGGTTTTGTTTTGCTTTGTGTTTTTTTTTTAAATATATATATATATATAGGTTCCAGTTTCTGAGTATGAACATTTTTAAAGAAAGTGAGGCACATTGTGAGTTTTCGCCATAAGCAGATATAAATGTGAGACAAATTGAAGCAGAATCTGTTTAGGGATGGCATCCTTAGAACTTTGGCTAGATTCTAAAATTTATCTTATCTTGTGCAAGTTTGATCTCCCTTTTTTTTTCTTAATTTTTTTTACAGTATCTTGTGCTTGTTTGATCTCATTTATGGGAAGAATATATATGGTATATAACTAATGTACAGAACTGATATGTTTAATTAAGGGAGTTTTTAAATACACCCACATAAACAATCTTCTCACCCCACTTGAAACTCACCCCACCAAAAATTTGAAATTCCTTTCTTCTCACCCCATCTATCTTGGAAAAGCCAAACAACTCCTTGGGAAGTTTTTTAACATCTCTCCAAACTTTCAATGTATGCCCAGCAACTGTCAAATTAAGCACCGGTGATTTATTCTCCATCTCACTGCATCCTCTTTCAAAACTAAAGCAAAAGGTCCATGGAATTATCGAACCCTTTTTTTCTTGTTATGAATGCCACCACTTTCTTCTGCCATTTTCAATCCTCAAGGATTTGTTATCATAGACATCGCTGCCATTCTTGCTCTATTTTACTATATAATGTTTTTGGTTTCTCTGTTCTTTTTTGCATCAATGATATTTTGGAAACCCTAAATCCTAGAAAAAAATCTAATCACAAAATTGCAATGCGCCCTAACCAAACAACCAACCCCACCAATCAAATTTACACCCGTTTTACTGTGATAATTTAAGCTGCACTTCATCAACGAATCAACCTAAAAAATGGGAGCCATTAAAGGATTTGTTTTGGTTATCTTCTTTACTATAAAACGTTGTTGTAAGTGTAGAGTTGCAAATGAATTTAAAGACTGTTGATTACATAATATATATATATATATATATGTGTGTGTGTGTTTGTATGAATTTGCATTGCTGAAAGCCAATATGATTAATAGTCTTTAGTGAGAGAGAATAGGATATAAGCGTGGGGGAGAAACAAAGGGGTGAAAAGACTAAAGTGGTTAGGGTTTGTTTGGTAGATAAATAAATGGATTTTAGATTAAACTTAAAAATTTAAGTGGGGTGAACTGCAGGTTTATGTGGGTGCAAAAGAAGTGTCCACGATGTTCTTCTCACCCCATTAGTTATATTTGTATTGTCATTTGTTTTCCATAGGTTGTCTTCTACGGACACAAAAGAAGATCTCATGATGTAGAGGTCAAGGTAAATATTGTTCATGGCATTTCAGTTCGGAAATATTTGATCAAAGGTAAGAAGTTTTGACTTAAACACCTGTTTCAATATAATTCTTTGAGATTCTCCCATACAACCGATAAGGTCTAACGATTATGAAAACAGGGGATTAAGTCTAATTTTGTATTAACAAGGGCAAAGTCGAAAAAGCCCTTCTTTTTTATTCTAGGATTCTTGTTTCTCTTGAACGTGTTTCACTTGAAATAGATATATTTCCTTGTCTACTTTGTTTTTATGCTCTGTCTCTCTCTCTCACACACACACAGCACTTAATTTGTTTTCTTGTAAGTAAATTAGTCCTTCGCACTTTGAAGCTCATTGTGCATCTCTTGGCAACAGATAAGGCAAATATCAGAGCGAGTGCTAACCTAGTAATCGAAGGTACTCGTTCGAGCTTGTGAAATCCTGGGCTCGTAAGAACATCGTGGACTGCTCCTTCCTACGGAAGTCGACTATAGATGTTTTTGTCTTCGCACCTAGCAGCTACACAAAAACATGTGAAGCGCTAGTTCAAAATCCTTCGCACAGCAAAATAATGGAGTTAAAGTTGAAGGAAGATATACAATTCCTACTATACATGTTAAGAGTTGAATTTTTGTGGTTTTATTATTTGAGTCAAATTATGTTTACCAGAGCGAATGAATGATGTCAAAGCGAAAAGTCGTTGTTCATTGCATTTCAGTTGAATAACATAAAATTCTATATAATGGAGGGGTGTTTCGAATTTCTCTTTGTAAATTGAAATATTACATTTCATTGTTGCTGTAATGGCCAAACCTTGATCTTACTAATATATATTGTATACTCTTGTATATATGTGTATATTTATATGTATGAGTGACTGCAATTAATTATATAGTAGTCCCAAAAGTAACAAAAAATATACTTATGTATTTCCTTTTATAACTTGCCTTTTTCTCTTAGAAACAGAGAGAACATATTAATGTCTAAATATTGCTAAGTCAGTTGAGGAGATCCATATTGGAATTGTAAGAAATAAGTTACTAGATTTTAGGGCCTTCCGAGGTTAATGGCTAGAGATAGGGTTGAGCGAATCGAGTTCTTTGCGGGGTTATCGCTAAATCTGTTGAAGAGATCAATATTCAAATTGTTTGATTTGCTTAGTCATTGAAGTGATCTGCACATTTGATTTTGTTATTGATACCAGTCAATCCGTTGAACAAATTTATCGTTACAACAGTTGTAACCAATAATTTTTCGCGTTTATCATTTCAAGCAGATAAATCCTTGAAACCCAAAGATGCATTTTATCCCAATAGCTTGAAATGCATGTAAGACAATAGTGGAAATGCAATCTATTTTTCTCAAGGAAGTATTAATCCACATAAGAAGAAATTAATATGATTTTTTTTATATGCGTCATTGCGCGGCATAAATTAAAATGGTCCCATCAATATTTGGTTTTTCTAAGGTGTTATCAATAAGTTCATGGTTGGAACTATTTTGAAAGAAGCCATTTGTTTTTCGTTAAGTTCCATTTTTGTTGAGTTATGTCTTCTATTCTTGAATATTGGCGACTTCGACTTAGTGACCACTCTCAAATATGCATTATTGCATTTGAAGTATTTTTAAGGCAGTTTCGTTCATCTTTTGTGTGATAAGTTTTGCCTTTTCGATGATTGTGTTTCTTCGTGAATGCTTGTTGTTGTCAATTTCATACATTGACCCGAAGGATTTCGGGTAACAATGAACATCAGAAAGAGAGAGCAAATTATGCCTTTTCGTACCATTGTGATCAATGAGGGTATGAATTCAATTCATCGTCATTTTGTTTTTGAAGAGGGTTCAGCCACCTCACGTGCTAATATGATTATTAAACAATGTCCAAAAGCTGCCCTGGAAATAAGGATTTCCATGTCTCTGAGACACACTTATTTAAAGCCAAATAAGAAGCCAAACATGAAGGACAACATGCATTATATATATACAGTCAGGCTTTAAAGAGAACTGTCATTACTTTAAGAAAAGAAAGACAGTCCATTTCAAGGGGTAAGTGAGTGAAATTTTTCACAAAATTTGGTAGGGGTGATCTTCCTACCGATCGAGTAGATTATCTTTACAAAATTTTATGGGTTGGAAATGTACAAATATGTCAATTTTTTGATACACCCCCTTCCGGATTGAATTTTTTGATGAAATTGGTATATAATCTACTCATTACGAGAATAATTCCTACAAAATTTCAAGAAAATATTCATTTATTTACCCTTTGAAATATTGGTCATTCTTTTTCTAAAAGCAAGGACCGTCCTCTTTAGAGTGTGACTGTCCTTGCATGATTTTAAATAGTACATTCTCTCTCGCGTGCATGTATACACACCCAATCACAAATGTACTAATGACTAGGCGTATATTTGTGATTTCATCCGTATTTACTTCATTGACTTTGTTTCCTTCCAAATAATATAACCTAAATTTTTCGTCAAGATTCACTTTAGTATCTAACAAAGGGCCCTCTCAATCACAAAATCGGTAAATCTGAGGCTTTAAACATGATTCAATCTATATAAAGCCTTTTCGCGCTTCTAGAAATGTTGTCTGTAGATGTAATTTTTCCCAAAAGCTATATAGCAGTAATACCTACTCTTATTCTTTCAAGGCACGTTAGATTAGAAGGTTTCTTGGCATTATTCACCCTCATTGTGCCTTGCGCAACAAAATAAGAAACTTAAACTTCAAGTTATACGTGCGAAAATAAGTAAGTAATTCTATGAAGTTTGGATATAGACGAAAGAGACGAGAATCCAATGTGGCATGTTGCAGACGTGATGTCATAGATATGTAGAGGAATTTTTTTCTTTTTTTCTTTTTGGGTTTGATGAAGATAAAATATGGAGTATTAATTAATAATAACGCATGATGCTTTTAGCATGTACAATTTAATTTAATGCCATATAGTTTGGCATTTGTTATGGCATACTTTCTTATTTTTTTGCAAGTACGCGGAGAGAAACTAAAGTCTGATGTCTTTTTTAGATCTTTAGGTTCTTTTTAAGGACATAACCCAAAAAAGGCTGGCTTACAAGAGTTAGTTCTTGATCATTTGTATAAAACTTTTTCATTATGTATTTTGTAATTAATGAGAATAAAGTAGCATCATTATATGATATCGATTGGAGACGAACTGAAGTACATGAACAGATAAATGGATTGAAAGTGCAGTGAAGAAAGTTATTTCCTTAATATAACAAATAAGTAATTGTTTTTGTTAGGTTAGACTAGAGCCTACTCTGACAGGGTCCTGTTCATAACTCGACTCTTATTCTATCAAAAAATCAAAGGAAAAGTTAGTAGATACTGTAAAAGAAAGGGTGTAAGTTCATTTCATTTGGATATTTATTCATGAATATTATACCATACACTAAAAAAAAATTGTCTGAATTTTGCAGGGTGGACCATAGTATCCCAAATTTTGGCAAATATGTTACCATAAAAGCTACTTCCTTTTGTGAACTGACTCTTTCTATCAATTAAGGAGCAAGTTGAGAAAATTAAGAAATGAATCAAGCATCAAAATGCATACCTCCTCAAATCTCTCCAAAAAAAGGTTGTTGTTGTACCATGTGGAAATATATAGATGTGTACCTTTCGTGCATGATGCAAAAATAGATTTTTGCATAAGCATGTGAATGTGTGATGTGATTCGGTGCAATCTTTTTGTTTATAGTTCTTCTGAGACAAAAAGAGCGAAGGTTGTTGTTCATTGCATTTCACTTTAAAATAATTTGTATTGATCAACTTCTGTAAAAGCAATTATGACTTCAATTGTTATATGAAATGTCTTTCAATTATGGTGTTTACCATTTAAATATGTTGAGCTAAGGTCTTAATCTTATTTTGATAATAACAATAAATTAATCATGTGTAATTTAACATATTTCTTGATATAAGTATACAGCTCATTTACTTGGAAAATT
The DNA here is from genome assembly GCA_021464415.1 of Lonicera japonica. Taxonomy (NCBI): domain Eukaryota; kingdom Viridiplantae; phylum Streptophyta; class Magnoliopsida; order Dipsacales; family Caprifoliaceae; genus Lonicera; species Lonicera japonica. The sequence continues at coordinate 8,359,116 of CM038468.1, read as the reverse complement.
TAAGAAAAACATGACAAAGATCAATCTTTCACTATTCGATCATTTGATAAGACAAGGAAGATCAAATATCTCAATGCAAATCATGAATTACAAAGGATCAAAAGACTATATGAAAAGCTTCAAATGTAGATCAATCCGAAGAAACAAATCAAAGCATTCGAAGACTCGTTAATTCAGTAATTGAGTGAGTGCTTAAGATTTATGTAAAGTTACTTTATTGATCAAATCCCTATAGCCCAAATGTATTCATGCATATTTTAAAGATTAATTCAAAGAAGCTTGAAATTGAATTTATTTGAAAAACATCATTTTACAAAGACGAGTTTCAAAATAAATTCATATTAATTTTAAATGATCATATTTTAAGCTATAATAAAAATAGGTATCTTAGAAACATATCTCTGAGATTCAAAAATCATTAGAATTGTATTTGGAACTAAATTGTTATATTGCAAAAATATTTTTATTTTAAATTTAAAATTCGCTCAATTTTCACACAGTTTTGATCTAACGGTAAGATGGAGGCCTTCCCGGACTCCGATCATTTTGAAATTTTTACAGTAGTTAGACAACATCTCTTATCACTTTTGACTAAAATTTGAGCATGATCCAACGGTCAAATTCGGAGAAATTATCAAAACAAATTTGAAATTTTTGTCAAAACTAGCTGTTGAAAAGTTTGAAAATGTATAACTTTGACCCAAAACCTTTCTTAATCATCCCCAACGGCCATATGATTTTTCAAGCTATATATATGAGGTCCTAGACATGTTTTAACATACCTTGAATCATTCTAATACTCTATTATTCATATATTCAAATATACAAAGATTCAAGAACACATTTTGATCAATCTTTCATCTTTTGAGCTATATATTTTGATCAATATTGATAACTCTAGTGTGAGCTTCATTTGTAATCTTTAAATACACTTGAGAGTTATTGTATTGGTGTGTATCACCACAAATAATTCATTCTTCATTTCAAAAGAGAGTTTGTCTCTTTGTAGAGCAAGAGAGCATATCTTATGAGAAGTGTAGTGGGTATAGCTACATTGTGAGTGTTGTGTGCATAGCAACATTTGTATTGAGGTTTGATCTTCACCCGAAGAAGATTGAATAGTAGAAATTCTTGGGAAACTAACCGAGCGCAAACGTATGATTTAGAAAACCGAACCGTGAGAACAAAACGTCTTGAGCTTCAAATTGGTTCAATCTCTCTTACTCAATCTCTTTATTTATTTGTTATATTCATTGATTGGAGTTGCTTATATTGTTGTTTATTCTTGGGATTGATTGTTTGATTGATTGTTTTCCTTAATAAACTTATTTAGCTAAATTGTTTTACTTAAACATTTTAAAAAAACGTTTGAATTCCGCATTAAAATTTTTAAACCCTATTCACCCCCCCTCTAGGGTCATTATCCGACCAACAAAATGTAATTAACAAACATTTTATACTCATAAAGGAAATCAATCACTATATAGTAGTACGCTACATATATAACCAGCCGACCGGCCAGAAGAGTGATGGGATTCCAAAGTTCTATCTGAGTCCAGCAGCTAGGTTTACATTATTAAAGATACATTTTAGGGTTTAAATAATGGTTTGTTGTCAATTGCAATCTGTAGGGCTTCTTTTAAAAGTTACCAATAAATTTTAGGGTGAATATTTGTTCCCTTTTATAAGCTATTATTATATAAAGCTGAATGGTATTTCAACGGTTATTGAAAGCCGTGTCAAATTTTTGGTTTTCTAATTTTGTCCTTGCGGGCTTTCATTTTACGAAAAAGGTTTACACTATAGCAACGTGATTCGAACTGATAAAAGCATAATATTGTCTTACATAAGCTTCGTCTCGAACTCGCTTGACGCGTTTGTTGCATTAATTCTGCCTAATTATCCGCTTATGTCGAGATTAGTGCTTTGGCGAGTTTTGTATCTAATATCGCCCTGCTAGGTGTGCTTTTGTTGTGTTTCTATGTGTTTGTAGGCATTGGATACAATGTCCTTTGAGGAATCAACCAAATGCTAGCTCAAGGCTTGTAGAAGTGCTAAGTGAAAAAGTCCTAGACCCATGATCGATCATGGGTAAAACCATGATCGATCATGGCTTGCAATTCTTCTGGTAGTGCACTTCCATGATCGATCATGGGCAAAGCCATGATCGATCATGACCTGGCGAGTACACCAACTACCTGCTACTTTCAGCCTGTTTTGAGGGATTATTGTCTCTAGATATTTTTCCTTGTATTATTTTATTATTTCGTAGTTATTTTGTGGCTAGTTTTAGGCTAAGGAAAGGGGTAGATAAGGATTATCTAGTTTTACACACAAACAAGTTCTAAAGAGAAAGGACAACTCTTGAAGTATTGTTCTTTATTTTTCCCTTGTAAGTGTTTAATTTGTAAGAATGATTTCTTCTTCTATAATATTTGTCCTTACATTTATTATGGAGTAGTCTATTACTAAGGTTACAAACGTTGATTGCGATACGATTTTCAGTGATTATTAACTCAATCAATGTTTAAAATTTGTTAAATATTTGTGAATCTTTTTCTTCTTCAATATCTTCATCATACAAGCTTTTTAGGTATTATCATCTAAAGATTAGACTTTATATGCATTGTATATTTAGTTCTTTTTGATTAATGAAAATACGACATATTTATATGGTTCTAAAAAGCTTGTAGCTCTTTTCACCCATCTATGGATCTTTTTCCCTTTTTTGTAGAGATTATGAAGAGTTCTTAAAAATTCCATAGATGATTTATAATCTTGTTAGCTCATCTTTGAGTCATTTAATGATATTTTGAGTGCTTCTTACATTTTATGTGATATTTAGACTCTCTATTAGCTATCCTACGTGATAATCGATTAGTTAACAATTTTATTCCATAAACTTCAGCTCTTTCCATAGTAAAGATTTGCTATTTAATTTTCATTCTTTAAAGCATGAGATTTCATACATATGCTTCATATTACATCATTTTCCAATGAAACTATCATTTCTATTTCGAATTAGCTACTCCGGGAATGGGTAGTTTGACTTCACACCCGTTGCTAAGAAATAAACTTGGTAACTTCATGTTAGATGGAACTTTGTTATTTTTCCTTCTCGATATAGCTTAGAATGGGGAATGAGTTGCTTTGCTTCGCACCTCTTTGCTATTAAGGAAAAACATCAATTTCCCCACCTTTTAGAAAAATGTATGAATATCTTTGTATGATTTAGTAAATGCCGTCTATTGTATTGCAAGCGATTTCCACATACCTTAATGCTTTCTTATCACCTTTCACAACCATTTTACTTTACATTGTTCGATCTCAAACCAACTTACAAAAACAAAAGAACCGTATAATTTGTAATCCATTCCATTCCTTTTTGACTATCCATGTGGTTCGACACTCGGACTTCCGAGATTATATTACTACTTGACGCGCCTACACTTAGGCTAACACAACGCGATATTCTTTTGGCGTCACGAACCCTCGTTAATTAGCCAGGCGCGTAATGAGGCTCTTCACCGATTCGTCACTTATCATATTTATATTTTTAATTATTTATATTTGAATACCATACATTGCGCGTGCACGTACCTACAAAAATCTATTATGTATTGATGTACATATAATCAAGACATTTGAAACTTGTGAAATCTATTACGCCGTCATAAATGATGACATGGCGTAATGAATTTATATTGCTAGCTTGTTGAATCCTTGATGCAAGGGGTATATAGGATTCCTTTTAAGGGGTTAAATATTATAAAAAAAAATCCATCGAAGTGATATATACCTTTGATTCCGTTATCATTGTCATTCAACCATTTTATTGTTACAATTGTTGTAACCAATAACTTTCCATGTTTAGCATTGCATGCAGTTATATCCTTAAAACCCAAAGAAGCATTTTGATCCCCATAGCTTGAAATACATGTTAGATTATCGTGGATATGTGATCTATTTTTCTCGAGGACGTAGTAATCCACAAAAGAAGAAATTAATATGATTCAATCAATATTAACTTTTTAATGTGTTATCGCTAAGTTGAAGATTGGCTCGATGTCTTATTTTTCAATTAGTTTCATTTGCATCTGTTGAGTTATGTCTTCTATTCTTGAATATTGGTGACTTTAATTTAATGACCACTCTCTCCAATGGGTAACTGCTAGCCGTGAGGAAACCACTACCGGATGAATATTTGCATTAACAAATCCCGGATGACTACACACAAGGGGATGGTTTTTTGTTGCGAGTGTGGGGACAAAGGTCTCAAATCCAACCCGAATTTCTCTATAGGTTACAATCACATCAAAGAAGCGAAAAACCATCTATTCCAACTGGCAGGTTTTTGATCGGTCTTGATCCTAATGGGGAGGGTTTAGGTAGTTTTTATGAACCTAGCTTACACGATTTTAATATAATATTTTTTTTGATAATACCAAATAATTACATTTGGTAAAGTGGGCAATTTAATTTAAGGCATATATGTATATAATAAACTGAGCACGTTCGATTTCCACAAAATAAATTCTCTTCAAGTTTGAGTTTATCAGTTTTGAGGTTCAAATTTGGCTAAACTTGTCCTAAACTCAAACCCTTTAATGTCTTGCGATGCACGGATATATTCCATGTATGATGAGAAAACATATAAATCTTCAAATTTGCAGTGAAACCCCATCCAAATAGAAATATATATATATATATTGAATCTGCCCATGAGTTTTGTCTACTAATATATGATTTCATATTTTCATCTTAATCATCAACTAATTAAGAGGAAGAAATTCCGGCATTACGAATGCTTTCAGATTTATTTTTGTCATTTGAATCCGCATGTTACATTATGATTTCATTTTGTACTATTTTTTTGGTACTTACTTAAGAACGCATTCTTCCGGAACCTGAACTATGATAAAGCTCAAGTATCGACCTTAATGTAGGATTTCGGCACTAGAATAAAAATTGGTAAAAAATAAATTATTAAAGACTAATCATTAATTCTTTTTCTAAATGTGGATGGACTTAATAACCTTCCAAATATGGATAAACTGATAAATGATGAACTTAATAAACCTTCCAAATATGAATAAAACTATGCTAGGATTTGTACTATATATTTGCCGCATATCTATGCAAGGGTTTTTGTCTGACTCACTCAATCAATCTCCATCTCAATCTTTGTGCACCATGTTTCCATTTCTTTCTCTCTAGATCTCACAACAAAGGGTTTGCATTTCTTTTTTGATTCAATCTCCTTTTTAGTTTTTTTTGGCTTGGCTTTGGTGTTTATGTATATATATTCCAGTTTTCTGCAGAAGTTTTCTAAAGAACAAGTGTAAATTTTTTGTTTTCAGCTTTGCGAAACCCAAATTATCAAGGATGATAGAGAGGAATGGGCACATTCACTGTGTTACTTCGCAGACTTTACAAAATTTGGTATATGTATGTTTATGACTGATCTATCCTTTTGCCATTTTCATCTTCTTTAATTAATATGCTTTACTATGTAATTCTAGGTTTTTTTAAAAAAAAAATAAAATTAGGATCCGGAATCCTCACCATATGCAGATACAAATGTGAAAAAGATTGAAGCAGAATCTGTTTAGGTCCACATCCTTTAAAACATTGGCTAGATCCTAAAATTTATCTTATCTTGTGCTTGTTTGATCTCGGTTATGGGAAGAATAGAGTATACACACTAATATAGAGAACAGATACCTTTCATTAATTCATTAGTTATTGCTTAAGGGAATTAATCAAAGTCCGATCTTTCAATGTTTTACTGATTTTTATTATTCAAAGTGAGACCTTGAAATGTATATCCAAAATTCTTGTTTTAATGTTCCTTAGACTTTGTTAATCATTAATTAGTCTTTGATAGTCTATGATGCACGAACACTCTCCCTGAGGGCGCGTATCCTGCCCGACACGTGTCGGACACGCGAGGGACACGCGTGTCGGAGAGTGTCCCATTGTTTAATAATTTTTTTTTACACCGACACGCTGGAGACACGCTGAGGACACGCTAAGGACATATCGGGGACACGTAAAAAGGGGTGAATATAAAAAAAAAACTAAAAATATGGGGTGAAAATAATAATAATAATACAATTTGAAAATAAAACAAACGTAACAAATATCATTTCTCTCTTTAACCGGTAAAACCTAGCCCCATTTCCTAGCCACCATTGAAAGAAAACCCTAGCACCAGCCATCAACGACTGCTCAGCCCCAACCCGAGGCCTACACAATAGGAGATAGTGAGTATTGGGATATTGCCGGTAATACTTTTGACACACTTGAAGAAATTGGAGAACTCCAAATGGCATCTCTCTCCCTTGATGAGCCGGAGTTGGAGTTGGTGCTATTTGGGGATGAAGTTCAAAATGTTGAGGCGGTTAATGTTGAGTTGAATGAGTGATTGTTATTTTTATATTCTCCTTTTGGTTTTTATTATTCTATGGAACAACTTAGTTTATGTAATTATGTATTTTTTTAATGCTTTAATTATGGAATAATCTCTTTGATGCTTTAATTATGGAACAATGTAGTGATCATGTTTTGAATATTTGCCATTTGGGCTAGCTATTAATGCAATCTATTTTCATTTGATTGAATTCTTAAATATTTATAATGTTTATTGCATATATATATATAATTAATTAAGAACGTGTCCCCCCTACGTGTCGTGTCTTACATTTTGGAAAAATTGCGTGTTGCGTGTCCCGTGTCGTGTCGAAACGCGTATCGCGTGTCACGTCCGTGCTTCATAGTTGATAGTTTTTAATGCCAATTTCCTTATATTTGTATTGTCATTTGTTTTCAATAGGTTGTCTTCTACAGACACAAAAGAAGATCTCATGATGTCGAGGTCAAGGTCATTGTTCATGGCGCGCATTTCGGTTCGGAAATATTTAATGAAAGGTAAGAAGTTTTGACTTGGATTTTCCCACAAACAATGCGCAAAGCCTAACATTTATGAAAATGACTGGGGGTTAAGTCTAATTTTGTATTGACAACTGGGGCAAAGTCGAAAAGTCCTTCATTTTTATTTTAGGATTCTTGTTTCTCTTGAGTGTGTTTCACTTGAGCTAGGTAGATATATTTCCTTGTCTACTTTGCTCTCTCTCTCTCTCTCTCTCTCTCTCTCTCTCTCACACACACACACACACACACATCAGTTAATTTGTTTTCTTGTAAGCAAATTAGTCCTTCGCACTTTGAAGCTCATTGTGAATCTCTTGGCAACAGATAAGGCAAAGATCAGACCGAGTGCTAATTAAACTAGTAATCGAAGGTACTCGTCCGAGCTTGTGAAATCCCAGGCTCGTAAGAACATCGTGGACTGCTCCTTCCTGTGGCAGTCGACTAGAGATATTTTTGTTTTCGCACCTAGTAGCTACCCAAAAACATGTGAAGAGTTCAAAGTTCTTCGCACAGCAAAATAATGGAGTTAAAGTAGAAAGAAATATAACTCCTACATGTTAAGAGTTGAATTTTTGTAGTTTTGTTATTTGAGTCAAATTATGTTTAATTACCGAGTGAATGAAGGGGAATTCATATGATGTAAAAGTGAAAAGTCATTGTTCATTGCATTTCAGTTGAATAATATAAAATTCTATAAATTGGAGATGTTTTTCAAATTTGACGTTGTAAATTGAATTAATACATTTCATTTCGGTTGATCGAGCCTTGTTCTTACTAATAATATATATTGTATACGCGTGTATATATATTTTTATGTATGAGTGACTGCATTTATTTATCTAGTAATACCAAAAGTAACAAAAAATTATGCTTATGTATCTCCTTTTATAAATAACTTGCCTTTTTCTCTTTCAAAACAGAGAGAATATATCAATGTTTAAATATTGTTAAATCAGTTGAGGAGATCAATATTGGAATAGTAAGAAATCAGTTACTAGATTTAGGGCCTTGCGAGGTTAATGGCTGGCTAGAGATAGGATTGAGCGAATCGAGTTATTTGTGTGGTTAAATATTGCTAAATCTGTTGAGGAGATCAATATTTGAATTGTTTGATTTGCTTAAAGTCATTGAAGTGATCTGCACATTTGATTTCGTTATCATTCATGTCGTTCAATCCGTTATACCACGTTACAATAGTTGTAACACATTATCGTTACAACAGTTGTAACCAATATTTTTTTCGTGTTTAACACTGCATGCAGATAAATCCTTGAAACCCAAAGATGCATTTTGATCCCAACAGCTTGAAATGCACATTAGACAATCATGGATATGCAATATATTTTTCTCAATGACATATATATCCACATAAGAAGAAATTAATATGAATTTTCTTTTTGATACGTGTCATTGCGTGGTAGAATTAATATGATTCCATCAATATTAGGTTTTTCTAAGGTGTTATCGCTAAGTTCATGATAGGAACTAGTTGTTAAGAAGCCATTTTATTTTTCGATAAGTTCCATTTACGACTGTTGAGTTATGTCTTCTATTCTGGAATATTGACGACTTCAATTTAATGAACAATCTCAAATGTATTATTGCATGAAATATTTTTAAGGCAGTTTCGTTTCATCTTTTGAGTGATGAAGTTGTGCCTTTCCTATGATTGTGTTTCTTCGTGAATGCTTGTTACCTGAAGGATTTCTATTAAGAATGAACATCAGAAAGAGAATGCAAATGAAACCTTTTCCTACCATTGTGAATGATGAGGGTATGGATTCATCGTCATTATGTTTTTGATGAGGGTGGAGCCCTATGCGCTAATAAACATCAGAAAGATAGTGCAAATAAAACAATATCCAAAAGCCGCCATGGAATAAGGAGTTCTAAGTCTCTAAAAGAGACTTATTTAAAGCCAAATAAGAAGCCAAACACGAGGGTAATATGCAATCTATATTATAAAACATCAAATTTGACCAAATTTATTTTCAAAAAGTATAAAAATCTAATGGTTAAAAATATACATGTTATTGTGTGCATTAACTTCACACCATTAGATGAGTTTTATACAGACATCAAGATGTCACATCAAAGTTAAAACACTCACACCAATAATATACATACAACAAATTCTCACACCCCAATAATTTTTTCTATATATATTAAAAATGCCATAACTTAAAATAAAAAATTCAAAATTTAATAAAAATTTAATATTTAAAATCTACTAATCAAGATCAATTAAACAAGATCCATCATGACTATAGAATTATTTTTAAAAAATAAAAATTATAACATTTAACACCAATAATATACACAAAGTAAACTCTCACACACCAATAAATTTTTTTACATTAAAAATGCCATAAGAGCATCTCCAACCGTTGTGTAAATATTTTTGTGTAAATCCTATGTATCAAGACACTTTTACACAAAACTTTAAGTGTAAAAAAAATATGCTCCGATGGTACATTTTAAAACTTTTGTGTAAATTTTGAATGAACCAATAAGATAATTATGCATATTAGATATTATTTTACGCAATTTTTTATTATTTTTTCTTGAATTTTGGTATACATAATATTATAACAACAATGGATCTTGATTTGTTAGTCTTAATGAGTAGATTTTAGATATATATATTTTTTTTATTAAATTATATAATTTCTATTAAAAGTTATTACATTTTAAAGTATTGTAAAATAATTGAGAAAAGAAAAGGCTGATGTGGCAGTGTAAACTTGGGGTGTATTTTACACATTCGTTTTACACAAAATCTAAATTTAAAAGACTGCTGGAGCTCAAAATTTTTACAAGTTTTGTATATTTTACACAAAACCTAAATATACACTACTGTTGGAGATGCTCTAACATAATATACAAAAAAATTAATATTTAAATACAATAATCAAGACCAATTAAACAATATTCATCTTAGAATAAAAAAAAAATTTAATATTTAAAATAACTAATCAAGAAATTTAAAAAATTTAATATTTAGATCTACTAATCAAGATTAATTAAACAAGATCCATCATGACTATAGAATTATGTAAAAAAAATAAAAAAAATTATTGAGTAGCATTAAACACCAATAATATACATACAATAAACTTTCACATGCCAATCATTTTTTCTCCATTAAAAATTCAGAACTTAAATAAAAAATTCAAAATTTAATATTTAAAATATACCAATTAAGATCAATTAAACGAGAACCATCGTCACTATAGAATTATGTAAAAAAATAATAAAAATTATTGAGTAACATTTAAGGACGTACTTTATATGTTCATACATTATTGGTCATCTCAGTATGTTGCTTTTAGGAGTGTTCACAATATATCAGTCAAATTTTTGAACTATTTTCAAATCATACCAACATACGTGATTGAATTATTTTCACATATGGCCTTGAGTTTAATTTGTTAAAAAACTTATTTTGTCGAGATCAAAAAATATGATTAAAATATTCTTTAAAAATTAAAAACAAGTCGGTCTAATCCGGTCTACTTTTAGTTTTTCTAACATGAAAATATATATTGAACATAAGTTTGTCGATTTAGATTCATCACACGTTCCTCCTTTTTATCTTATTATCAATTCTTATTTAATTTACCGTGCCGGATGGCACAGGTATACCCTAGTATATATATACACAGTCAGGCTATATAGAGGACAGTCTTCACTTTAAGAAAAAGAATGACCAATATTTCAAAGGGTATATAAAAATGAATTTTCTTAAAATTTTGCAGGGATGATTTTCATAATGAGTAGATTATTTCTACAAAATTTTGAGGGTTATAAATGAACAAATATATCAGTTTTTGAAGACGTCCCCTTCTAGATTGAGTTTTTTAATGAAATTTGTTAGAAATAATCTACTTATGAAAATCATCCCTGGAAAATTTTAAGAAAAAATTCATTCGTTTACCCTTTGAAATATTGGTCATTCTTTTTCTTAAGGTGAAGACCGTCCTCTTTAGAGTCCAACTGTATATAAATATAGGAAGGGTTGTGAAGAACAATACTATTTATACAAAATTGGAGCATGCACATCTATCCATTTGTCAACTTCCTAGTTCTCACCCCATGTTTTAGTTTTTGTGGAGCATGATACAAGCCACAATGGCCCTTCCTCCTTGGCAGATTTATGGAAGCCATTACAAAAAACAAAAACACTTTACTGATAAAATAATTTTGTCACAAGTTGCATTAACGACAAAAGATTTTATAATTGCGTCGTCACCAAAATTGTGTCATAAAAAAGTTAAGGTGATTTAATTTAATTCATAATAAAACATTTCTTGGACATATGTTGCAATAATACGGTTTTCTAACTAAATAATTATTTTGGGGTGGATTTTTGAACATTTCAAGCCCCACACCCTATTTCTCTCCTAAACAAATTTGTTCATTTTATCTTTTATTTATTTAATTAATTATTTTGTTTTTATATTTCAAAGAATCAAAAAATATTTAGTCCCATACATAGAGATTTCTCCATTTTACTTTATCGGTTCTTAGTTAGGAATTATTAAGCTCTTTTGGGCAAAGAAAGTTGCTTACAGATTGATAGCCAAAGAATTATGATTTTGTTTTTGATGCAAATTTTATGATCAATCACTAACAGAAATATAAATGAATTTTTCGCCAATGAGTACGTACCTGCTAGCAGCGAGGAACTTATCCCGGATAAGAAAATATGGGATGACTATAGATAAGGGTATGTTTTTTCATCGCAAGGGTGGGGACAAATCTCAAATCCAACCTGAGTTTCTCTATAGTTTACAATTACATCAAATATGCGAAAAACAGTCTATTCCAACTGGCTGGTATATGAATATAATAAACTTAGCATGTTCAAGTTTCTCAAAATAAATTCGCTTCAAGTTCGAGTTTATCAATTTTGAGGTTCAAATTTGGCTAAACTTGTCATCTTAATCCTCAACTAATTCAAAGGAAGAAACTCCAGCATTATGAATGTTTTCAGATTTATTTTTGTCGTTACGAATTCGGTTGTTAATATACATTAGGTTATGTAATTTTGGTAATGGCTTAAGAATACATTCTTTTGGAACCGTAAAACTCAAGTACCAAACTTAATGTACTATTTCAGCACTTGGAATAAAAGTTGATAAAAACTAATATATAAAATACTAATCATTAATTATTTTTCTAAACGTGGATGGAATTAATAAACCTTCCAAATATGGATGAACTGATAAATGAAGAATCTTAATAAACCTTCCAAATATGAATATGAATAAAATATATGCTAGGGTTTGTACTATATATTTGCCGCATATCTATCTAGGGTTTTCATCTGACTGATCACTCGCTCACAATTCAATCTCCGTCTCGATCCATGTGCACCATGCTTCCATTTCATTCTCTGTAGATCTCTCAACGAAGGGTTTGCATTTCTTCTTTGATTCAATCCCCTTTTTTTTGGTTTGGCTGTGTTGTTTATGTATATTTGATTCTTCTCCATTTTCTAAAGAACAACTATATATATATATATTTCAGGTTGAACTCAAAGTATCAAGGATGCTAGAGAGGAATGGGCACAGTCGCATTGTTACTTTTCAGACTTCTCAAATTTTGGTATATATATGTATATATATATGTGTGTGTGTGGCCGATCTACCCTTTTGTTATTTTCATCTGCTTTAATTAATATGCTTTACTATGTAATTCTAGGGTTTTGTTTTTTAAAAAGAAAAGTTAGGATCCAGTCTATGAATTTTAATGTGTTTTAGTCTCTGACCATGGGAAACACTTGTTGTAATTGAGACATACTTAGATAGTATGTGAGACAAAAGCAGAATTTGTCAAGGAACCGCATCCTTTAAAATTTTGATTGGATCCCAGAAGCGCCCCCCTCCCCGCCTCTCTCCCTCCTGTTTATTTTTTTTTATGTGTTTTAGTGCTGAAATTTTCCCTATCTTGTGCTTAATTTTTTGATCTCGATCATTTTTGGGAAGAGTATAGTATATATATAGAACCGATATGGTTCATTAATCCATTAGTTACTGATTTGGGGATTAATCAGAATGAGACCTTGCAATGTTTTATTGATTTTTATTATTCAAAGTGAGACCTTGCAATGTATATCCAAAATTTCTCTTTTAATGTTCCTTAGACTTTATTAATTCTTTAATTAGTCTTTGTTAGGTTTTAATATCAATTTCCTTATATATGTGTTCTCATGTATTCTCCATAGGTTGTTATCTGCGGAAACAAAAGAAGATCTCGCGATATAGAGGTCAAGGTCATTGTTCATGGCATTTCAATTCAAAAAATTTAAATCAAAGGTAAGAAGTTTTGACTTGGTTTTTTTTTCTTGCTAAATAAGAGAGAAAGTGTTTGCATTGATTCAAATAATTACTAGTCCTAGGAGCTAATTTGACTATTATGAAACATATTTCCCTGCTTCTCTTTTTAATCGAAACGGATATATGGTTATACGTCGATGAATATATATATACAAAGGAAGAGGTGCACGAGTCAAAGCCCAAAGCAAATATGATGAAAAGGGAAGTGCAATATGTAGTCCTTTGACTTAAACCTCTATTTCTATATAATTCTTTGATAATCTCCGACATAGAAGGGGCGAAATTTAATGATTATGAAGGCCAGGGTCAAGTCTAATTTTGATTTATATGATCTTTCAGAAAAATACTTGGGGGCTTCAACTAGAGCAATATTATAGTGTGTAACCATTGTGACTCTGAGGTTTATTTCCTTGTTTCTATGACTCTCCCCCCTCTCTCTCTCTCTCTCTCTCTCTCTCTCTCTCTCATACGTTTATTTGTTTTCTAGCTTGTAAGCAGATTAATTAGTCCTTCACAGTTTGAAGCGCGCTCATTGTGCATATCTTGGCAACAGATAAGGCAAAGATCAGAGCAGGTGAGCTAACTTAGTTGGTAAAGCCGCCCCTCGATCCGTGCTCGAAAGATCGCGGGTTCAAGTCGTACTTCGGGTGTGGAGGAGGGATTTTATTTGTTATTGTAGTTAAAAGGAAGAGACTTAAACCTTACTTTTTATTAAAGAAGATAAATAAATAAGGGAAATATCGTAAGAACATCATGGATAGTTCCTTCCTATGGAAGTCAGCTATAGATGTTTCGCAGTTGGTAGCTACAGAAAAACATGTGAAGAGTTCAAAGTCCTTCGCAAAACAAATGATGGAGTTAAGTAGAAAGAAGATAGAACTACACGTTAAGAGTTGATTTTTTTTAGTTTTCTTATTTGAATCAAGTTATGTTTACAGAACAAATGAAAGGGAATTCTTATGATATAAAAGTTGTTGTTCATTGCATTTCAGTTGAATTAATAATATAAATTATATGCATTGGAGATGAATTTCAAGTTTGGCTTTGTGAAATATTACATTTCATTGTTGCTGTAATGGCCAAGCCTTGCCCTTGCTAATATGTATTGTATAAGTGTATATATATGCATGAGTGTCTGCATTTACTTATATAGTAATACCAAAACTAACAAAAAATATACTTATGTATCTCCTTTTATAAGTTGCCTTTTTCTCTTACAAAACATAGAAAATTAGGCTTCGATTGATACTAACATGGAAAATGATAAGAAAAACAACTAATTTTGGTGAGAATATAAGTTAAGGGATGTATTGAAATACTCTCCATCTCGTACTTATTTTGGTTAGTATATGTTCTCCAACTTCCTTTTATGTTTTGGTGGGGGGGGGGGGGGGGGGGGGGGGAATCTTCACCACCTCCAATGAAAAAAAATTCTTTGACCGTCGAGGAAGAAAAATTTTCGACAAAAAATAATGAAGAATGATGGATATCTACTCGTAAAAATGACTTTGAGATGCGCATCACATCAGATGTCACAACTTATTTTTCAATCTCTCACACAATCAATTGTTTCTCTTTTTATTTTTCATATTGCTATCAAACGGAGCCTAATGTTTATTTTTGCTAAATCAGTTGAGTATTGGAATAGTAAGAAATCAGTTACTAGATTTAGGGCCTTAAGAGCATCTCCAACAATGCTCTCTATTTTAGAGAGCATAATCTCTAAAATAGAGAGTAATTTTTGAAATAGAGAGCTCAACTTAATGACCAACTCCAATAACACTCGCTATTGCAATAGTTTATCAATTTTTTTTATCTTTTTTATCTTTTTCAATAAAATTATTTAGATGAGCAAAATTAAATGAGAAAAAATAAAAACCACAAATATATTATTAATTTATTAAGTAGAGAGCCAAAAAGGCTAGCTAAATTTGGAGAGCCAAATGAAGTTCTCTAATTTTATTAGCTATTATGGCTAATCTCTTGGAGCATTAATTTAATCATTCCACTCTTTATAACAGAGAGTATGAGGGCAATAGAGAGTCTATTGGAGATGCTCTGAGTTCTTTAAAGTTAATTAATCAAGCTTGAGGCATGTAAAAATGCTGATCGCCTTCACTGGAACAGCTTATGTTATAGCTTTAAAATGCTCTTTTATTAGTTGAAGCTCGAGATTGTATTCTTGATTTGAGCTCTGGCCGAGCTCAAATGAAGTGAAAATACTATGGATAAGTGCTCAAACACAAGTCATGTTAATTCAATAAGTTAACATTGATCATATTTCCACAAATTGTAATACTATTTCAGATCACAAAAGTTCCCTACCAGGAAGCCTAACTTGTAGATCGACGGCGCGCGTACTTCTTATTCTTGTAAGAAGGAGGTTTCAAGTTTGATGATTTCTCTTAGATGAAGTGACCGGCTACTTCATTGTTGTGGTGACAGTATAAGAGATTAAGCTATACTTAAAAAAATCCCACTTTGGCCCCCGAGCAACTTCCTCGAAAAGGAAAAAATAAAGAAAAAGGGATGATCGCTAACGCGCAATACCATGTCTTAGAAGAAGTCAATCAGAATAATGAGCAATGCTAAACATACTCCATTTTTGTAAATACATTTCAGCCTCGTTTGATTCGGGTATTAAAAAGTGGGATGGGATTATTAATACCACTTTTTTTATAATACCTTATTTGGTTCACATAAATGTGCTGGGATTATTAATACCGGGAGTAACTTAATACCACTATTTGTGGTATAAGTTAATACCAAGGGGATGTGGTATTATTTATCCGGGATTAAGAAAAATGAACCATATCTTTTCAAAAAATAATAATAATAATATTGTTGTTGTTGTTTTAAAAATCTCTCGTTCCGATTTGGTATCAAAGGTTGTTTTCTAATCGATCAACACTTAAGTTGCATTGGATTCTCTACCCTTTCAAACCAAAGTATGTTGTTTTTGGGTTTA
The DNA here is from genome assembly GCA_021464415.1 of Lonicera japonica. Lineage (NCBI taxonomy): Eukaryota > Viridiplantae > Streptophyta > Magnoliopsida > Dipsacales > Caprifoliaceae > Lonicera > Lonicera japonica. The sequence goes on along the minus strand of CM038468.1, from coordinate 8,342,874 downwards.
TTTCCATAAATTGTTGATAGTTGAGTTAGAATTTCTTTGATATTAGTTGTGTGAATATCTATATTTTATCATGTTAACCAGATCAAACTCTGTTATAACTCGTTTTAAATCTAAACCTTTAATTAAAAATAGAGAATATATAGAATTCCGTGATATAGAGAAAGCACTTTTAAATTGGAATATCCTTAACGTAAGTCTTGATAAAATTTATGATACTGGTATGTTTAAATTGTTTTCAACCATGTCTATTAAGACTATCGAACAAACTATACCTGTCGGAAGTTCTTTTGATTATATGCAGTTGCTTACGCAACTAGAAATTGATAGATATAAATATCGTTATAAATAATTGCATATAGGACTTGTTCAAGTCGCTTTAAAACCTTTAACTATGGATGGTTTAAATACTTCATTTCTTATAGCTCTGCGTGACTGTTGTCGCCTACGTTTTAATGATTCTCTTATAGGAATGATTCAGTCTAACCTTTGTAATGGTCCTGTTTATTTTGATGCACATCCAAGCCTTTCTATATCATTTACTGATAAAAACATTCTTGATACTTTAACGGTAAACCTTCAGTTACATGGCTATATGATGAAAACTGAGTCTGAACCCGTTAATCTTACATATCGTATTTATTATAGGGTTATGAATACTTTGAGCCCTCGTGCTCACTTATATGATTGAAAAGAAAAACTATTTTGTTGGAAACAAAGCTTTTAAAATCTGATGATTCTATCCCTAGAACTATCATGTGGAAAGATATAACTCATCCTTCTACTTAGCTTTTAGAAGCTACGACTCCCCCTGAGCCTATAAAAAATAGGAAGGTTGAGGAAATAGTTTAGTTTAATAACGGTGATGTTATAATAAAATTTGATAATAATAAAACAACTAGGTTGTCAACTAGTTCTAGACACTTTTTTAAAACTTCATCAGAAAAAATTTTATACTCCTGCTAATACTTTAGCTAATATTATAGCCAATTCTATGCCTCAGTCCTCTAAACAATGTGAATTTTATACTCCCTCGCCATCTCTTGCAAATTCTGTTTCCAGAGCAAATAATCTTATATTTGAAGGGATTATAAATTCTAAACAAGATATCCCTCATGGTGTTTATCATCTTGCTACGAATAGCGATGAACAAATAAATAAAAATGAACCTGATACTATATCAAAACTTGGCCCCAAAACTTGGTGGTATAAATATGGCAGGATTAGGAATAAATACTAAATCCATAAATTTTATAACTATTTATAAGCCATTTTTATAGGACATAAATGAAATAAATAAAGAATTTTTACAAGTAAAATATAAAGATTTTAGAAAATGGTTTTGTAATTATTATACTGATGATCAACAGTATATTTTCAAATATTTATTTTGCGCTTATATTGAAAAACATGAGCATGTTATTCCTTTTGCTCTATGATTTTATGAATATATTATTAAAATTGAAATCGATTTTCCTCAAATAAATGTTTTAAAAACTTTTTATAAAACCTGGAAAGTCGATTCCGGAGTGGTAAGATCTAGCTGTAAGAATTAAAAAGTCAAAAGTTAAACAATTACCTTGCTTAGCCTTGGTATTTCCATACAGTTTTAAAATAGTTGAAAATGATGCTTCAGACATTGGTTATGGTGGCATTTTAAAACAAAGATTTAAAGATAGTAATAAAGAAATCATTTCTAGATTTGCTTCGGAAAAGTGGAATCAAGCACAATTAAATTAATCCACTATAAAAAAGGATATTCTTTCTATAGTCAATTGTATTTCTAAATTCAAGGATGATTTGTTAAACTAGAAATTTTTATTACAGTTGACTGTAAAGCTGCAAAAGATATTTTAGAAAATGATGTTAAAAACATCGCTTCTAAACAAATTTTTACAAAATGGTAAGCTATACTATCTGTCTTTAATTTTAAAATTGAGTTTATAAAAGGATAGTCTAATTCTTTACCAGACTTTCTGACTCATGAATTCTTAACAGGTTCTAAACTATGAATCCCTCACAGCAGGGAGGAAGATGCCGTGGCCGTGGCACTAAACAGGCAGACTTTAAACCCTCTTTTAAACATGCTACTTTTAACCAAGGGTCATCCTCTAGGAGCCCTGATTCTAAATCCCAAGCAGGATCCTTTACAAATGTGCTAAGTACTCCAACACCTCCTCTTTTTAAAAAATGTTTCTAGGATTTTATAATATTTTTAAAAGAGAGTGACAGAAAGTTCTTCTCTAATCCTATACACCTGGCTAAACAATATTTTGAACTTGACCAGGAATTCCCTCTTGTAAATGATAAAAAAAAAAAAAAAAAGGATTTCTATGGAGCCATTTTATGTGAAACCAGTTCTTGTAAAATCTCCCATATAAATAAAAATCCGGGAGCACATGGCAAACAAGCTGATATTCAATTTTTTAAATGTTTTATTATAGGAGTTCTTGGTTTTCAGGACCGGGGTGTTAATCCCAGCAGCACCCGTATGTTACCTATATATGGTAAACCTTATACCTACTGGGATTATATAGAAGCCTGGTATAAAGCTTTCTTTTACCAAAATTCCTATAATATACATACTTGGTGGTTTCGCTTGGAAGCCTTCCAAGAACCCTTAGGCATCGTTTGATTCGGGTATTAAAAAATGAGATGGGATTATTAATACCATTTTTTTTATAATACCTTGTTTGATTCGCACAAATGTGATGGGATTACTAACACCAAGACTAACTTAATACCACTCTTTGTGGTATAATTTAATACCAGGGGGTGGTAGTATTGTTTATCCAGGATTAAGAAAAATGAACCATATATTTTTAAAAATGCCATTACTACTATAATATTTTCAAAAATACCATTACTAATACTTATTATTATTATTATTATTATTTTAAAAATTTGTTCTTTTTAATTTTTTTTATTCCAAAATATAATCCCATATACGAGTTACAGAATCAAACATAGTATTAACATCAGCATGGGATATCCCAGTATTAATACTACATGAATCAAATAGGGTATTGATATTAAATTAATACCAGGATTAATAGTCCAGTATTATTAATACTGATATTATTAATCACACTGACCCTAATACCTAAATCAAACGAGGCCTTAGTGGATCTTAAAAATCTTTCCCACTGGTTTTATAATTAGTTATTAAAATTTGGCCCTAAAACGTATTTCTTCCATGATAAAATTAAGCCCATTTATAAGTAGTATGAAAAAGTGCATCCCAAACACTTGAATGAAACCCAACCAATTAAAAATGATGTTCTTCTTCGTTTTTTAGGACAGTATTATATTCCTCGAATATTCCAGTGGACTTACGCTATTGGAAATAATCATAATCTTTTCATTCTTGCTCGTGACTTGTTCTATAAATGGTGGCCGAAATATGAATTTGAGGAGTTAATTCCTCATATGCTTAAAGATGTAAATACCTATAAAGAATACAATATGTATGTTCAAGAAGAAGATAATTTGAGGAAAACGAAGGCTTTTATGAATCAGGAATTTAAAACTCCGTCAATAGCCTCTATAAAGAAAAAATTCCCAAATGCGACCTCTGAAGAGATAAAGAAAAAGATGGTAAAATCCTTTATATCCCAATTGGGCTTTTTGGAAGATGATAAAATGTCTACTTCTTCTAAAGTGCCATCCATAAACCTTGACGACTTGGATGAATATGATTATAATGAAAATGAGGACATGTAACAATATATGGGATCCCAAACCCCAATCATAAGCTAGCCCCAATCGTGGGCCACAAAAGTTGAACTCGAAGAAGAAGAAGAAAACAAGAAAAAGGAAAAAGAAAAGAAAGATGGAAAGAGACCGGTTGAATAGTCCGCAAGCGGCCGACAAAGTCTAAAGTGACTTTTTAAAAGTGGCTTTCTATTTTACAGCCGACGCTATAAGACAAGACCAAGAGACCGAACGACTGCATTATTATCTAGCACACTCATGCTCTTGCGTCAGCCACTTTATAATAATAATAATAATAATAATTAATTATTATTATTATTATTATTATTATTATTATTATTATTATTATTATTATTATTATTATTATTATTATTATTAATTACTACTACTATTATTATTATTACTGAGTTTTTAACTGGGGATATGTGATTTTACTCATTAAATCTATTAACAAATTCTTTTCTTCATCTGTTTTTGTTAATACATTTAATCTTTTGTTACAACAGGTGTTGGTACAATTATCACCACAACCTAGGGTAACTTTGGGAGAATCACTTTCATTACTACTGGGGTTGTTACTAAAGTTGTTACTTGAAGATTGAAAAGGGATACTAGAACTTGGATATTCATTTTCACTATAATTGTTTTCTATTCTCACTAGTTCTAATATTTGTTCTACTTCCTCATCGGGTATATTTAATTGACTAAGTTTTTCTTTAACTCGACAGTCATTTTTGTATTGTCCTTTCTTTCCACAATTATGACATATAACATTACTCTTGTCATATTTTTTACTACTTTTGAATTTATTTTTCTTTTTATTGGATGACTGTTTTTTGTAGTAATTGTCTTAAGTATCACTTTTTCTTTTTCACTTATAAGATTTATATTTTTTTATCTTTTTTAATATGTTTACCTTTTCTTCTTTATAGGAGTTATAGGAGGTAAACCATATTGTTCACAAAATGTACTTAATTCATATTTTGCTTTGTTTTTATCCCTATTAGCCTGCTTACTTTTGACTAATTGGCTGTCCTTTTGATTCCTCTTGTTGCTGCTTTTGCGAAAAAGTGAAGAAGACATCAAAATTCTTCATCCAGATAATAATTTAATATCATTGAATTCTTCATCTATATAATGGAGAAGAGGAATCAAAAGCAGCAACAGGAAGAATCAAAAGGACAGCCAATTAGTTAAAAATAAAAGAAAGAAAGAAAGCAAAAGCAATTGATTGCTTTTCTCCCGTGATTGAAGCATCTCTTCTCTTCCTCTCCATCTATAAAAGAGAAGCAAAACAGAAAGAGGCGACACATCTCATAAGCACGAGAAATTTCAATTTCTTTTGTATTCAGACCTCAAAATAGTTATTACTTTTATTTTCTAAGTCAATTTTCCAAAAGTTGTTTCTTCAAGCAATCATTCAAGTTAAAATTGTAAGTTAAATTTTTTTGAATTTTCAGTTATTATTGTAATCTCCAAATTAAATATGTACTTTATTTCAAATTATATTATTCTTCTAAAATTTGAATTTATTGTTATTATCCGCACACTCTCTAACATTTTCAATTGCTTCTTGATCCCCTTCCCCTTTTGGTATATAATAATAATAATAATAACTTTGTCGGCTGCTTGCAGACTATTTAACCGGCCTCTTTCCATCTTTCTTTTCTTTTTCCTTTTTCTTGTTTTATTCTTCGAGTTCAACCTTTGTGGTTATTATTATAATAATAATAATATTATAAAATTATTATATTATTATAATTATAAAATTATTATATTATTATATAATAATATTATAATAAAATTATAATAATAAAATTATTAATATTATTATTATTATTATTATTATTATTATTATTTTGTTATTACAAAATATAATCCCGTATACGAGTTATAGAACCAAACATAGTATTAACATCAGCATGAGATATCCCAATATTAATACTGCATGAATCAAACAGGGTATTAGCATTAAATTAATACCATGATTAATAATCCAGCACTATTAATACTGGTATTATTAATCCCTCTGACCCTAATACCTAAATCAAACGAGGCCAACTGATGTGGCACCAACCACGTAAAAGAAAGACAAAGCAGTAAATGTGTTGCTACTTTTGCGCCATTTCCAAGTGAGTGAAATTAAGAGAAACTCGGCATCCAAAAGATGGATACCCAATTATAAGATCTTGAAACAACTATTTGATGGATGAAGATGCAATGGACATCATCAATGACCAAATATTCCTGAAAATTATCTAAAAGTGATCTTTCACTACACTTCGCATAGCCACTCCCTCTACTCGTATAGTTGAAGTTCTTAAATGCACAGACACCAAGAAAAGACAGATTTAACCATAGAAGAGAAACTAGAAGATGAATTATCTACATTTGAAAATAAAACTGAAAAAGGAAAAGAAGTCTTTAAGTTTTGGAGCCCAACTATCTCGCTCTCTCTTTTTGGGATATTGAGTTAGGAAGTAAAGAGGTAACATACACCGGTACATTCCTTGTCAACAAACCAGCGACTCTTCTTGTGCAGTAGAACAAGTCCTTTGCTACTCCATCGATTTCCTCCTCGTATTGCTCGTAAACAAAGAATGAAGTGAAAGCAAGCACCAAAGCTGCATTTACATCAGCCAAGTAAATATTAAATGTAGAATGCCACTAACTTAAATGGAATAGGATCAATTGCAAGAAACCCCTTAATCTTCCCGAGAGGTAGGGTGGGAGCCCCCCACCCCCTTTCTTTTCTTTCCCCATTTTTGGAGGGTGGAGGTGGATTATTCACAGCAGTTGCGCTTACAGAGTTTTTTGGGTTTTAAGCAAAAGAACAAGGGTTGCTTTATTGCAAAAGCAAATACAGCTGTTGCCAGAACAAGGTATAACTTTTCAACCAATAATGCTTTGGCAAAGCGAAACTTAACTTTTGCAAGAGATGTAACCAAGAATGGAAAAGGGTTAAATGAAGAACGGTATCTACAAACATCAAGCATCAGTAAGAAGGATAAACTTTTCGCACCTACACCAATCCACAACGTTAACGAACGTGCTACCATCACCTTGAAAAGATATAGTGAAACAGCCACCTGCATTAATTAAGAAACTCATTTATTAGACATGCAAACCAATACATTTTCTTTCATTTTGCCTGGTTAGGCATATTTAACAAGGAAAGGGAGGAGAGGGGTTGGCCCAGTGGTAGGCAACCTCCACCCTTGCCTTGAGATCAAGGGTTCGACTCATGGGGTGGGAGGGGAGGGTTTTTCTTTATTTGTAGGAATTAAGGGAGAGACTTAGACCTCCCTTAATTTTTTTTAAAAAAAAAACAAGGAAAGGTTCACATCGCTTGCTTGCAAAAGAAGTAAAAACAGAGGAAATGTTTCATAAACAGTGAAGTATCACTCTTAGTGCTTATATGTTCTACAATTATCGCAACAAAAACAGAAATGCTATTGCCTCCACAGTATTTGGCTTTTGCCAAGATGAATGTTAGTTTCAACAGCAATGTACTTGGAAGGGTTTGTTCATTAATTTGGTGGCAATTATCTGCCGTGGAAATAGAGCTACTGCAGTCACAAAACTGCGAAAACATTTCATGCATTTTAAACATTTTTTGGTAAATTAACAAAATTAGGGCCCAAAAATAAAAGCACGGATCATTCTCAGAAAACATTTTCCCCAACCAATGGATCTCATGGAAATATTCCAAGTTCTAGAGTAAATTAAACCAGCTAATACCTCCTAAATTGCCGGAATGTGAAGCCGTCGTTTTTCTTTTTTGGGGACACATGGTATTGATTCTGTTAGTGCCCCTGAATAATCCCTAAGGAACCCATCTAAACACACCCAGACAAACTATGGGAGGTGGCCCCAAGAGGATTCAAACGTTTGACCTCTAGGTTGTAAGTTTAGGGCACGTGATACAGTACAAGTCATTTGTTCCCTTCAATATTCATTTATTTTAATGAGATTCTTATTTGTGATTAAAAAAATTCAATAAATTTATATGTATGTGAAGCATCTAACCTTAGAACAGGTTGAATTGATACGATACAATCTTTTTGCTCACCAACTAATACAAGACTAAATAAAATTTGATGCTTACACCAAAGACCATAAGAGATTGGCATATGTAAATAAAAACTTATGATTCAAGTACAAATGTAAAATGATTTTATTAATTATGACTACTTTAGAATTTTTTTAGTTTTCAGTCCTAGAGACAATCAGATACATGCACGGATAAAGAATTTTTAAATTATTTTGGTAAAGGAGCATATACAGATTAAGTTTATAACACAAGGATATAAAGAAAAGTTCCGAAAACTTCATGAATTTCTAAGTATGGAGGAAGCTTCAAAGGTGCTACACTGTAACCCCCTTTTTTTAAAATATATATATATATTAAAAGAAGAGGCGGCAATTAGCCACCCCAAAAATATTATTCAATCAAACATTGAAGCAAAAATTAGTTTTTGCGTACCTTGAAGAACATAACCCAGTCCTCTCCTTGGGCCAATGATCTTGTTACACTACTAGCCATATTCAATATGTTTGCAATAATTGTGGCACAACTTTGCATATCCATTTCGGAGATCTCGAAACAATCCAAGGGTATCCTTGGAATTGAAAAACCAAATCTGTTGCAAAGGCATCATCTTAGTCAATAAACCTGAAATAATTTTGAAGCGGACCTGAATTACTATGCAAGAATGCATAAATTTAAGAGTTACATGTCAGCAAAAAATTAATATTGGATATACTTAAGACCTCAAACTCCATACACGGCAATAAGACTATAATTAGGCTTGAATATATCAAGTGTAGATCAACTGAAGAGCCAATCATTACTAATAAAACCATAAACATACAAACTAGATAACTTGTAAGTGCCTATATGGAATATCAATATATCATACATATATGTCATGTAGAAAGATGAACTAGTCTAGTATATATTCACTTAGATAAATCCCGAGATCTATGCTAACTCAAATTTCCTTAATTAATAAATAACTTCATAGTTCCAATTCTTTATAAACTATTATAAGAACAAAAGCAGTCGATGCATATGCAACAGAGAACCCAAACAACACGGTCACAGCGCGCAATAAAAATTCATCTAATCAAGGGCATTATATTTTACAGTTATGACAACTAAGCAGCAGAAACGCATATGCAATACGGGTATGCCCTACACAGTTTTTTTTTCCATCTAATAAAAATGAGTAGAATGCAACTTCACTAGTAATACTTTAAATTTTATATACATAAAAGTTATGACTATTTCAATCAAATTATGAATCAAACTTCCAAAAATTATGAAATATCCACCATATGACCATATCATGTCTTCTTTTTAATATTAAAATTTGAAATAATAGCTAATAACTAAGTGCACAAATGCATTATAATTGTATAATGATGTATCTCCCTCTTATGTCACCCTTTTTTAGGATGATCTTCTTATCAGGTTAAGTGAAATCCGCCCGCGCTTGGAGCGGGTGTTTGAACCTGTGCGCAAACATGGTTGGGCACTGCTCCGATGGACCAAAAAAAGGGTATAATCTTCTAACCACTACTCTTGTTATGATATATTACATAATTTGATTTCTCTCACTAGTTATACTTTTCAGTGTGTTAATATGCCACATCTCTTGTTCAAAATGTAGGCCAGTGGTCAACAGTATCAATCGAGTGTCCGAAATTATTATTTACTCCTTAAACAATAAATACGTCAATTATGTATCAGATAAGTATTAGCAAAGTATAGGTATCCATAATAAATGCCATGAAGACTTGACATTACCCACCAAAACCTCTGTTGGTTTCTACTTACACATTTGAAGGTAGTCTTCCATATCCAAAGAGGATAAGAGTGACAAGCAGCAAGAGCCTAGCAGTAGATGAGATAAAAGTTCTTCCACAGAGGAAAAACCAATAATACAGCAGAACCAGCGCAAGAAACGATGTAAATGATATCTTCTCATCCCTCCATAGCAAAATGTCTGCAACTGCAATAACAAAAGATATCGATAAAGGAAAATTTAATAATGAAGCATCTTAACATCACAGACTACCTTTTCATTCCACAAAAATCAGCAGGAAAATATGTAACCATCAATAATGCTGTGTTGCTGGCATTATTTCATTCCTCAGAGCAACTGATATAACTTCTTCTTTTTTTTGGGTGGGGGGTTGGGTTGTTTGAAGATGTCCGTGAAAGACATATTAGGGTGTTTCGTAGTCATTATTTTCATAGGTTTTTTTTTTACTTTGCCCCCCTATTGTTAATGCAAAATCACATACCCCCTGTTTACATAACCATTAGATGTTGCCCCTTGCATGCAGGGGAATATCAAAATATTACATAAAAATGGACAGGGGCTGTTCACTTATATGAGAATCCCATCCCCCCCGAGCAGTCTACCAATTCTGAAAACTGGGGAGTAAATCTAACTTCACATAATAAATGTGGGCAAAGACAAAAAACTCTAATTTTTCCAACTAATGATGGTGTGATTTCCACCAACTTGACTGATATCACAAACTTTCACCTAGAATTCAAGTTTTGGGTTTGAAGAGCTTTTCCATGCAACCTAAAACTCAAAAAACTTAGCCAATCAAACAGAACCAAAAGGTGACATCATTCCAAACCAAGCACATCCTTGGGTCTTAAACTTAAGTCATTTAGCCCTTCTCACAAACCACATATAGAATCAAGTAGTCACTGTATTTGCTGGCATGTGGCATTCTCTCCTTATCAGTACCAACGCCGTATTCATCAGTTGTATGGAATAAAATTATTAAATATGCAGAAACATTTTTCTATTTCTGGTTTAAAGAAGGTTATAAAAAGATTTCCCTTCATGTATACCTAAACATAGGGCGGTTTTGGTATAGCTCATCACTCAATTTACTCATGCATAAACTATGTTGTCAAAATATATACACATCAAGCCCATGTCTAGTCTAACATAAATCCAGCCAAAAAATCCCAACGGATCCAAATTTAAAGGCAACATGGGGTCAGAGGGGTAAAACAATAGATCATTGAAGCTTGCATACAAGTAAATTTCTTCAAATTTTCGACTGTGTATAACATATTCTACATCATACATCATAGAGTTTTATGTCCAAGAGCTCAATTTAGATATAAACATAATGGAGTAAGGTTCCAACCTTTCCCACTGCCTAGCAGCTTGTCCACTTTTGATGATGCATCAGGGTCTTTGTGTCTCGCAAAAGAAGAGGCTTTGGCTAAATGAGAGAATGATCTGACCGTTAAAGCAATACCTTCCTGTACGTATGGTAACACACACGAGTAGATATTAATTTTCATACATAAAATTATACAGTTGAACCACACTCCCTCCATCCCAATTTCTTCTATTTGACTTTTGTACTTTTTAAGAAAACACTAATCTCAACATAATCGATGGCCAAGATCAAAAAATATTTACCTATCTGGAGATTTTGATGTTGATTCTAGAAACGCGAATCTTAATTTGGGACACCTCAAAAATTGTTTAGCTATTTGACATTTGGAACGAAGGGAGTATTACATCCTTTTTTGTGGTCATTAAAGAAGACATAAAGAAGCTTGCATATAGTGTCAGTTAAGTGAAGGATTCAAGCATCCAACGTACAGGGTTCTTGCCAAGGTCAGTTTTCAGACCAGATGAATACCCATTAAAGAATTCAATGAACCAAGAACAATTTGGAAGGCAAAAATATATTAACTCTCCAAGGAACATAACCAGTGAATGGTTCAAGTAAATCGGCTTACTTTTACGACAAAAATTGAGTAAATGTATTCATCATATGCATACATCTATCTGTTACTTCCATATTGTTGAAAAACTACAATCAACAAAAGTTGTGGACATTACAAAGCATTCCTTAGCAAAGCAGAGAAACAAAATTTCAGTATCCCCTGCTATGTAACAAAACTTTTCTCCTTTAAAAAACTCAATGGGTTAACACAAGTACTCAGGTCCTCAAAAATTCTGAAAAAAATAAACGAATTGGAAATTCCCTTGAAATATAGTAGAAAAGGCTGATCACCAAGTACCAAAGAAGGCTAACTATTGGTCCGCACGGTATAGACAATAAAGAGAAGATTTAACATTATACATTAACACCAACGTCAAAAGCTTACTTCCAGTGAAACAATTGGTGAGTAACCAATATGCTTCTGAGCTGCAGAGCAGTTGAATGTTCGAGAGCATGAGGCCAGTTGAACAATGTTGTGAATTGGCACTGAGTTGTCAAGCTTTGTGGAACCCATCTTTGAGTCCATCCATTTGACAAGCAAAACAATATACCAAAAAACCCTAGTAGGAAGTTTGATAATCGGTCTGCCAAAAGATAACTCCATTTCAGCGACAAATTGTGAAAAACCCACAGGCATATCAAAGTTAAAATAAGATTTACATAATTTTCCTCTGTTTCAGTCTCATAATTTGCTTTGTTTACCTTTGATAACCCAAGCCCTCCAATATGAGAGAGAAAAATTCCCATAACTTCATTGGCTCAACATTAGTGATGAAGAACGCCTAAAAAAAAGATCATCAAGGCATATCCTCGTTATCTAATCTAATTGTAAGTAAGAAATAAATACATGCCAAAAAGGGAAAGTTCAAAATGTAGTAATAATACCTTTCCAGACACAGACACCATTCGAGAACCTAGAGCTTCTTCAGCACATATAAAGGCATGGGCAACATTCTCCACGTAGGTGAAGTCGGACATATTTTCACCACTTCCTATAATAAACTGAAATGAGAAACTATATTACTTATTCAAAAAAGACCAGGTAAAAAAACAGTTTGTGCCTAGAAATGCAAGACACTTTAAAGAATATCCAAAAGACCCCAGAAATCAAACTATAGACAATATCAAATAGCCATATAGACAGCAATGAGCAACAGTTCAAACTTTCAAAGATGATCAATATCTTTGAGCTATTAAGCAAGCATATCAAGTAAAACACACATTTTCTTTCTTTATTTCTCTTTCAGTTCATCTTCTTGTTGACTTCTCTATAGGCAGATAGCCAGTTAGTATTTCAACAGCAAAAAAGACCATCAAGTTTGAGAATTTTCAAACTTCGTTGCATTATAACTCAATGAAACTGCACATCAAATGAAGTACGTAAAAAGTTTCCTAACCTTTCGCAAGCCAGATTTTGCTATATCCACTAGAAATGGCACGAGCTGCTTATCACCAGGTCCGAAGACATTATTAGGCCGAAGAGCACATGTTAGAAGGCCATCAACATCGTTAGCAAACAAGACCAGTGCCTCAGCCTGAGCCTTAAGGTCACTCCATGGGTTCTCAAACTGCATATGATCCAAAAATTTAAAGGATGCTTAGCGCAAAAAAAGAGCCAAATATCTATTATTATGTAAAGCTGGAATCCATTATAAAGTGTGTCATATTTTTTGTTTTCCAATTTTACCCCAGTGGGATTTTATTTCTTAAAAAAATATACATTATAGCATTAGCAATGGGAATGGAACCCCTGCTGTTAGCAAGGGTGGTACTACTTATTATTGCTTTCAATTTTGTTCTCAATTATTTAAATTCGATGCGTGTGCACAAAAATCTAGTATCTTAGATGGAGAAGCTCCCTAAAACAAAGACATACTTTCCAAGCGTATGGTAGTGATTCATCTCCGCTATTTATATCATGTGAACCGTCAAAAACTACATCAGCAGTGCTGTTATATATTAGCCTTTTAACATTGCATTCTCTGCAAGCATTTATGACATTTTTTGCACCTGAATGATAAACAATTGTGTTAGCAAACACAACTGCCTCTTAAGTTTCACAACTCACTTGTAAGAATATTTCAGTAAAACAACCTTCATTTACCTTGAACGATGATTGTGTAGGAAATATAGAAATCATGCCTACATGAATCAATAGTGTCCATGTAGAATACAACAGATGAACCTTCAATAGCTGCAATATAAATATTTCATAGGTAAAGTTTAGCTCTCACTCCCAAATTTTATGTACGGCGTAAATACAGAAGTCCCAAATACAGAAATTATAAAGAAAGAAATAAAGAAAGTCAAGGATAAGTGGATAACATTGCGAACCACAACAAATTACTTTAGTTCAATCACGGCTAAAATAAACTACATATCAAAGCTGAAAAATAAAATATAGGCAGCACTATAAATTTGTAAGGAATAGTAAGAGGTAGTGTTTTAATTCATTATCCAATACGTGCATAAGTCCTTGATTGACTAATTAAAGAAAAGATACGCATTAGTTGAAAATTGATTTCGAAAGCTTATGCAAAAAAGTAACCCTTGATTGTCATCATCAACAAATGGTAAGATGGGTGCCTCCTCATAGAGGGGGTCTATGGAACCCATGAGAAATAAATTTCATTGCTCCTCTCCTTTGAAAAGTCTAAGTGAATCACTGGCATGCACATGCACAAACAGATCTTGAGGCAGAACAGCAAACAGAATTCAGAAAAAGGAAAGAAGAGAAAAATAATTTTTCTCAAAGTCATACTATTTAAGGATATTACAAATTTTATGAGAACAATATCTTGGAATTTTTTTTATCTCTTGTGACTCAAATTAAAGAACTTTACATAATATGGTAAAGTATTGGGGTAATCTGCCACCCACAAGGAAAGAGAGTGCTAGAAGTTAACATAATTACCAAAGAGCTCATAGAGCTGGAAGCTAAGAGTAACAAAAATGCACAACTGTTGGAAAATAATGGCAGAAATAAGAGTAGTAATGAATAAATTCCAAGAAGAGTCGATGCAAAGGTGGTATTAAGAGGAGACATGTGGATTGCAAACATGGACTTCAAAGTCCAAAAGAAATAGGAGAATGGCCATAAAGCACCAACTTGAAGGACATGATATCACAGTAATTAGAGAATAGTTGGGCACAAACAAGAAGCAGTTTCAAAATTAATTGCAGTTCATTTTTTTTTTTGGTCTACATTGCAGTTCATTTAGCTAACTGCATACTTGGTGATCACCAAGTGTCAAAGGAACCCAGAAAGCCAGAATTTTCCAAAATTAGAAGAGCACATTTGATGCCTGAACCTTTATATAAGCAATCAATCGGTCCAACCTGGACTTAGCAGAACCAGTTCTAATATAATTCAAGAATTTTCCCTAGCACATTCAGTCTTCTCCCTTCAATGTTAGTACTAAGAGTACAATTTTGGTTTATGAACCCCAATAACTCCAAGACTTCAGGACAAGAGATCTCATACTTGAGATAAGTAAGTCCATAATTTTGTTTGAGCAATTCAACTGGTAGAGTATGATAAACTATGTTCCTCAGATTTGGGTTTACACAACAACTTGTACTCGTAAGTTTATAGCTAGAGAAACCGACCAAGGAGCACCATTTTTTTGGCATACATATAAACCAACATGCATGCATGCATGCTGACACACATATTTACATACACCTAAAAACACGTGTTTGAGAGAGAAAGGTAAGACAATTATTTCAAGCATAGTTAAAACAAGCATTCCTTGTTTTAGAGTGATATCGGATATGGTCTTCATACACGTGTGCCGAAGTGTGCTACAGACACACAAAGTGAGCAAGATATATATATATAGAGAGAGAGTGAGAAGGAGAAGGAGATGTTAAGCTGGGGACAGATTGACAACGGAAGGTAACTAAACTTTCCTATAGTGACAGAGCCAAAGATTCATCTAACTTGGCGGAATTTGATGCTTAAAGTAACTGCAAACCATTTAGCCACCCAACAAAAAATAAAACGATTCACAAATTAAGGATCCGTTTTCCCCTTGAAAATAACTGCACTCAACTGAACCTGATATGGTTGGGCTTTATTAAGACAAGTCTTTCCTTTCCTAAAGGGCATATATAAGAGTCAAGTTTAATCTTCTTCATTTTCATTCAGCTTTCTTGGCAACTGAACAAAGTAATGAGTGACCCATACTCTAATCGAAATGATAAGCAACATAAATTAAAATAATGTGGATAGACGCGAGGAATGGATCCTCCCAAAAAGTCGGTCAGGATCATTTTTTTAATGCCATATAGGCTACTCCCATGTGTTCATATGGAAGAAAATTCAAGATATGTATGACATTAACAAAGTTTATTGCATATGTATATACATGCATATAGATTATGATTAGTTTACCAAGTATATATCCCATAAAGAGAACATGATTGCCTACCATCCCAAATCACCTTACAAGAACTCTATGAAACTCAATTCACAAATTACTGTCCCTTCATGTAACTGAGAATCGTAGATCACCGGTTTCTACTTTCTACCCAAACCAGAAAACCCAAAAGTTGGAAATTAGGTCTAGTTATGTCCAGTTCTCGCAAAGCAACAAAAACAAAATAAAAGTAAGTTAGTTATAGCATTCATGTCTCATTTCTTCTCTGGTATTTTCCTAATTAAACAACTTGAACACTTCAATGAACAACAGTAGATCATATAAAATACAATAATGAAGATTGTAGACATAAATGTCTCTCTCAATGCATATATACAAGTTCGTAACCTGTGCCTAATGCACTATCAACCATTCAAGCATCTTAAATGCCCCTTATTATATAGAAGTATATACCTCAGCTCTTCTCTAGTATTTACCTAATTAAATAACTCCAACACTTCAATAACAAAAGTGATCATTCCAAAGACAATAAAAGAAAAATTGAACATACAAGTGTCTCTCTTAATGTATATATGAATTAGGATCCACTCCCGAACATTTTTTGGATGAAGTCTTGAGACTTTTTTTTCTTTTTAAGGATGTGGTCCCTACAGTTAGTGTAACTACGACACATTACTGCATAACCTGAAACAGATACATGTAATAAATTAACGATAAAAGTATTCGCCACAGGCAGATACTGTGTCGGACACCAGAAAATGTGAGAAACAGATACCGGCAAATATACCTCAAACCCCTGTATATATTCAAAAAGTATCACAATTAGTTATTTTTTATACATTTTTTAGATTCAAAAAACCACGGCCCCTTGTTATATAGATATAATTAAACTGTTAGGTGTAGTGAGACAGATACCGTGTAAAGATACTATAAAATTGAGTTCTCAACAAAATCAGAAGATAATGTGACAGATACGGAGCGAGAAACATACAGTGTGAGAGACAAACAGATATACCTAAAAGCCCTATATACATACATTAAATATATATATATATATACCTCTGACGATTGTGGTTTTATTGCGAAGATCGACATGGAGATAAGAAGCACGGCCAGTGGAGAGAGCTTCGGAGAGAAGAGAGCCTCGTTCTGAGGGATCGAGCTGAAGAACTTTGGGAGAATCGGCGATTCGAACGATCCAATGCTCGAGTTTCAAGAGCCTATGGACCAGAGATCTGCCGATGAATCCTCGTCCACCTATCACCACGCAGGTTCTCAACTGATGATTATGGTGATCTCCTATCATCATTTTTTCTCTCTCACTTCTCGCTCGGGATCAACAAAGTTATAGACAGAGAGAGAATGGTGTTTGGGAGGCGAGAAAATGTTTTTGCTGCTTTTGATCGCGGAAAGGAAAGGAAAGGAAAGGAAAAGAAAGGAAAATGCAGACTTGGCGCCGAAAACAAGAAAAGCTTTGATTTGTAGATGGAGGAGGAGGTGGATGTAAGGCGCAGGGCCCAAGAATCCAATAAGTCGGTTCTGGTGGACCACCTATACAAAGTGATCCCCCCACTTGGCGACGTCATTTTCCCACTTTTTTTAATTAATAACTAAGGCATCTCCACTAGTGAAGTAAATAATTGTAACGTGGCATGGTATAAAATACTCTCTCCGATTCAATTTAATTATTTAATTTTGAAA
This sequence comes from Lonicera japonica, assembly GCA_021464415.1. Taxonomy (NCBI): domain Eukaryota; kingdom Viridiplantae; phylum Streptophyta; class Magnoliopsida; order Dipsacales; family Caprifoliaceae; genus Lonicera; species Lonicera japonica. The sequence goes on along the minus strand of CM038468.1, from coordinate 8,325,301 downwards.
AATTAAAAATTAAAAAGATATAATAATTATTTTAAGAGAAAATATTTATTTTCAAAAATAACATTTACTTTTCTCTTAATAAAAAAAGATGACGTTGCCCACAATAAAAAAAGTGGTGATATCTTAAAGGATAATATTAGAAATAATAAAAAGTATTCTAATTAATGATTTGTTAAATATAGAAAGCAGATAATTATTTTGAGACATCTAAAAATAGAATAGTAGACAATTAAATTGGGACAGAGGTAGTAGTGTTTTGAAAGGCTTTCGCTTTTATGCATCGATTTTTATCTCGAGATTCTCTTTTCAAAAAATGTAATAAAACTTATTGATAAGTGCATGATTCACAAAAGGCTTGCACCTTTTTATACTTTATTATGCCTTTTTGTACGCCTCACACGCTATTTGCGCATTCTATGCCTTTTGGACGCTTTTTGCATTTTTTTCTCCTTACTGCAACTTTCACATATATATATATATAGTATTTTGTCCGTAAATTTATATTGATTGCTACTATATAGATATAAATTGATAATTATACTCATTCTTGTTATACGTATGAATCTCAACTTAAAATTTTAACTTTTTGTTGTTATAAGTACACTTATTACTATTAGAAAACATAAGTAAGAAAGATAAGTCAAAGTGCTGCACATATATTTATATATTTGCTTATTTGAATTTTATTTGTTATTTCAAAAGATGATTATGTGATTATTATTTCTTTCTTTTTTAGTGTTAGACGCTTCTTTTAATTATTTCTTGTTTTTTCAATTTAAATATATAATACTCAAAAGGCTTGCGCATTAGCGCCTTGAGGCTTTCGCCTCGCCTTTCAACAAGAAAACACCTCGACTTACGCTTTCGCCTTTTAAAACATTGGTGTAAAAGTGAGTATTTAATTTATTAATTTTAAAAGAATTGTATTGTAAAAGCATAAAAAAATGTATAAATTTATTAAAGTTTAGACGATATAATATATGTCACTTCAAGTTGTTTTTAAGAGGAATGGCTTAGGACAGCATTTGGTATGTTGCCCAAGTTTGTCAAAGTGAGGTGACAATGTGTGTCGGAAAAAATTGTCAAAAGATAAATTTAACTTAGATTTAACATTAACATTATACTATTAGCTTTTTCTAAGTTCATGTGGAGTAAAAAGAAAAGCCAAAATTTGCTGGTGCAAATGGACTGAATATTCGGTATGCCTACGCTCTCATATGCAAATGCATATTTAAGTTATTTCTAAATTTTGAATGAACAAAGAAAATATAGATATGTATTATAATAATTATAAGTGTAATGATATATATCCCTATATAATGTATTACATTTTTAAAAATGTTTTTAATATAAAAAAAGTGTCAGTAAAGATAAAATTAAAATGTTAGTATCATTAATTATTATAAATATATTTACGCCGAAATAATATTTAATAAGAATGGGGCAAAATTTATTAGCAATTTTTTTTATTTTTTACATTTTATTATCAAACTTAAATTAATATGTTAAAGGCATTGATGGATCTAGGGGCCAGTGGGGTGAAAGCCTCTTTTTTCACATGAAATTATATTATTATATAAGTATTTAGTTATAGAGCTAAACTCAGGGAAGGGGGGGGGGATTAACTAAAAATCAGATTTTTTTTATTTTTAAGGGGTAAATGATTGAATTTTCTAATAAAATTTGGTGGGGATAATCTCCATGATAAATAGATCAACTCCACCAAACTTCATTAAAAAGTTCAATTACAAAGTGGGTGAACTAAATATTGAAATAAATGCGTGCATTTCGACCATTAAAATTTTAGATTTTTAAATCACCCATTTTCTAGATGAATTTTTTGATGAAATTTGGTAGAGTTGATCTATTCATCTTCTAGAGCATTCCCACCAAATTTTATTAAAAAATTTAATCATTTACCCCCTAAAAAAAATTTCTTTATTTAAAAGAAAGAAATCATTTTTAGAGCTTGACCGTTTAGTTATAATATTTCCCTCCCCAATTTTTTTTCACAAAATTAAGGATGGGCTCATAAGTGAGTGCTCCCAACTAGACTTGCTCACTTTCCAACTTTAACTATAATTAGATTCCTCTATTCATTTACGCATAAGCAGACATTTACACAAAAAAAAAATGAAAAATATTTTTTTTACTTATAATTTTTACTACATATTCTTATTAGACGTATTAAATAAATTGTACTTTTATTATATTTTGTGAAAGTATAATTAATATAATGCATGCCAGTAAAAATATGTAATAAGAATACCTAAAAAGTATAACATTATTCCAAAAAAATTCAATACTTCAAAAGCAAATCAAGCCTTTATTATAAGATTTCACCATCATTTTAAAGTTCTTCACACGGAGAGTCTAATTAGTTGCCCTTCCAAAGTAATGATGGAGATATACATCAAGATTGTAGTTGAAACCGTTAGCTTTATGGCAGTTGTGCCCGTGACTGATGATGGTCAACGTGAGGTGGCAAGAAGAGTTTTGATTTGTTTGCATAAGAGGTATAAGTGACAAAGAAAATATTTAATCTCGTGATTCGCAATCGCTTTAAGACCATTTTTATTGTAAATGTTAAAGTAACAAGGTAAAATATTATATTTAACCTATCAACTTTAAAAACTTGTAGCAATAAAATATTATTGTTCCTCCCCATATTGATACTCCTGAAAGGTGTGCTACTAGAAATTTCGCACTTAAAGACGTGCTCCAAAAATGATGTGAGAAAGGGAAGATCTTGATTATGGAGAAAGATAATACATTGCTTTAGGAAAACTAACTATGTTGCAAAATGTTAATATGAGAAGTTAAAAGGTGAAAAACTCTCGCACAATACATAGTATATCGTGTGGTGAAAGTGACATTATACACAATGTATTGTGTATGGGCTCTTCGAGAATTGGACTAGCACGATAAAATTTAAACCTGTGCCAAGCCCTTCTCTAACTTTTCTTGTTTGTTTGACCAACTTTTTTGATTTTCTCTAACATTCACTCAATTAATGGTGAAGCATTTGTTTGACCAAAATTAATGGCAAAGCATTTAGCAAATGGTTGGCACAATAAACTGTATATCGTGCGAGTCAATATCTTATCAAATACCAAATTTAACATTCATTTAACATTTAATCTATCATATTAATATATTAGAATGTGCAATGTGAAACGAATATGCTAAATTTAACATATTAAAGTACTCCAATGAAAATGTTCTAAGAAGGTAAAACGTCTCTCTAATTTTAAATATTGTAATTAGTGATTCACCCAAAAAAAAGAAAAAGAAAGGAAGGATGACAATTTATGCCATAAATTATGTAATGGTCATAAACTCGTAAATAGTATTTATTGCACAATGACAACAAATTTGACCCATTTTTTACAAACCAAACCCATGATAATTCCATCTCAACCCACCCAATCGTACTGTCTAATCCCAAGTGGAGCAGAGGGAATCATGAAATTGGACTTTTGTGCATATGCATTTGGTGAACCTGCCCATCAACAATAACTCACTGCACACTTGCACAAAGAAAAAGGCTACCAAATATTCTACTTCGCAATTACTCCAAACACTTCGGTTGTGTTTGGTTAATGTTTCTAGACAAATTTTCTAGATAAGTTTTTAAAAATTTGGTGTTTGGTTGAATGTTTTGAGTTAGAGTTTTTATGTTGAAAAGTGAATTTGGTTTTGTTTGACTTTTTTTCAACCAATGAAAAAAATGCATAAAAAATTTCAAAAAATAGTCTCAATGGATCTTATTTTATAGATCTCGATGAGTAGGTTTCAAATATATATTTTTTATTATTTTTTGATTTTTGAATTTAAAGTTATGTCATTTTAAAAAAAATTAGAGAGAGAAAGTATAGTGAAATAAATTTTGGGAAGTGTGAAAGTAGAGTCGGTTTTTAGTTGAGTTTTTAAAATTTTGAAAAAAAAAAAATAGTGAGCAACCAAACACAACCTTCCTATCTCAAAATTGTCTCTCATAATCACGGGCAAAACTGGGAATAATTTTTAAAAGTATTAAAAAAAATTTAAGCTAAATCAAACTCAATAATTATATTTACAGGCCATTTTTTTACTAAAATATTTTTCAATTATGTTTTGATATTTCGAAAAAGTTAAAAATGATATACTAAAATTAATTATATATTTTGAAATATCTTTATCAACTCAATATTCAACCTACTATAACCAACAAACAAATATATTAATAAATCAATCTAAGAAGCAAATCAACATTAAAATACCTAAATCTTAACATTCAATTTTTTAAAAAAAAAAATAGTATAAGATTATAAAAAAGAAATCTAATCTAAGAAGCTAAGAGCCGCAAAAAAAGAAAAAGGAAGCGGAGTGCGCTGGTGCAGTAGTGCTAGTGCTACGGCTGAGCTTCAAACAAATAAAAGGGGCGACTAAAATAAATTAGATCACTTGCTATTCTTTCTGTTTATACATGCACCATCCCTACAATAAATTACAAAACCTAACCCCCAACCTTATCCATTTCGTCGCACAAAACCCCCTCACCCACTAGACTTTTTCAATTATATTGTATCTTAAATTGCAAAACATGCCCCCCATAAATTACACAGTTTACCACACAAAAACCCCTCAGCCCTGTCACCCACTAAACATTTTAATTAGACAAACGCCCTCTCATCTTTGTATAGTCACACACATGCTCCTGCACTTGGTCAAAATTTACCAAAAGTCCAAGTAGGGCAATGGCCCCTCCTAGACCCTACATGGCTCCGCCGTGATAAATATTTTAATGGTGATTCTAAATGTCTGATTCTAGTCATGCCTAGGGACAGAATCCAAATTTTATTTTATCTCGGGCTAATGTAAAATTAAAAACTTATAATAGCTTGTCGTCAATTTAATATATTTGTTTTTTATAAGCTTTGCAATTTTTGATAAAGTTTGTGATCTAAATTGAAGGATAAGATGCAAAAAAATAGCATAGAACTTGCTATTATTTGTTAAGCACCTTCAAACTATTGCACATATAAGTCGTTTTACACTTTCTTTTATCAATTATAAATTATAGTAAAACATAATATATTATGGGTCCAAGTTAAAAACAATGGGTTAAGTTAGCCTTTTACGAATTATTATATTCTATATATACAAATTATAGTAAAATACTTATGTCCAAGTTTAAAACAATGGGCTACGTTGAGCTTTTGTGAATTATGTATAATATATATACTAGATTTTTACACACACGAGATGTGTGTGCGTTATAGATATAAGTGATATAAATGAATTAAATTTAAAAAGTAGTAAGTAACTTAATGGTTGATGCGTCGTTCAAACCCATCTGTGTAACGCGATGCGTACGCATTGTAGATATAAATGATATAAAGTAACTAAATTTAAAAAGTAGGGTGATTTAGACTTTGGGTTCCGTTTGTTCTTATATATTAAACGTTGAGTGCCAAAGTTTTGCATAATAGGTGTTTGGGTGCCATTTTGGACGGAATCTGTTAGTCAACGCGGTCAACTGTTAGCTACGTTAATTTTTAACCATTTTACCCTTAAGCAAAAGCAATATGGGGTAAATTGGGCCACAAATTAACAGAACTAACGATTTACCATGTTGACTAACGGATTCCGTCCAAAATGGCACCCAAACACCTATTATGCAAAACTTTGGCACCCAACGTCTAATATGCAAGAACAAACGGCATCCAAAGTCTAAATCACCCTAAAAAGTAGCAAGTGGCCTAATGGTTGATGCATTGTTCAAACCCATCTACTTACTTCAAGATAAGAACTTTTTTGTGAGATTAAAAGCACGCAAGGCCAAAAAAAAAAAACAAAAAAAAAAACATGACACCACTTTAATAATAAAATGGATTGCCTTCTGGCTTTATATAATAGTAGATGTATCCAAGTTTAAGATAAATTAATTATATAACTTAAAAGAATGGGTTGAGCTAGGCACGAAAGACAGGAGTTTTTTGTATTTATGTACTAGCATTTACATGGGCTAGATTAGGGCTTGAGCCTGGTCCATCCCTCTCTAACTTCCGCCACTAATCATGCAGCTACTTTCTTTTTCTAAAATTGAAAGACCTACTAAAACGGGCTAAATACCAACTAAACTAGCATCCAAAATCATTCACAATACAATGACAAAAACTAGTTGTAAAAGGAGAGAACTCCAACCAGGGAAAGAACCACCTCTCTGAACATGTCTGTGAGGATCAAGCGCTTACCATTGCGCCAAAAACTATAGCTGTTAGCGAAGGCGCAACTTTATTTCCTTATACACAAGGCCCATTAGAGCTCCATGGCATTCGATAACCCGCACATCGGATATACCCTCCGGATTCACCACGGAGAGGAGCGCAATTGTGGATTTACCTCCAACAATCTCCCCCCACAATGGCGCGCCCCAGGTATCGAACCCGTGACTTGCTCTGATACCAATTGTGAGGATCAAGCGCTTACTGTTGCACCAAAAGTTATAACTGTTAGCGAAGGCGCAACTTTATTTCCTTATACGCAAGGCCCATTAGAGCGCCATGGCATTCGATAACCTGCACACCGGATATACCCTCCGGATTCACCACGAAGAGGAGCGCAATTGTGGATTTACTTCCACCAATGTTGAGCAAGAAAATTGGCATTATTTGTTAACCCCCTTCAAACTATTGCACATATAAGTCTTTTTACACTTTTTTTTATCAATTATAAATTATAGTAAAATATAATATATTAAGGGTCCAAGTTAAAAACAATGGGTTAAATTAGGCTTTTAAGAATTATTATATATTATATATGAATTATAAATTATAGTAAAATACTAGTGTCCAAGTTTAAAACAATGGACTAGGTTTAGCTTTCACGAATTATATATAAGATATATATATATCCAAATTTAAAATAAATTAATTCTAACTTAAAAGGATAGGTCGAGCTAGACACAAAAAAAGGGGCTTTTTTGTATTTATATACTAGTATTTACATGGGTTGGATTAGGACTTGAACTTGATCCAACCCTCTCTAACTTCTGCACTAATCAAGCTGCTACTTCTTCTTCTTTTCTTTAAAAAAAATACCTAAAAGGCCAACCAAAGCGGGCTAAACACCAACTAAACTAACATCGAAATCATTCACAATACAATGACAAAAACTAGTTGCAAAAGAACAGAGCTCGAACGAGGACACCTCTCCGAACATATCAAGTAAGAAAATTGGCATCTGAAGTTCAAGCATTTAGGCTCCATTTAATAACAATATGGAAAATAATAAGAAAAATATTTGATTTGTGCAAGAAGTTAGAAAATAAGTTGAACATGTAATGAGATGCTCTCCATCTCATCCTCATTTTTAAATATCCTCTATCTTTTATATTTTTTGTTGAAAATTTTTGCATGATAAAAGTTACAAAGTAAGAAAACATGTCATCATATATTCAATTTATTTTCTAACTCATCTTCATTTCTAAGAATACATATCCTCTCTCCTTTATTATTAGTTAATAATTTGGAAGATCAGTATTTTCGTTTGCGCCCACGTATTTATTCAATCCCCTACTTATTTTTAAGAATTGAATAAAATATTAATAACTTTCCAAAACAAACAAAGCTAGCGTTTTCATCTTTCTTTTCTTTTTAAACCCAAAAAATAGAATACCAATAACTTTCCAAAACAAACAAAGCTAGCGTTTTCATCTTTCTTTCTTTTTAGACCATTTTTTTTGTTTTTTAGTCTTTGGTACAAGGCATACCAAATATTGAAATACTTTCAATGCACATCTCTGTTAGTTTAAGACTCCTTGTGATTTCCTTTTATAAAATACAAATATCGCAACATCTGCATTTGCTTGATTTTTATTTTTGCTTCTAACAAATATGAAAAACATTTTTAAGTTCAGGGCCGGTTCTGATGGAGTGCAAGATCATCTACCACATTGGAAATTCGTAATAATTATTTTTTTTATAACTTATGCAGAAGAATAATATCTTTAACATTCCATCAAAAAACCCAACAAATATTTTTCGGTTTCACTATTTGTACGAACAAAGACCTTGTATATCTCAAGACCGGACATGCTTAACGTGCCTCTTAATCTAACTTTTAGGCGTATGTTTTCAAACCGCATTAAGATTTCCATTCCGAAATAACCCCATGTAGATTTCAGACTCAATGTTCAGATTCTGATTAGAAAAACGATTGCACCCTTATTCAATATTCTGGCATATATTCCAATACCAACCAATACATTTGATAACTCATGCAAATATCTTCAAGATTCATAATACTTCAATTTTCTATGAACATGAAAATAAGGAATGAAGGCTGTGGGGATTCTTATAAAATTAAGAATATTAATTGTATTCAAACCCCTAAAATCTATGGGTATACTTTGTTATACACAGGAAGAAGGAAGGAGCGAAACCCTAGAAGTTATCCTTCGCTCGGCGGATTGTACCTAATGCTTCTGCATCAGTTGCAGTATCTGCAATGTTTAATGTTTGCCGGATTTCTCTACTTGAAGTGCGGAGGAACGGATTGCATGCCTTCTCCTTCTTTAGGGTGCTCGGAATCTGCAACAAAGCAACAACAGTATATACATGACGAAAATCAAAAACACCAACAAATAAAACTATTTGTAACATTTGACTAATTCGCATTATATGTATACATAGGGGAATGATCTAAAGAGGACCAATTTTTTTGGTCCTTACATGCGGACCAACCATTTTGAGGGGGTAAACGAATAAATTTTTTGATGAAACTTGGTGAATATGATCTCCATGATTAGTGGATCATCTCCACCAAATTTCATCGAAAAATTCAACCCGAAAGTAGGTTAACTAAAAAATTGATATATATGAGCATTTATGATTGTTAAAATTTTAGATGTTTAATTAGCCGACTTTCCGGTTGAATTTTTCATGAAATTTTGTGGATATGATCTATTAATCATGGAGATCATCTTCACCAAGTTTCATCAAAAAAGTCATCCATTGACCCCCTCAAAATGGTTTTTCCACATTTGAGGACCAAAAAAGTTGGTCCTCTACTCTTAAGATCCTTCTATTATATACACATATATATATATACCAAATATATGCTACACTATTAGAACAGATTGGTGAGGAGCTGTAAGTGCATTGAATACCCGAGATATACAGAAAAAGAAAATTATACCTTTTGACACCTTTTGATTCTCTTAAAAAACACATTTAAGCCAACAAACAAATCAAAGCATGTTAAAAGAACACCTGAAAATGTCGGAAGAGTGATGGTGCTCGTATGCTCTATCCTTTTGTCATTATGAAGAGGAACCCTTACCGATGGGCATGTTTGCTTTTCCATCAGGCAGGATCACCTCAAGCCTCACCAGCACTCACGCATGGGGGTTGGGGGGTATGTTCAATGGACCCCACCAACTCAGACACACCCCAGTAGACATCATTGGACCCTGCCAACCTAGATTTACACCCCTAGCCTACCAGTGTGGGGGTAGACATCCTATGGCCTACCAGGCAGAGCTATACTTGGTAGTACACCACCCTTCTTAGGAATTTGCATAGAAGTGGCATGGAGGTTCAAACACTGGGCTAGTCGGGTGAGTTTTCACCTAACCCCTTCGAGAGGAACAGACGCCAATAATAACAGGACAGAAAGCTATCATAAACAAGTAACCAAAGAATACCCTCTCCTACCTGTCACTTTGGACAAGGATGGGCCCTTTCCAACAACTACCAAACAATAAATATCACTTGCTCTCGCTCATTTATCATAGATCACAATTCCCGAGAACATTCTCTTTACCTGTCTTTTTTAGTGAATATCCTCTTTTGGCACTTCGGACTTCGCCTAAGAGATATTTCTTTTAGCTCAATCCTATAAGATCTTTGCCTCTCAACTCGCTGATATCTCCTCTCGTCAAGGTGCATGTGTTCTTACTTACAACCCTCTCTCCACACGGGTTACACAATTACTATCCTAATCCAAATAGGTCAAGTTAGAAACAACAGTTCTGTAGCCTCATCTGAACTAGGCCTTGGCTCAATCAAGGTACCAAACCTCACAAATCACAATAATAGAAAGCTTTTGAGTTTAACCATTGATTATATTAAAAGCCTTGTATTTGTAAATTTTTTTGAAAGATGAACCGGAACTCTTCATTTGGGATGGAAGGAGTATGACACTTGCACCGAGCCAGTGTGAGCCACGAATACTATCTAGCATTTGTTTACAAAACCCCCAAGCCACAAATACTACATGGAAATAATGAGTAGCATGTAGTTTAGTGGGTTTAGGTACAAAGCGACTCATTCTTCAAGAGACAAAATGATCCTTTTCAAGTTAGAATTTGTTCATTTGGAATCTGTCTTCTTCAACTCCAACTTCATTTCTATTTACGTATTTTATCTATTTTGATTTTGTATGAATATTTCTGCTCTCTTTCTGTACATCATTCCTCAAGTCCCAGGGTGGACATGCCAGACAAGTTAATGGGCAAACAAGAACCCTGGCAAACCTGCTGTGTACAACTCAACCCATATCTGATTCACTAAGAATCGTGTCCACTCGGGTTGTTACATTGGTTCTCTCTCATGTTTAAAGCGTGTATTATTTAGATATTATGGGTTTGTGCCATATATTAGCGGGGATGAGCTACTGATCTGTGTTGAACCAGTATTTCTGTGTTGGTTCATGTAGTGTTTCATTTTGCCAGAACCAGAGTATCCACGACTATAAATGGATCTTAGTTAATCAGTGCATCCAAATTCACAAATGCCAGTTTAAATGTCATCCTATAAATGAAATTATCTAAGATGAGTAGTCGAGAAATTACTGTTGGCAGGCCCTTGTTGCGAAGATGGGTAATTTGGTCAGCATAGGACTGAAGTGCTTTATTCCCCGGTTCTATAGACAGTGCAAACTTTGCGTTACTCTGTCAAAACACGCCGTCACATGGTTGTCAAGGCCCGAAAAAATTTATAGATCAAAAAGAGTAAACACAGAGGAGAAAGAGCACAAAATGCATAACACGACTTACCAATGTATATTCATGACCGCAGTAAATAATTGTATCATCTGGCAATGCGCTTATCTTTGCAAGGGATGAATGCATCTGTAACACAAATTTAATTGTCAGAACGCCCAATTAGTAAACATGCACTCATCTTCTTTTTTAATTTTTTATTTTGACTTTAAAATTATAGTTTCTTAATATGCGTGAAAATCAAGCAGTGACTCTTGATTGGAACCAGAGGTAGTAAAAAATTTTCTTTTTTTACTTTTGCACTGAATATATCAAAATTTCAATTGTGGGTCTTTTGAAAGTGTCGCAACAACTTCTTCACTCAATATAATACAAAGACATAAAAGAAAACTTCTTTTCTTGAATTCATGTTTAAAACTTTATAATAAGGCTCCATTTGACAACAAAATGGAAAATGGTAGGAAAAGCAATTGATGTGTGAGAAGTTAGAAAATAAGTTGAGTGATGTGGTGAGATACTCTCCTTTTTTATGAGTAGATGTTCTCCGCCCTTTATTTTTTGTGGAAAATTTTCCTCCTCACCACCCCAAGAAATTTTTTCCATGGAAAGAGCCAAAAAATAAGTGAACGTCTCACCACATCCCTCAACTTATTTCCAAACTTCTCACACAAATCAATTGTTTTGCCTATCATTTTCCATCTGGTTATTAAACGAAGCCTAAATTCTAAAATTATCTCCAACTTTGACATTAGCTAAAGTCAAACAACCAATTTCTAAAAATAACCAAACATTTGTATATCTGATACATGCACTCTATCATGAAATCAAATACTTGAGAGATTTTTCAATTATTGTCGCTGTTTTTTTAAAAAAATAGGATTAGAAAGTAGAAACTTGCATCCTTCATGGTGAAAAGTAAAATGGCAAAAAACAATATCGTGTACCCGGTGTGGAACTTTGTGCAACACTTCTATTTAAAACCGTTGCACCTTTCACATGTTTATTAAAATAAATTACTAAAGTGAAGATACTTTCTACCTAAGGTCGCCGAACGGAATGGGTCACAAGCAACTTTCATCTTCCTTTGGATGTTACATCTTTCCCCGAAGGAAAATTGCTCCACTTTTTATATGACTATGTAACAGTATATATATACATTTTAGTCAATTTTACATTAGGTTCCGATAGTTGAAGACATCTCTTTCATGCACCATCATATCACTCAGAACAGCAATGAGCTTATTTACCAGCCTTCTAAAGGCATAAAATAGCATATAACAAATAAAGCATAAAAAACATTTTTGCCAGCTGACTCCCCTTCATCTCTAAATAATAATGAAGACAAAACAGGTACAAAGTTGAGATTGACCTAAAGAACCAACGTGATGACAAATTTATATGGTGATGTCCATAAATAGAAGCCAAGAGTTCTAAATTTTAAGTAACTTTTGCAGAAATCGCAACAAGGAAAGAACAAATAATGCAACTAACCGCGTGAAAAATCTTTTACCTGCTCAGGCGTTCCTTCAAAAAGCTTGCCACATGATAAGCTGAATAAAGTGTCTCCCGTAAAAATTGACCCTGATCCCGGAAAGTAGAAGCTAATGTGGCCTGCTCACATTTAAAACCGATAATAAAGATCTAGGGCACCTTCAATGAATCTCAACCAAACTGAAACATTACATGGTCCTTTAGAAAGTATATTTGAATGCTTGTGAAAAGGCAAGATTTCAGAGTGTCACAAACTAGAAAAGAAATTTAAAAAAAAATGATTTATTAATTAATCTTGAAATTGAATACAATTTCTCAAGCACGTTCAAAAAGTTCTTCAGTTACTGGAGTAATGAAATACAACCTTTAGTATGACCAGGAGTTTCAATCACAGTCACCTCATGGCCTGCGAACATCCATTTGTCTCCATCATTTAAGACTATATCAATGCCAGGAATTCTGTCCTTGTCTACTCCTGATCCAATTACCTACAAGTAACACGTGAAAGGAGAATATTTAGAAGCTATAACAAAATGTAAGAATTTACGATAAAATTTATTCAACATAGATACATTTTTATTTTATTTTATTTATTAGAAACAAAGCTTATATTGATTGGCAAAATCAAAAACAAGCAAAGGGGCCGAAAGCGGATGCGGAATCCATAACCAAGCACACCAGAAAACAAGAATTTATTCAACATAGATACATGTACATATACCTTTTTCCCTTTTTTCTTTTTTTAATATCAGAAATAGCACATTTATTTAATGAGTACATTCCTCATGCGACACCGACACTGCATGGAAAAGGTATCCAACATAACACTACCAACTCATACCTTTTTAAGCATTGCCACTAACAACTGCAAATGTAACCTCACTTGGCATTATTTAGATTATCTGAACCACTATGTACTTGGATTATCTGCTTGATGATGGCATTTGGCCGTCTGATTTTACTCATTTCCATTAAAATTTGATACTCTACTTCAATGCCTAGATATATCGCACTCAATCCTCTTGTACAGAGGCAAAGCCAGGAATAAGTTTCAATTGGGGTCAAATTAATGACTATAAGAATTTTTTGCATATACTATAATAAGGCCAAAATCAAAATATTATCTTAAAGGACTAGGCTATAAAGAGTGATTCCCTCTCTTTAACAAAAAAAAAGGGATGATCATTTGGAGGGGCAACTGGATGATTTTTTTCAAAAGATTTTGTAGAGATGACCTATATTATGAGTAAACTACCTCCACCAAATTTCATAAAAAAAAATCAACCTAGAAGCAGGTGAGATGATCATCAAAAATTTTAACGGCCGAAAATCTACATATATCAATTTTTCAAAACAATCACTTCTCGGTTGAATTTTTCTATGAATTTTTGTGGAGGTGATCTACTCACTATATTGATTATTTCTACAAATTTTCACAAAAAAAATCATCGATTTACCCCTTTAAATGGCCATCCCTTCTTTTTGTTAAAGTGAGGGAATCCCTCTTTATAGCATAACTCTATATTAAAATACTTAACATCTTACACATCAAAAATCAAAATGGCATATTTAGTTACAATATTCCACTTCGAGACTTCATATTTTGAAAACTAGTAGTAACCATCTCACCCAAAAGCTTAAGCTGTTAAATAGTGGGCCAACAATGTATATCATACTCTTCAACACTCCCCCTCACGTGCAAGCCACTCGCACGCTTGCACGTGGATAGACAAACGAAACGAAAGGCCAAACCGGCCAAACCAAAGGTGCACTTTGTGCACAAACACAAAGGGGAAAACAAATGCAAGCGGGGGGATTCGAACCCGAGATCTTACAGAACCTAACCTCTGATACCATGTTAGTAACTATCTCACCCAAAAGCTTAAGTTGTTAAGTAGTGGGCCAACAATGCATATCATACTCTTCAACAAAAACGCTGAATGATATATTCATCATCGAACAAATAAATCTCAATAACCAACAAACAACTATATTAATCAATATTATCAAAAAAGCAAATAAGTCAAAATTCAACAAAACACCTAACTATTAATATTCAAAATAATAAAAAAAAAGTAGTATAATAAAGAAATCTGACCTAGAAGCAAAGTTGCGGAAGAAGGAGAAGGAAGTAGAGCTGCTATGGAATAATAAGAAAAGGAAGATGAGCTATTGTGTTATAATAAGAAAAGGACGACAGCTGCTACGGAAGGAAGAAGAAAAATAAAGTGAGCAGCTGCGGAAGGAAGAAAAGGAGTTGGACCAATTACATAATCTAACTGTAATTACAAAACCCTACCCCAAACTCCTAAAGCATGTCGCACAAAAGCCCCTCGCCACTAGCCAAGATTCCTAATTACACAAGCCCCCTGACTTTCCACATTAAAAAAACAACAAAAAACTTTGGAATTTTTTTTCAAAAATCCAGGTGGGGCCATTGCCCCCCCTTGGTCCTTCACTGCCTCCACCCCTGATCTTGTATAGTGTTAGAAACCATCTCTCCCAAAAGGTTAAGCTTTTAGGTAGTGGGCCAATAATGTATATCATACTTTTTAACTCCCTCTCACGTGCGACCCCCACTCGCACGTGGAGAGACAAACCAAACCAAAGGTGCACTTTGTGCACAAATAACAAAGGGGGGAAACAAATGCAAGCGGGAGGATTTAAACCCGAGATCTTGCAGAACCTGAGCTCTAATAATACCATGTTAGAAACCATTTCACCCAAAAGCTTAAGCTTTTAGGTAGTGGGCCAACAATGTATATCATGCTATTCAACATATAGTTCAAACTTAATTACATCATTTCATTAATTGATCCAAAAGGTTACATGTAGACCCTCCTATCTATATGCACAAACGCATACTATGTTGCCCCAAAAGGATTCCATGCTACCTAGTTGAATAGTTTCCACCATCCAAAGTACTTCTACCCTATATGTAGCCATCTGGACTACAGACTACAAGAATAAATTGCATTTCTCCTCTATGATAGTATTGGGTCCTATTATTTTTTTCTTTCTTTATCAACAAGTTAAACATGATAGGCTCAGGCAGAGGCGGAGGCACTAAAGGACCAAGGGGGCCACGGCCCCACCTGGATTTTTGAAAAAAAAATCTTGAGATTTTTTTTAATAGTGTGTAAAGTCAGAAGGACTCGTATAATTAGGAATATTAGCTGGTGGCGAAAGACTTTTGTGCGACACGCTTTAGGAGCTTAAGGTAGTGTTTTGTAATTACAAGTTAGGTTATGTAATTGGTCTAGCCCCTCTTCTTCCTTCCGCAGCAGCTATCTTCCTTTTCTTATTATTCCATAGCATCTCATCTTCCTTTTCTTATTATTCCACAGCTCTGCTTTCTTCTTCTTCCGCAGCTCTGCTTCTAGGTCAAATTTCTTTCTTATACTAATTTTTTTTATTATTATTTTGAATATTACGATTTGATCATCTTCCTTTTCTTATTATTCCACAGCTCTGCTTCCTTCTTCTTCTTCCGTAGCTTTACTTCTAAGTCAGATTTCTTTCTTATACTAATTTTTATTTTTTTTATTATTTTGAATATTAAGATTTAGGCGTTTTCTTGAATTTTGACTTATTTTCTTTTTTGATAATATTGATATTGATTAACATAGTTGTTTGTTGGTTATTGAGGTTTATTTGTTCGACAATGAATATATCATTCAGCGTTTTCAAAATATGAAGTCTTGAAGGGGAATATTGTAACTAAATATGTCATTTTGATTTTTGATGTATAAGACGTTAAGTATTTTAATATAATATTTTGATTTTGGCCTAATTATAGTATATGCAAAAAATTCGTATAGTCTTATTAATTTAGTCCCACCTGAAACTCATTCCTGGCTCCGCCTCTGGTCTCAGGTGCAAATTTCAACTTCTCCATTGAAAAAAATGTACGTGCTATCCATTAATGCACTCTAGTTCTTAACGCTTAGCCTAACTAATTTTCACTCACTTCTCCTTACAGCTTGTAGATTCCACAACTTACCAACTTCTACTAATTTGACCACTTTAGGCCAATACAAAGTTTTTATCCTAAGAAATAACTCGTCTAAACCATTAGCACTTAAGTATTATATATAACAATAAGAGAAAGAAAATACATGGTTACAATAGCTCAACGTTCACGCTTACATGTGTAAATAAATGGGATGTTGGCAAGATTGACACCAGTACCAAAGAGATTCCCAAAAGAAAAATAGTCTGGTGAGCTGAACTATGCCATTGTGGACATAGTTCATCAAGCAAGACTTATGAAACAAAGAAAGAAGGTTTTGGTACCTTACAGAATTGCTATAGTATCCACCATGTAGAAAATAGACCAAGTATACAAAAAGAAACCATTGTAAATGCCTGTACATTTGAAGTTTTGAACTACATTAGTATTTTCTACAAGTCTTCAAAAAACAGCAACCAATACCTAGCTTATCAAGCCTTGTTAATACTTAGCCTGTCGCACTAATCACGCATTGTTAAAACTATGCTAGACCAAAAAGACAACCCCCTTAACTGTGGAAGCCTCAATGGATCAGATCACTGTAGTTCTTCACCAATTCAAACTAAAGTCCTCCCTCAGGGCTCCTTGCCTGGAGCTCAGGTAGCAAGGAGGTGATTATTTATTTCTCATCCTTCTATTTGTCAATGATACTATTGTTTTTCTGGTTCAGATGAGCTCCAGCTTAGACATTTAAGGACGGTGCTTATGTTTTTCAAGGTTGCTACAGTTTAAACAAGAAGGTCAAAGGTACCATTAATCCTATTAGAGAAGTTGATTGATTTATCTTGGGGCCAGGAATTGGATCGTGGGGCTGAACATCCAGCTTCATGCTCAAGTCTGCCTTCAAACATTCAAAGGCAAGTCAATTTGGTCCACTATTATACTGAGTGCACCAGGAGGCTTTTGCTAGGTTAGAAATTTTAGTATGTTTTTAAAGGAGGGAGGTTTACCCTTATTTTATTTTCCCAATAAGAAACAAAAATTACTAGTAACAAAAGATAAAGTGCAAGAAACAGAGAACAACCAGAACCCAAACAAAGTGTCCAAATGCAGTAAAAAATGGTGAAGTACAAAAGAAACATTAACTTGTCAAGCCTTTATATTTTTAACAAACTTGCAATATTACACAGAGGGAGGGGTATAAATGCTGCACTTGTATTTGGTGAGACTCGAACTTGGGACCCCCAAGTTCGTGTTGGGGTCCTCTACTACTGGGAAAACCTACTCACTCTGTCAAGCCTTCGCATCTTATAATATGTTCTATTTCAGTGTCATTAGCCACTGCACTTGAAATTCAGAGACACTTTTTAAGGGGATGAAAGAGGATCAGAGAGGAAGTACCAACGTACCATATGATGAATGGAAGATTACCCATTATCCTATTTTGTTTCCTTTTGGGGGAATAGTCATGGAGGTTTTTGTGAGAAAGATGATGTGAGATGAATGGTGGCAACTAACCATAGACTTATAGGGGCTAGGCTTTGAATTTGGTTACAGGAACCCACTGTAGGCTCTTTCAAAAGGAAGGACTAGAGGATGGACTTTAGTTTCAAATGTTTTCAGATCCCTGTGGGATGGTAGTAGAAAGAAGTTTTAGATGGATCAAAGGGGAAGCATAGGTTTCTTAAGGGAGTTATTTCATAAGTTGCTTCTTAGTGAGAGGGCTTAATTGCAGGAATACACAACATACTTTTGCACTTTGGTCATTATACTTTTCTTTTCGATAAAACTGATAACGTACTTTATGTTTGGTTTCATTTTGGTCAATCTGTCACTCTAGTAACACCAATAATGGCAGTCCGATGTGGCATTTAAACATTGACAAGGTGCTGTACTTGGCAACTGACATAGATTTTTTAAATTTTTTTTGGGGCCTTTTTGTCCTTCACCTATATTTTTAACCAATTATTCAAAAAAATATTTAAAAAAAGAAAAAAAAATGAAGGAAAAAGAAAAAGAGAGAAAAACTCAGTATCCCCTTGACCACCCAGCTCACACCGGCTATCCTATCCAAACCAAATCCAAATCCTCAGCCACCGTCCCCCCCCCCCCCCCCGAAACGACATAGCAGTCCACTTGGCGGCAAGGGCGGCCAAATCTAAATCATTGCCGACGACACTGGCAACCCGACTCAGGGAACTCCCCAGCACACCGTAGACCAAATGGAGCCTCAAACATGTTCATCAAAGGTGACAAGTGTAGTGCGCTCCAGATCTATGAATCTCTCTCTCTCTCTCTCCCGCTTTTTTTCCTGGAACAATCTCACACATTATTGATTTCACAGACAATATATATCATGAATTTGGGGATTTCACATACAAACATGTATATATATAGACATACATCACTATTTTTCTGATTAGTTGTTGGGTGAGTTCAGTGAAAATTTTCAGGCAGCTCCCCATTATGCCACCAGAACGTAAATGGTTGTTTTAGGTGGTGGTGTTGGGGCACAGTGGTTGAAGAGAACTGGATTCTGGGCATCAGGTTGGAGGTGGGTGAGGGAAGGAGATAAAATGTGTTTTTTCTTGCTTTTCTTTTCTATTATTTAAATGGATTTTATATTTTCAAACTGTGGTTGGGTTAATTGAACTCAACATAGTTAGGCATATATGTAATAATTTTTTTTATAAACAATAATGTGACTTGAATGCTTAATTCTGTGTTGATTTAGGATTGTTAGTGCCACATAGGAAAGCCCGTTAATGGTGTTACTAACGCTGACTGACTGATGACCAAAATGAAACTGAACATAAAGTACGCGATCAGTTCTGTCGAAAAAAAAAACATAATGACCAAGGTGCAAAAAGTGAACAAGTATGTTGTATATTCCTGTAA
Source organism: Lonicera japonica (assembly GCA_021464415.1). NCBI lineage: Eukaryota > Viridiplantae > Streptophyta > Magnoliopsida > Dipsacales > Caprifoliaceae > Lonicera > Lonicera japonica. The sequence continues at coordinate 8,305,970 of CM038468.1, read as the reverse complement.
TTAAGCCTCATTGATTGAGGGAAGGTAGTAGAATCAAGTTTGAGATAGATTCGTCACAAGTGGGTCGTTAATCGTAGACTAATGCATAGATAAGCAATCAAGGTTTTATACATGGTCACTTGGGCATCGTCGACCTTTCAAGATTGGGAGCTTTGCTAGAAGGAATTCCTTTGAGAAGTTGTATGCAGTGGATTGGCAGGATCAGAGAGTGGATTACGTTGTCCGGCAAAAATGGAATAATAGAATATGTTCAGTTAAATCCTTTGTTTTTCATTTTCTGCCAGTTAAAATAATGCTAGATTACCACCTCACATAGGCAGTGAGCCAACAATTTCAAACAATTTCAGATAACGAGACTTGAACCAAGGACCTCCCATAGACCAGTTCTTAGGTACCATGTTAGATTACCATCTAATCTAAAGCTTTACGTTAAATTTGGAGCATCCAACACAAAACCAATTGGCGATTAGTGGGTGGACCACGGGGTTTTATAAATTGTGATACTTTGATTCCCTTAACTGGCATTTAAAGTCTAAGCATTCCCCCTCAAGTGTTGTACTTCTGAGCAAAACACGTGGAGGAAATATATTGAGTGACATGGAAGAAATATATTGAGTGTTGGAAAGCATGATATACATTGTTGGCCCACTACCTAACAGCTTAAGGTTTTGGGATAGATGTTTTCTAAAAACCAATAAATTTATCTCCAAACTAGCATCAACTCAAAACCCTCCTGCAGTAATCTTTATAAAATATTTTTCCTTTGGATAAAAATTGAAAGAAGATTTAGAGTACACAATTATAAAAACAATGTCAAAAAAGAAAAACTATACGAGAAGATACTGTTGTCATACCTTTGCACCATACCTTTCTTTTAACTCCATGTTTCCACCAGTATGATCAAAATGGTGATGCGTATTCAATATGTAGGTCAAATTTCGATTTTTCTTACTCAAGGCGTCTATAACAGGTACAGCTTCAGAAGGATCAACTACCCCAACAGTACCAGTATCTACATCATGCAAAAGATATGCATAGTTGTCCTTGCGACATGGCACCTGAGAATAGGAAAAGCAAAAGTTGACTTCCAAGCTCTAAGTATAGAGTGTGAGAAGCGATAATCATATTTCAGAACACAGTAATATGCAATCAACTTGAGTAGACTGGAGAAGTACATAGCTAACGGAACAAAATACAGTAGGCAAAGCTGTCTACCAAAACATGGTAGCAGTACAGTGAGAAATTTAACTCTTTTTTTCTTTCTTTTTTTCTTTGCCACGAGGTCCCACACCACAGTGGGTAAAGCCGCCTACCCGAACTCAGGCAGTGCCCCAACAATTCGCCTCACAATTCAGCGCCGCTTGCTTAACAGTAATGCTTCCAATTGCATAAATATCAGTCACAGCTTGCTTAGCATAAAATACTATATAATATACAGTGCATCTGTCAATAAAAGTGACAAAAAAGCTCAGGAATCATGTCACATAGCCTTTGTCCAGCAAAACATTTCTAAGGATGAAGCAAATTGAAAAGAACATGGTCAGTTAAGTATAATGATACAAGGCATACAATAGTACTGAATGAGAAAGCGTCCACTCACCAATTCAACTTGCAACGAGGAGGACATATTGGTTATGCTACACAAATGAGAAACTCCAAGTGATCGACTGATTCCCCGCAAGGTTTTGAACGGTATTGAGACGAGGTTCACAAATCCATATAAGAGATTTTTTCTAAGACAGAGTTGTCTTGTGCCCGGCAATACACAAAGCTGTGTCCTCGCCTGAAACAATAGAAAATAAACCACTTTAAACAAGTATGGACACCAAAATACAACACAAAGAACCATGATACCAAGAGTAAAGGGACCAATAACCAAGTTCCTTTCAGGTAAAAAGCACATTTTTTACCATAAACAAAGCCAATATCTTTGCAATATGCTTACTCGATCAAACGGAGATAAAAAACAATGCTAATCCATTTTCTTGTAATAACGTTTTGTTTATGTATTTCAATAGCATACACTGATACACGAGAATGTATTTTAGGAAAGAATAAAAAAAGCCAATTAATATCACAAATGGGAAAGCAAATGTGATGAGCTTTCTTTATAACAGAACCATCTGCGGTAAAGAGTTTTTGAATCAATTAGCAACCAGTCACGAATCCAATAACTTTATCATCCAAAATGCCATAATTACAACTAGAGTTATCAATGATTTTTATAACAATCAGATCATTTTCAGAAAATTTCACTAAAAAAAATTTAGTTTGAAAGTAAGTGTAATACTCTTTAGAGGGGATATATATATATATATATATAAACTAGTTGTAACCCATGTCAAATGTAGCATCCACTCTCGAAAAAGCATCTTTTTTATCCCTAATACTTTTGTAGGGTTCAAATTATTGTCCTTTACTATATAGATTAAGTTGTAACACGTGTCCAAAACACCATCAATCATTCAAAAAGTAGATTCAACCACAGTCACATAATTTTTTACCCCTTAAACATTTTCAAAATACAAAAACTACTAAATCATAACCCATGTCAAATAGACTATCAACCATTCAAAAATCATCTTAAATCCCAGCCACACAATTATTCATCACATACATTTTAAAAAATAAAAAAACACTGCCCCTTATTACGTAGATACAGATATATGTATGTATGTATGTATGTATAGAGTAAAGTAAAGAAGGGGAGATGGGAAAAACAAACCCTAGAACGAGGGAAGGAAGCCATGGCAGAAGAAGGTGGTTTTGCTGCTCTACAGATCATCTGCATCAACATTTTTTATTTCATCTTCTTTTTGTAGAGACTAGAGAGACAGAGGGTATGGGTTTCTCACTTTATGGGTCACGAATGAAGGGAAGTGGACATGCCACCACGCGTCTATTTTTGATCTACTTTATTTACACTCCTTTATATTTCTTGGTGGACAATTACTTTCTACATCTCCCCATGGAATATTGGAATTACTTTCTAGATCTCTCAATGGGTTGGACTCATTGGAATTCTAGTTTGTATTTGCGTATTGTTATTGTGTTTCGTGTGTTATTGATTTGAGTTTAAGACTACGTGGTGGGATTGTTTTAACTTGTTCAAATGAGATTAAATATTTCTATTTTACTCTTATATTTGGCGTAAGTTAGAGAGTCGGATAGAATTATTTAATGGGGCAATTAAAAAAAAGGGCTTATTAGAGAAATATTTTCACACTAAGGCCAAGGAATAATTTTTTTTAAAATAAAGGGCCTATTTTTTATTTTATTGATAATATGACATGTGTCTTTTTTTTTCATTATAAAATGACATCCCAACCCTTAAAATAAACTAAAAAAATATCAATATGCATTAAAATATGGACTGCAATATGAACTTTGCAGTCCATATTTCACTGCAATGTGAACTTTGCAGTCGATATTTTTAATGCAAAGTTCATATTGCAGTCCATATTTTACTGCAATGTGAACTTTGCAGTCCATATTTTTAGTGCAAAGTTCATATTGCAGTACATATTTCACTGCAATATGAACTTTGCACTTCATATTTTATTGCAATATGAACTTTGCAGTCCATATTTTTTGTGAAAATTTCATAAAAAGGGGTAATTTAGGTAATACATAACATGTTTTTATTAATTAAATGATATTTAAATTTATTCAAATATATTCATTTAAAATATAAAACAAAATAGGCATCTTACACTAATTATCAATTAAAAATAGGCCCTTTATTCAAATTACCAATTAAAAATAGGCCCTTCATTTAAAAAAATATTATTCATTGGATTTTTGGTAAAAATCAATGTATAATAAGCCCTTCTACCTAATTTCTAGTTATTTAATCTCATTTGGATAGGAAAAAATAATTTTATCTTGGGGCAATTAAAAAAAAGGGCTTATTAGAGAAAGATTTTCACACTAAGGCCAAGGAATAATTTTTTTTTAAATAAAGGGCCTATTTTTTATTTTATTGATAATATGACATGTGTCTTTTTTTTTCATTATAAAATGACATCCCAACCCTTAAAATAAACTAAAAAAATATCAATATGCATTAAAATATGGACTGCAATATGAACTTTGCAGTCCATATTTCACTGCAATGTGAACTTTGCAGTCGATATTTTTAATGCAAAGTTCATATTGCAGTCCATATTTTACTGCAATGTGAACTTTGCAGTCCATATTTTTAGTGCAAAGTTCATATTGCAGTACATATTTCACTGCAATATGAACTTTGCAGTTCATATTTATTGCAATATGAACTTTGCAGTCCATATTTTTTGTGAAAATTTCATAAAAAGGGGTAATTTAGGTAATACATAACATGTTTTTATTAATTAAATGATATTTAAATTTATTCAAATACATTCATTTAAAATATAAAACAAAATAGGCCTCTTACACTAATTACCAATTAAAAATAGGCCCTTCATTCAAATTACCAATTAAAAATAGGCCCTTCATTCAAAAAAATATTATTCATTGGATTTTTGGTAAAAATCAATGTATAATAAGCCCTTCTACCTAATTTCTAGTTTTATCTTTTAGGTGAGATTCGTTAATTCCCCTCTTGGTGAAATAAGAAATTTTAGTAGGATAAATAATTCTCTTAGATATTCAATCCCGATAAATACCAAACATGGAATAGGATAAACTTATCTTATCTCATCTTCTTATCCTGCACGTCAAATGCATTCTAAAGGAATTGCCGTTTTTTTCGGATAATAAAATCGTATTTGATATGCACAATTTAGTGTATATTTTAGATCATTTATTAATTTATTTATTTACTTTAAGTTGTAAAAGTTATTTATTTTTAGTATATTATAATAATTATAAAGTTAGTGAGAAAAAGATCGAAAACGAGCTGAATTGAGTGAATAAAATATTATAGTCAAGAAGAAGCGACTCAAAGCAATCTAGAAACAAGAAATGTATTTGATAAAATTATGCAGTAACTTGGTATTTTAAGCATATCTTTTCACTCAGAACTTGGTTATTGGCGTTCTTTATAGGGTTGAAAATAAAATTCAAAGACATACAACTTTCATGTTCTGATATTTCTCAAATTTGAAAGTTTACTTTGTCAAAAACAAAACCGAAACTATTGCTACTGCACAATGACGAAAATTAATAAGTGGCAGCCATCCACCAAAAATTATAACCCTAACCTCCATTTAATTTTTTACTCCTTACTTTTCTATAGTTCAATCATTATTCAACATTTTTCCTTATTTTCTTCATTAAACCCTAACTATTCTCTTATTTTACAATCATTATTCATAAAAAAAAAAATATCTTACCGACCTTCAATTTTAACCTTTAATTCCCAACCCTCATTATGCAATTCTTTTTGAGAGATTGTTTGCGATTTTAGTATATGTGTCTTTCCATCAGAGAAAATAGTGAAGGTTTTGGAAACTTTTAATCTTCATTATGAGATGCTGCGTAGAGGTTATTTGTATTTTTAGCAAATATATTTATGCAATGAAAGAACTTAATAAGACTTCGAGTAATAATTTTTGTGGTACAATATTAAGTAGTGAGGTTATTTATATTTTTTTTGTAGATCTATTTTTTTATTAAAATTGTATTGTAAAGGTTAGGAAGGGAAAAAAAATTCACGTGCAAGTCTATGGAGGGCTTTCTCTACTTTTTATTAGATGTAATTCGAAGTAAATGAGTACTTGGAATTCCGTCCAACTATCATGGTAATATTGTTTTTATTTTTATTTTGTATTAGATTAGTTTGCGATTTAATTTTCAATGTAATGTTATTTTTATATAGTAAAAGCAATTAGATTAATAAAAATTCTAACGGTCGTTTCCTATGAATTTGATCCCTTACTTTCACTATTTAAATTATTAACGTAGCTTAATAAAATTAGGGATTTTTTGAGTTTGCCCCCTACTATTAATACAAAACTCAACTTACCCCCCCCCCCCCCCCCCCCCCCGTTTTATTAATCCTTTGAATTACTCCCCTGCGATTTGACGGAATGCTAACTCTATCCCATTTTATGTCCCTTTAACCATTTTGCCCTTACTATTCATCATCTGCCTCATTCAATGATTATTCAAGAACCCTAATTTCATTTCTTCTCTTCATAAACACAAAACCCAACAACTTTGTCTCTCTAATTTTATATCTTTCCTTCTCCATCTCAACCTTCAAGAAACCCATTTCATAATTATCTCAAACCTAACAACTTTTTCTCTCTAATTTCATCTCATTCATTCTTCATCTCAACCTTCAAGAAACCATTTTGTAATTATATCCAAAATTAGTTTTAACTTTCTCTCTCTAAAATTAGTTGATTTGGAGATCTAATTTCAATTCAAATCTTTAAATCTTAAATTTCAAATTTCATTGCATATCTTTCAATCACGCCAAGGAGATGATAAAGAAATATTACATAGGTGAGAAAGAGTGAGGAAATATGAGAGAAAGAAAAGAAAGGAAAATGGGTTCATCATCATCATTTTTGAAAACGATTTTAGAAAGAAGGTGAATAGTGAACCCATTTTTTAAAAAGAAGATGAATAGTAAACAGATTTGGATTTGTAAATTGGGTATGAAAATGGGTTTACTAATAAAAACAATTTTGGATTTTGAAATTGGGTATAAAAATGGGTTTATTGTTGAAAATGGTTTTGGATTCATCTTTGAAAAAGAAGATGAATAGTAAACCCATTTTTGTATTTCACATTTGAAGAAGAAAATAAATAGCAAACAATTTTTGGATTTGTAAATTGGGTTTACTAATATAAACAATTTTGAATTTCGAAATTAGGTTTATTGTTGAAAATTATTTTGGATTCATCTTTGAAGAAGAAGATGAATAGTAAACCCATTTTTTTATTTCACCTTTGAAGAAGAAGATGAATAGTAAACGATTTATGAATTTGTAAATTGGTTTACTAATAGAACCAATTTTGGATTTCGAAATTAAGTTTATTGTTAGAAATTATTTTGGATTCATCTTTGAAGAAGAAGATGAATATTAAACTCATGTTTGTATTTCACCTTTGAAGAAGAAGAAGAATAGTAAATAGAGAAATAATTCAGTCCAAGAAATTAAGAAATGAACGGAGTTAGCATTCTGTGAAACGGCAGGGGGTAACTCAAAGGATTAGTAAAACAGGGGGTAAGTTGAGTTTTGAATTAATAATAAGGGGCAAACTCAAAAAATTCCATAAAATTACGGGTTTTTGATCTAGTATTTTTTTTTACGAAGGAAAAAAGTTGTATCATTGGCGCAGTTGTCAATTTCAATATTCGTAATATTCAACAAAGTTTGAAAAAATCCTATTTTTTACCCTCTTCCTTCCTCCCGAAATCTATTTTATTTATTATTTTTCTTTAGTTTTATTATTATTTTCGTTTTTTGATATTAAAAAAAGAAAAAAAAGTGAAACCTATTGGAATTTTTCAAAAGGTATGTACTAAATCAACTCTACTTTCACCTTTGATATTTTTTTGGACAAAAAAATTAAAGTACTTTAGCAAGAAATTGACCCTGGAACTACGTGCACTAAAATCTACATGGTTGTCAAATAAACCAATTGAAACTCATGTATTGTATTCACTGGTTTATTTATTTAGATTCCGTTTGTTTACAAAGATAGAAAAGGAAAATAAATTTAGTTAGTTTGTATGAGAAGATGGAAAATAAGTTGAGTAATAAGGGTAATATCCTCTTAATTTTTAAGTTTTGTCATGAAGAAATTTTCTTTTCTTGGTGATGAGGAAAATTTTTCACAAAAAATATAGAAGGATGGAGTATATCTACTCATAAAATGAGTAATATTTCTCATATTATTTTCTATCTTCTCACCAAAACTAACTCAATTTATTTTTCGTTTCCACCTTGCAATCAAACAAAAAACGTGACTTCTGCTTTTGGCTACTCTTCTTATATTTCTTCAGTTTCACTTTAAAAAGAGAAAAAAATGATTAATTATTCTATAAAAAATAAAAAAAGAAAGTTCGAAATAATAATAAAAAAATAAATCCTTAAAATATTAGCTTCCTTATTTAGTTTATATGTTTTAACCTTTAGATTAGAAAATGTATGCGTTTTTAGATTCCCTCTTATCTTTCGGTTAGATAACTTAGACGCTTTGCACTAAGATCATAATTCTCGTCAATATAAGGATTAGATTCCATCACAGATTCTTGCCCATTTATGGTTAAAAAATCCCTTACACTTGTTAAATCTAGAGCCTTAAAAATTAATTAGACAATGTAAGATAATTGTTGGCCATTCCAATGAGTACCTTTTTAATTTAACAGTACTTAGGTAAGTTATGTTAAAACAGCAGCCCACTGTCGAAGGTAAATGGAATCCTTAACTAGTAAGCTTTCAATTTTCTCAATATAAAAAAAAAAAAAAAGCCTGGATCACTAATTCTATTAAAACACTGAGGGCGCACTAATCTGAAGATAATAAATCCTTTGTTTAACTAGATTGCCTTTAGGATATGCTTGCAGCTAAGGTTTTGTGTAGTTTATGCAGCTTAGAAGTGATCAAATAATTAAAAGACAACTAATCTTTTCACCTGAAAATCTCATAATGACGGCCAACAATTATACATTAAATGATTATTTATCTCTTGTCACGGCTAAGCCTCATATGTGCATTACCCTACAATCACTACTGCATTTCAATTTGAAATTAGGCCTTCTACCATTAACATGCTATATAAGTTCCATGGCTTTGATAGCGAACAACCATACATTCACCTAGATAAATTCCTTAAAATTTGTAGCATATTTAAAAACCAAAGTCTAAATGATGATGCTGTCAAGCTTAGATTATTTTCGTTATCCTTAGAAGATAAGGCAACCTTATGGTTGAATTTTCTCATTCCTAATTCAACACAACATAGGAATAACTAGTTAGGAAGTTTATGTCTAAATTTTACCCAATGCAAGAGACTGAATCAATAAGATATGCTATTGCACATTTAGGGGTAAATAAATAAGAGAATTCCGTGAAACATGAGAGCGTTTTCATGATTTATTAATTAAATGTCCTCACCATGGTTTTGATAAAGCTAGTTTTGTTAATTTCTTCTATAAGGGTATTTTCCTAATGAATCATACAATGATTAACTCCATGCACAAAGGCAAATTCAAAGACCAAACTCCTTATCAAACTTATAGATTTTAGATGAACTAGCTAAGAGTGCACAAAACTGGAACAATAGTAGCAAATACGTATCCCGTAACAAATATACTCAAATTAAGAAACTAGGAATGTATGAAGTCAAAACTGACACCCAGACATAAAATATGTCATGAAGAGTCTAGCCAATAATGTTCAAGACTTGAGTAAGAAATTTGACGTATTTACTATCTCAACTAGAACAAATCGAGTCCAATTTTAAATGTCAATAACCCATGCGGGTTGTGTTCTATCTTTGACCATACTACTTAAGACTGTCCTTTTTGCTACTCTAATTTTGATGCAAAAGTGCGAGCATTTAATAATTTTGGCAAATTTATTGCAAATACTTTTTGCAATAGATACCACTATGATATGTGATTTCACTCATACTGCAAATACTTGCCACGGCTAATGCATTAATAAATTGTTGAAATTGTAATATAACCTTAACATTTGAAAACATGAAAGTTAAAATGAATAATTTTAGTCTCATTAAACAACCTGATGATGGTGAATACGTGGAAGAACTTTATTTCATTGAGTCATTATCGTCTAAAACATCTAAGAAAATTTACCTCAAGGACCCACTTCTCCAATGCTTAGCTCATTTTGGATCTGATATCAATGAAAATAGTATCATTAATTAGGTCAATGCTTTGTTAGATTCCACACCACTTATGCATATTGATAATTAGGCCAGTAGTTTCGAATATGTTCAACCCGAATCTCTTCTAGCTATTGCGAATGAATCGAAGCACGTGTTAAATTTAAGTTATGATTATGTATTTCTTACATTTGATTTTAGTAATTCCACTAATATTGATAATCCATCCCAATTTGCATCATTTTTCATAATGCTTTTTGTTAATGATCACCTCACATTTGACCCATGGCCCCACCCATTAATTGCACATATATGTCATATTATCAAAACAATAATAATTGTTCTTCTGGTGTTTAGTTGTTTTCTGTTAATGTTGAGGTTTTCGCCATGATATAATTCGATTTACAACCTGACATATATCATGCACCATTACTTTTTAATTTTTGTTTACAACTATTTTTCTATGTATGTGCACCATTAAATTACAACTTGGGACATCCATTTTGGGGGAGAACTCGGGTGGTTATATATGATATTAGAGCAAACCCAAAACCACTACCACATGATCGGTAGTGTAATGTGAAAGTTCTAGGTATTTGTGCGGGAACAATGACCCTAAATTACAACTTGGTTAGCCATTTTGGGAGCGAAACAGAGTGATTACAAGTTCCATCCAAAATGAGGGACATAGTTCAAATAAACATAAAAGAGGGTCACAACTTTATTATAAAAATTAAATGGGTATCAAAACACAACTAACCCAAATTTAAATAATATTTTTTGGCACGTTGAAGAGATCGAAAAAAATTTATAAAAAATAAGTTATCGAGAATAATACAACTCCTCATTAGGGAAAAACACATGAATTTTCATGAGCGGGAACAATAATGCAATAGAGGAACAAAAATCTATTAATAAAACACAAAAAAATTATTAAATTTGATTATCTACATAAGTGGTGGATTGGATTTATCATAAATTATTTATTTTTTGATCTAACGACTTATAAATATTGTGTCATGCTGGTAATTTACATCATAATTATGCCTACATATATATTTCATTAGATTTGAAAATGTTTCAAGAATATCCAACTTCTAATTTATTTCCATATTATCAATTAACTATTTAGTAATAAATCACAATGACTTTTTATATATTCTGAATTTTATCTGCCAAAAAGGAAACTATATTAATTATGGATGAATATTAAATAGGAGCAATTGTAAATTAGGAATATCTAGATTTCAACAGAAATATTAAATACTAGTAAAACAAATATGTTTGTTACATTTTTTTTGTACACTAATCCTTAAAAAACCCAAATATAATATAAAATGCACCAAAATTAATTTTTCCAATGCTTATACATGTGGACTTAGATTAATAATGAGAATTATAATGTTTATTTCTTATATTAAAAATTTTAGATTACCTGGCTTTACTTGAATATCACACAATTACAATGTGTTTGGTGGATTAGGGTGGCTTGCACATTTTCAAACCTTCTTTTTAAAACAAAATATGTACTAATTGAGCCGGGTTCTTTCTAAAAAAATATTAAATATTAGTAAAAAAAAAAAAACTCTTTGTTAATTTTTTTGTGCACTAATCTTAAAAAAACCCAAATATAATATAAAAAAAAACTTTCGTTAATTTTTTGTACACTTATCCTAAAAAAAACCCAAATATAATATAAAATGCACCATAATTTTTTTTTTTTTCAATTCTTATACATTTGGCCTTATATTAATTAGGAGAATTATAATGTTTATTTCTTATTTTAAAATTTATTAGATTATCTGGTTTGACTTGAATATCACATAATTACAACGCATTAATTGGATGGATCGAAGCGGGATATATTATGTTCGAGTTTATGCATGTAGTAAAAGGTGTGTGGTTTCAAACTTTCTTTTTAAAACAAAAAATATACACCAACTAGGTCAAGTTCTTTCTAATTGGCGGCTCATACATGTTAAAGTTTGTTATAAATATTTTGTATTCTAGATTCTTCCTAACGAGTCGGGTTTCAGATATATTTTTTCTAAGATAAAAGAGGGTAAAACGAATATTAAATGTGAACAATTGTAAATTAGGAATATATATATATATATATTTTAAATTTCTTAGTTTTCAAATGATAATGAATATAGTAACAAAAATATTTTTGTGAATTAATTTTTATACACTAATCCTAAAAAATCCAAATATAATATAGCATGTACCAAAATTAATTTCTCCAATTTTAATCCAGATCAACTTTGGTTAATTAGGAAAATTATAATGTTTATTTCTTATTTATAAAACTTATTAGATTAAGTGATTTTCTTGAATATAATAATTTTTTTTAACTACTCCTATAATATCATATAATTATAAAGGTTTGGTGGATTGGGGTGGATTGGGGAGTCATATCAAGTTTGAGTTTATGCATATACTAAAGGTGCGGTGGTTTAAATTTTTTTAAAACAAAACATGTCAAATTCTTTTTAATTGGTGGTTCATACATATGAATTTCATTATAGATATCCTATTTCCTAGAATCTCCCTAATGAGTTGAGTTTGGGACAAATTTTTTTTAAGATCAAGAAGGGTGTAGGCTCCTTAAAAAACTTGGCATAAATTTGGGTTGGGTTTAGATTTTTATAAATTTTAACCCATATGACCCCATCTAACTACATATAATAACTTTTTTCTTTAAATGCCATTAAAATATCATATAATTACAATGTGTTAAGGTGGGTTTGGGCGCAAATAACGTAAATTCAAGTTTTTGAAACACAATATATGCCTGGATTGGATCAGGTTCTTTCTAGCTCACTACTTATATATGAAATTTTGCTTAAAATATCTAATGGCCTAAGATATCTCTCTAACAAGTCGGATTTGGGACAAATTTTTAAGTATAGATTTCACAACAAAAAGCCAATATGGGTTTAGTTAGGTAGTGTTGTAGGCATGTACATATCTAGTTAATGAACATAGCAAAAATATATGCTTAGATATTTGATTCATAACGTTATCGCAAGTATAATTACAATAGACCACGACAATTTTCCTTGTTCTGAAACCTTTTTACACTAGTCTCATTAATCATTACTTAGGATATTTAATACATTTGTTTCTATATATACAGCCATTTTATCATTTATCTACTAATCTTTTATTCTATTGAGAATTAGAGATTTTAAAATATTCATGGCAAAAAATGCCCTCTCCATAGTTGTTGCAATTGATTATATTATCAACATCACAAGCAAATACACTATTTCGTACATTTTATCTTTATTTGTTTCAACCATTTTATTTGCAAGAGCGACACTTCCTTTCAATCATTTGAAGCAGGAGCTAGAGCGTAAATCCAAAAATATACATCTCAAGTTGATTATTTAGTTCAATGAGTTGGAATGCAAAAATATAACTTAGAGTTTACTAAAAATTGAAAGGAACTAAAGAAATCAAAAATTAAAAAAAAAGGAATAAATCTTAACTTCAAAAATACTAAAATGACACTTTGAAATAGAGAGCCAAATAAAAAAAAATAAGGAGTTGATTTGTAATACAAAATGTCAACAAAAAGTGGAACAGCCAAACAGGGGATTTGTATACATATGTGAACTTTAATTTAGTGAAATAACAATCTTAAATATTTAATATTATACCCCAAATATATTGTATAATATATATATATATATATACTAGGTATATACCCGTGACATCCGAAATGGTGAAATAAATAAAATCTGATAACAGAATAAAAAAGAGTAACATTTGGCGAATCTAAACCGATAAACATCAATCAGTCTATTTTGAACCCATTGTCTAGCCTAATATAACGTTTTGAACAATAAAAACGTAGATTCAATATATCTTAATGCCTAAAAAACTAAAAATAAACAAAATTGGACTAACTTGTTTTAAAAATTTTAAATAATCTTTTAATCATATTTGATCTTGGCAAAATAATTTTTTAACAAATTAAACTCAAGGCCAGATGTGAAAATAATTCAACCACTTATGTCAGTATGATTTGAAAATAGTCCAAAAATTGAACTGATGTATCGCGAAAACTCTTAAAAATGAAAGATTGAGATAACCAATAATGTATGAATATATAAATTACGTCCTTAAATGTTACTCAATAATTTTCTTCTTTTTTTTTGCATAATTCTTTAGTCATGAATTGATCCTAATTAGTAGATTTTAAATTTTAAATATTAAATTTTGAATTTTTTATTTTAAGTTATAGTATTTTTAATATAGACAAAATTATTAGTATGTGAGAGTTTATTGTATATATATTATTTGTGTAAATTTTTTAATTTTGATGTGACAACTTGATGTATGTATAAAACTCATCAAATGGCATATAATTAAAGCACACCATAACATACATATTTTTAACCATTAGATTCTTATACATTTTAGATAAAGTTCTAATCAAAGATAATATTTTATAATATAGACTAGGGTATATTCGCACCATTCGGCACGGTAAAATAATTAAGATATGATAATAGGATAAAAAAAATAACGTGTGGCAAATTTAAATTGACAACCGAAATGTAAGTTCAATATATTTTCATACTGGTAAAACAAAAAGTAAAAGGAATTGGACCTACTTGTTTTAGTTTTTTAAAGAATCTTTTAACCTTATTTTTATCTCTACAAAATAATTTTTTAATAAATCAAACTCAATGCCAGATGTGAAAATAATTCAACCACATTTGTTCGTATAATTTGAACATGGTCCGAAAAATGAACATGTGTACCACTATTATTCCTAAAAAGACAGACTGAGATGACCAATAATATATGAATCCTTAAATGTTATTCAATAATTTTTCTTTATTTTTTTATATAATTTAAAGAATCTTTTAATCATACTTTTTGATCTTACTTTTATCTCGGCAAAATAATTAAAAAAGAATTAAACTCAAGGCCAGATGTGAAAATAATCCAACCACGTTTGTTAGTATAATTTGAAAATAGTCAAAAAATTGGACTCATATACCACGAATAATTCTAAAAACGATATATTGAGATTACCAATAATGTACGAATCCTTAAATGTTACTCAATTATTTTTCTTGATTTTTTTTATGTAATTCTATAGTAATAATGAATCTTGTTTAACTGATATTGATTTTTTTATCTTATTTTTATTTCGACAAAATAATTTTTTAACAAATTAAACTCAAGGCCATATGTGAAATAATCCAACTACGCCCATTAGTATAATTTGAAAATAGTCAAAAAAATTGGACTGATATACCGCAAACATTCCTAAAAACGACAGACTAAGATTACAAATAATGTATGAATCCTTAAATGTTACTCAATAATTTTTCTTGATTTTTTTACATAATTCTATAGTAATAATAGATCTTGTTTAACTGATATTGATTTTTTTATCTTATTTTTGTCTCGATAAAACAATTTTTTAACAAATTAAACTCAAGGTCAAATGTGAAAATAATCCAATCACTTTCCTTAGTATGATTTGAAAATAGTAAAAAAATTGGACTGATATACCGCAAACATTCTTAAAAACGACAGTCTGAGATTAACAATAAACGAATCCTTAAATATTACTCAATAATTTTTCTTATTTTGTTTACATAATTCTATTGTAATAATGGATCTTGTTTAATTAATATTAATTAGTAGATTTTAAGTATTAAATATTAAATTTTGAATTTTTTATTTTAAGTTATAATATTTTTAATATAAAAAAATTTATTAGTGTGTGAGAGTTTATTGTATCTATATTATTGGTGTCGGTGTTTTAATTTTAATGTAATATCTTAATATATATATATATATATATATATATAAACTCATCTAAAAATATAGAACTAATACACACAATAATTTATATATTTTTAATCATTAAATTATTATATTTTTTAAAAAAAAAAATAATTTAATCAAATATAATGTTTTATAATGTAAATATATACGTAATCAAAAGTTGAGTGGGGCCTTTTTTACTTTTCTCCGTCTCTGCTACTCATGACTAGCTGACCAGGGCTCCAATTAACTGACACTTATTGCTCGTTGGATTCTATTTTCAAATGCTATATTTTATTTTAAAAAAAATTTGATGTTTAATTTGAGTTTTGAGCCGGAAATGTATTATTATAAGAATAGACTATTTATTTAAAATTCTTCCTCTTAAATAGAGAGGTATGAATGATTACTCTATGTATCAATTTTAGATTCTCTTAAGATTTTCTTTTAAAACCAATATTTCTTTTTTACTTATCAACATAATATTTTTTTTTCATTTATCTTTTTTTTAATAAAACATTGTTATTAAAAGTTTTCATTATTATTATTATTATTATTATTATTATTATTATTAAATAAATAAAATGAATTTTCCTAGTTAGTAACAATAAAAACTTAAATTTTACTTTTGTAAAATTGTTAGGATTTGTCTTTTAATTTTATAAAATGAACAACGTTATGGTAATCCGCACATATTTCATTCTTATTCCCATTTGAATCATATATAAAGAGGTAATTCAACATTTCAGGAAAGAAGAATTATATTCATGTTCGGACCAAACATTAGCAAGATATCCTAGATAGTAGGAGAAAAGTTATTTTTATAAATTTAGGATACTCATTATATTTTTAAAACTTGAATCAAACGATCTTTTAATGCAAAACATTTTGCGAAATAATAACTCACGAAGGCTAAATTGAAAGACAAAGTGTAACTTAACTTGCCTCTCTGCGTGGTCCTAATTTCTGCCTAACCCCTTGTATCCAACCCTGGTTCTTCTACTCCAGCCACCCAGCCCATTAAGTGCTGGCCCAATTTAAAATGCTAAACTTTTCTCTTTTTTTGACCAATAAAATTAGTAGATCAACTATTTTGGTTTATTGAGAAAAGTTCTTTATTTAGATTATAGTGTATATATTAGATTATTGATTAAAAAGGTTGCTACAATTTGATTATGTTATTTGGGTGTGTTTTTTAGCACAATTGCTAAATTTGATTATATCTTTGACGTACTCTTGCATTGCTTTTATACCATTACGATCAAGTAGAAGGTTATGTTTGGAGTAAAAAAAACTCTTACACTCTAGGTACTCAAGAAATTACGGGTTTAACTCTCGCCTAAGCTTATAATGTATTATAAGAAACTGGAGGGGAGATAATGGTTTTGTAACTTGTTGGCGTTCTCCTTATGCTCATAACAAGCAAGTCATAAGGTTGACCCACATGGATATGATTGTCAAACTCCCGTTACCTCATTTTGTGGTGGTTGTATATCCACTATTTATTGTAGTGGTTATGAATTTATAATGTGATGTATAAAAGAAAGCTGTAATATAAAATGCTCACTTTGTATAAAATATATATATATATAGATAGGGGAATTTGGTTTGGAAGTACTAGGTACGAGTAAATGATTTTTAAATTAGGTTATTGTCACCAACCTTCAACTTGGAGGCTTACAGAAGGTTCAAGAACTTATAGGAATACACCAAGAAAATGGAATACCCTGGAAGCTTTTATAATATTTAGATATTTTGTGCTTAAAGGAATGCTCTAGAATTGTATGAATTTATATGGAATTGTATAAAATCCTAACATGTTTTAAAGAATCAATCCGGAACATCGATTAGGGAAGATCTCCACCCTTCATTGAGGAAATGGAAGTATATAAATAAGTAAAACTTTGTTTGTACAAACCATCGAAGAATTGTAAACTTTCTTAAGTGTAATAAAAAGCTTTATCCTACTTTCCACTCTTTTTTTGTCTTTTGAGTTTAGGTCTATTTAAATTTAACAATTTTTTAATAGCATTCACAAGAGATAAATAATAGACACTACTCTGCTAGTACACATGATCATATTTTATGATTAAAATTGTACAAGACATGTTATATGTGGGGCCAGATGTGTCTACTTGCATATTACACACTTTCCAATGTTATGAGTAAAATTAAGTTTACCTAGTTTTTAATATACCTAAACGTATTACTCTTATCTATTTTAAAAAAATCGAAATGACAAAAATATTATGTTTGATAACCTTTCATATGAAATATAGAAGTGTTATTCATTTCAATTTTAAACAAATAACTCTTATTTGTGCTAGTTTAATACTATAAAGAAGTAACATAAATTTACCATATTATACTTTATATAATATTAGCCTACGACCACACTTTATGTATTTGTAATATGATGCTTATATTTCTTCACAATAAGAACATATAGTAATATTTGTTATAATGGTAAATATACTTTTATTGTCAAAAGTTATGAGTTCAAATGTTGCAATTAACATTAAAGATGTAGAAAAGTTAATTTTTCCGCACTCTTGATGTAACACCCCCGCCTTAATTAGTAGGATAATACCTGTAATTAAGACCTGGAGCGTTACTGACCCACCTTAGACGAGCTAAAGTAAGTCTAAAATAAATAATGAAATAATAAATCCAAGAAAATCACATAGCATGGAATAAATGATACTCATACTGTGGGTGACAATGCATAAGTGTAATATACGTTTCGTACGCATACATATAGTCTGAGTGACATACAAACCATGCCAACATGTAGTATAAAGTGAGCAACAACAAGGGCTAGCCGTGGCTTGCCATATACACACATGTATAACAAAAATGAGTCGGTATCAGAGGTCCTCTACTTCGTTCCCGACCTAGTCGCTTCCTCAGTCTTCTCTTTTTCTTGGATACCTAAATTTGTTTACATAAAACGGGGTGAGCTTACAGCTCAGTAGGGGGAGAAATAATAAGAAATATTACGTTCAATACTTAATTAGCAATTTAACCATAACTCGGTAAAACAATACATGTACGTGCATATGCAGGTTACCTCCCTTGTGTCAACCATCATACCACGTCATAAAAAAAATTACTGAAGTCGAACCGAATCATAATAATAATAAGAATGGGCATGACCGCCCCCAAAAGATACCGAAGCTGGGCCGAACCATAATCATAAGAATAAGAACGGGCCTGACCGCCCCAGAGAAATAAATCGAACATAAACACAATATAACATCATCCGGCCCATAAAAGATCATCATCATATCATAATAAAATTGGACCACATGTCCACCCATATCATATCACAGAATCACAAATGCTTTGCCGAGGTCTAGATTTCTGGGCTACTCACCACTGGCTCTAGACAGCCGACCTCATTGCTGTCCCCCGGGGGTTTAGGGATTTTCAACCCAAGGACACCGAGCCCTACTTATTTTCACACCGGCAAGCATTAATCGATACATATTTTCTTCATCATTGAAGGGCCACGATATAATCATAATCGGATCCATCACGAGATCATTTTACATCCAGAATGTTACAACGATCATAAAAGACTTTCGGCATCATAGATACGAATCATATGCCCACATAATAGATCATAAATACGAATCATATGCCCACATAATAGGCCATAAGAATAGTCCGAACTTGCCAAAGATTTCCAAGAATCCGGTTGACACAATAATGATGTACAATATGCAAATATGCCAATAAATGAACATTTAAAATAATTTATGTCATATAACTATAATAAATCTCTATACATGTCCATTGATGTATATAATTCATCAATTAATTAATTTCAGCCATATACCACCACTATACAACAAAGGAATATATCATGTATATTATACAACACATGTATATCAAGTATAATGGCATATCTTATTACAAATCACATGTTCATGGTTTTATAAATCATAAAACATCATCATCCTCATTAAATATCCTCCAATAATAACTTAATTAAAATTCTTAATCATCAAATATTAACATAATAACCCAATTCATTAACCAAATGAATTTACTCAAATTATGGAGTAGACTTTAGAATATTTAAGAAAATATTCAAGATTTTCGCGTAGGAATCAATACCACACACCAATCTTGTAAAATTTACCAAAAATTCATTTCTCATCCTTTTTGGGTAATTCCAAAGCCATAAGTTAGGTATTAAACTATATTTTAAAATACATACTTAATACTTCACTTTTATCATTAGCAATCTGCCCAGATTTAATCAAAACAGTGGCCAAAATATGAACAAATGTGTACTACTCCATATTTTAAATTCAAACTTGCAAAATATTATTTATACACATGTACTTGGTTATTATAAATCATAAATCATTAATCAATATAGCTACTTACATATGCACAATCACATACTCATGTAATATTTATTATTCTTTAATAATTTAAAACACAAGAAATCATAATTAACCCCTATCTCAAAATATTTATCCTCAAAGAGTGACGCTTGAAATGATAACCCGAGCCCCGACCAACAAAACTCTAAAATTATTATACCTCTGCGTAGCCCTCGACGTATATAACAACTTTCCCTTAAGGCTCGACTCGATTTGGCGAAGTTTTGACGACCAATTTATAAGGAGTAACCTTAGAACTTATTTTTACTTTCTCTCTCTTTTCTCTCGTCAATAATGGAGGAAAAATGAAGAAGATGAAGATTGAAGTTAAAACAAAAGGTGACCAAGTCGATCACTTTTTAAAAAAATCCAACTTTTGTTTAATTACAACATTTTACCCTGAGGTTTCATAACTTTATTATTTTAACCCTGAACCTTTACAACTTTATATTTTAGTCCATACGAAATTTTACAACTTGGTCCATAATTAATCAAGATTTTTAAACACTTCAAAAATTTCACTTAATGGAGATTAATTCAGGTCTAATTTACGCTAATTAAATTACGGGGTATTACACTTGATGTGTTTGGTTTGTAAAAAAATGTATCCATAATTTTCCTACAACTTTCCTACGGAATTGAGAAATTTTGACATTACACCCCACGTTATACCCCCTTATTGGACTTACCACCCCATATTTTAAAACCTTAGACTTTGTACCCCATCGTTAGTTGATTCCATCAATCTCTGTTAATAAATAATTGTGTTGGCCAAATTGCCCTCATTCCACGTGCGTGGTTTATTTCATCAAAATACTATAAAAGGAAATTTTTACAATACCATCATCTTCTTCAAACCACACAATTATCTGAAGATTCATTTGATTGTGCTGAGGTGCTAAAGCTTATAAGAGTGCCTATGACATTTACTGATGATATACAATTAGTGATAGGTCAAGAATATGAAACTATAGATGCTTATAGGATATTTTTGAGAAACTGTGGGATCATGAACTTTAAGATATGGTTTCAGAAAAACAACTATGATAAACTCATTTATAGGTGTAAAGTAAAAACATGTCCATGGAGGTGTTACATTAGTAGGCTTAATGATGGATACACTATGGTTTGTAGGGGTTTAAATAAAGAGCATACTTGTCTCAATGATAAAATAATCAAAATTTAATGGCAATTGCTAAGTGGATTGCCTAAATGCTAGAGGAAGACATGAGATGCACCACACAAGTTACATTGCTAAAGGAAGACATGAGATGCACTACACAAGTTACATTGCAATGGATATTATGAAGATTGCTTGGCACATATGGACTATCAGTATAAACTACTGGAAAGCATGGCATGCTAGGGGGTTAACATTAGAAAATGTGCATTGTAACTCTGAAGCAAGCTATATGAAAGTGCCAGAAATGTGCAGGTAGCTTGAAGCTACTAATCCAAGAAGTTTGGTTAAGATGAAAGCATGTCCTAGTACAAATAAGTTTGTGTACTTATGTGTAGCTTTCAAAGCAAGCTTGGATGATTGGAGAAGAGGGTGTAGGCCTATTGTGGGACTAAATGGCTAGTTTTTAAAGGGGAAGTATATATAATGGAGTTTGCTTAAAAGCAATTGGCATGGACACTAACAATAGTATGTTCCTACTTGCAATTTTCATATGTAAGAAAGAAGATGGAGAAAATTTTGACAAATTTTTGAAACTAATAGCTTATGAACTAAAAACACATCCACTTCTTCTTACAATTACCTCTGATCGAGCAATGAGTTTGTGTAATGTTGTAAATAAGCATCTTAGTGGCTACAATCAAAGGCACTGTTTTTGGCACATTTTCAAGAACATGTGAAAGTATTTGTATCATTCCATATTTTAAACTTTTGAAGATTTTAATTTAAAACTTTAAAATTTGTATTGAGTACTAACTTTTATCTCGATTACTTCTAGAACCCCAAATTAAGTTTCGTCTTTTCCAAGAAGTCATTTACATTTATTAGATTAATTTTGAAAAGTATCGTTATAATCTGGAAGTGGAATGAGCTAGTTCAACTTTTTTTTTGTTTTTTCGAGAAAATTACATTTTGGTCCAAGCTGCCAGTTTTTTTTACAATTTGGTCCAAGCTGACAGCACCGTTTTTTTACATTTTGGTCCAGCATCGTTTTTGACGAAATTGACCAACTTTGACTATCTTATTCACTCCTTTAAATGCCTTTCCTGAACTTTTAGACCAGAGAGCAAGCTCATATACTTTTAGAGATAGAAATGGTTATTCATGGGTAATTTATAGCTTAAATTCAAGGATTTTGACCCAAAATCTCTAATTTCACTAGCTTTTCGCGAGGCGAATCCAATTTCCGGGGTCGGTTTTCTCATTCGATTGCTGTATGTGACCTATTAGGAGCTATATACTTCTGTTCAAAGGTTACTAAGGTGGAAACTTTCCTTCATTTCTTCATTATTTGCTTGAAAATTGTTGTATGAGTAGTAATACTAGATTTTCAGTACCAAAATCTTATTTTTCTTTGCATGCATGTGGTTTATGCTTGATATGTATAATCTGAGCATGTTGATAATTATTATATGAGTTGTTGATGATGGAATTAAGGGTTGATCGTAGTGCATGTTGGTATTCATGGGTTATTTTGAGATTTTGGTACCGAAATCGCTAGAAACACCGCTTGCTTGTTTAATAATAGAATTTTCATCAAAATTTATCAAGTTTCAGAATGTTAATCATCTTAAAATCATACTTAAGTTTGAGGTTAAACATGCATGAGGCGTTCGATAAGGTTATTAACGGGTCTAGTATTACTTTTCTCACTAGTTTTTGCTAAATTATAGAAATTGAGAAATTTTGACTAAGACAAGTAAAATTGATGGAAAAATCTAAAATTTGGATTATGTTTTATTATTATTGATAGTTTTATTACTGAACCCTTTTGGTATAATAACATGATTATAAAAGAAAAGTGTTATTCTACCAAACTTTAATGTTAAAGGGGCAAATTGTGTAATTAATCCAAGAATTGTACTATAAGTAAACTTTATAATTATTCAAGCATGTGATAACATATTATCTAGTGGGTAAAACTATTAAGATCACATGGGATACACTTGCCGATTTTATAAATATTACTTTAAGCTCAACTACTACCTAATGGTATGCTGATTATATTGAGATTGTTGGAACTGGATAAGTATTGGTATAGAAATGCTTGAGTTATGTTATTGCATAGACACATGGTAAAGATGGGGTACCAAAAATCTGGTTATTAGTGCACAGACCCACGGTAAGGTGGGGTGCGTTTATGAACGTATTATTCCGTCTAGTACCGGTATTAGGTCGAGGAGGAGGAGGATATGGATGGACGTTTATACAGTTATCATGTGTGTTACACGTGGATAATGATTGACATATATTGCAGTATAATAAACGGATTTTCCTCATTAATTAATGTAATCTTGAAAATTCTTGTTAATGAATTTAAGGTAAATAAAAAAATTTCTTACATTGTGATATGTCCATGCATTACATTTCCCTTTCCCTATAGTTTTCACTGGGCTAGTCGTGTCTCATTCCCTCATTTTCCTTTCAGGTACACCTCGTGTTTTGGGTAGAGGTCGTGGTTCAGGTCCGAGTTCCTCTTAGAATCTTCTCTGATGCCTCTATGGATTTAGTTGTCATTTTATCTTAATTTGTGGTACTTATAATATTGAATTTAGTTTGGGTACTTTATACTACTCGTGGATGTATTAATTCGTGTTATTGTCAGACTTGAATTTGTGTTTGGATTTTAGCATGTTGGAAGATTATGCTTGAATTATTATATTAGACTATTTCGTATTTCGATTGAAATCCAGTTGAGAAGTATTTTATGTAATTGTTATGTTTGTTAACATGATGGTTTTCCTCATGTTACGAATACTTCATGCCGAATTTTCGTTGGATTTCTCTACCTTTGATTAAATCATCGATTGTATACTTTTATTTATCCGCTGCTAATTAAATGCAGCATCCGTTAACACCTGCTTAATTCGGCGGGTTGTTACAGTATTGAAGAATGCCACATATAAAGAACCTTGCATGGCATGTAGCTTATGCATACAAACAATCATAATTTAATAAGTGCCTTGATGACATAGAGGCTGCAACTTCTAGGACAAATAGATACTTACTAAACATTGGTCCTAAGCTATGGAGTAGGTCACATTTTGATACAATTTGTAACAGTGATTACTTGACAAACAATTTCACTAAAAGCTTTAACAGCTTTATTTTGACAACAATGGACAAGTCTATATGCTCAATGGTACTTGGGATTTCATTTATATGAAGAAAATTATGTATGACAGAAATATATATTGTAGCAACTGGGATAGCGATAGGTTGGTACCAAGAGTTTCGAAAAAAACTTGATGAATACAAAAAGAAAAAAAATAACTTCATCACGGAGCCTTTAGGAGATGGGACATACTATGTGAGGAAGTTTATTGGTAAATGTTGGACTGTAAACATGAACAATCATGAATGTGGTTGAGGTGAGTGGTAGATCACTAGTTTTTCATGTGCCCATGCAGTTTGTTTGCTTTGTCATAACAGGCTACCCATTTCAGTTACCAAGGTGGACCCATTTCTAGTAAAAGAAAGGGTGGGTCTACAAATGGTAGAGCAGTGAGGGGTAGTTTAGTCGGGGTGGCTTTGTTAGTGGTGGTTCAGTGAAGGTGGGTCAGCTAAGAGTGGGTCTATTAAGGGTGGAGTTGTTAGGGGTGGAAGTGGGTGCCATTTAAATGCAGATGAATGTTTTACACATTCCACAACCACCACCCTCACTTGAAAATCTAGCTACTACAAATGCCAAAGCTAGACCAAGAAAAAGTACTTTGTACCCATATCTATGCCATATATCCCTTGAAACATGATGTTTATGTTTGTTTTTTGTACTAAGTAAGCTTTTGTTAGTTTTTTATCCAACTATTTTTGAAGTGTATATCTTCTTTTTGTACATGCTTAAAAGTGTTAGCATTGTACATGAGAATGTTTATATATTAATGCAAATATATAATTACATTATATTATATATAGAATTTTTGGCTCATTATCTCAATTACATCATTCACTTGTCCTTTGTATGTAATTTTCCTCCCATTTTCTTCCACTATCACTTTCATATTTGCATTTTCATTTATGGCTTGATGGTGCTTCTTTTACTTGCTCTTTTTGTTGAGGTGAATCAGCCCATTTAAATGCCTTGCATTTTGGTTGGCTTTGCATTTATGAAACCTACATCTATAGCTATGCTCTTGAGATGACCAATAGAAGGACATCTTTTGTAGACAACTATATATACATGCCATGTTCTTCAAATGACAATTTTTAGCCCAATGCCTTTCTCCACCATAGTGGAAGCACTGAAACAATGGTTAAGTGGGGGTGCGTTTCGTGGTTAATATATCAGTTTTAAGTGTAAAAAATAAACAATGTTCATACCTTAAATTTGGTAGTTGAGCTCCCACCATTTCCACCCATTCTTATTGCTTTAGTCTTGTGCTTTTAGTTGGAAAAATATGCTTTATTTTGGCATCATTTTATACTCTGTTTGGCTGCTTTTTACAAGACGTGCAAGTGAATAATGTGTGAAACGGCTAGTTTGAAGATGGCCATAATGGTCAAGTAATTAAATAAATAACTCAACTAGATGTAATCAACTAACAGTGGGGTGCAAAGTCTAAGGTTTTAAAATATGAAATGGTAAGTCTAATATGGAAGTATTTTCCAAAACTTTTCTTGCAAAACCTATCCTACGAAAATCACAAGATTTTGAGGGAAAGTCTCGAGAAAGTTTAGGTAATTATGTATAAAATATAATTAATACTTATAAAATAATAAAAATGATTAATTAATTGTTGTAATTATTAATCCAAAAATCGCTTATAAAACTTTCAAACTTTTGTTAAATTTTTTGTTTTATATGTTTATATTTATTGTAATTTAGATTAGAAGGTTACCTAATACTTCTTAATATTTTATTTAGGATGACTTTAAATGCACCCACTAGATTAAGGCTTCTCACCCCACCTAAAATTTTTACATTAAATAATTTTTACCTAAAATAACCTAATTAAGATATGTAAATTCACCCCACCAAAAATCCCACGCTATTGCCGCTGTTACCCGAGCGTAATAAAACCCATTCTTCTTTTATTCTTTCATCCCCTTCTTCTCTTATTCTTTTCTCCATCTGCAGCGAAATTAATCGGTAGATTCTTTCATCCCATCTGCAGCGAAACTAATTGGAAGAAGATTGAAGAATATGATTTTGTCTCTCACTTCAAAAGTATGTAAATTTTCTTCATTAATTTTATTTGTTTTGATAAAGTGCATTTAAAATCATCCTTACTCGATTCTGTGTCTTGGGGAACATTTGTGATTTAGCACTTTGGATTCTGTGTTCTTGTAGTAAGAATGAAATTTCCGATTGGCCAGTTTTTTTAGCTATGTTGAGCGTTATTTCGCCTGAATTATTGATGGATTTGTTTTACAGGTAATAAAGATCGCCAGTTAAAATAATATTTTCCAAAAAATTTAGTTTTCAACATTTGCTTGCTTAAAATTAATTTCCATGTAAATTCCGCTCATAATCTAATGAATTCTATACAATTGAATTTTTGTGAAAAGTAACGACAAATTATTCGTCACTAAATGTTCATTTTTATAGAGGTATTACTTTTAATAAACTCACCCCACCTAGGGGGTGAGTTGAAAGATTTTTTCAAAAATTAATGGGGTAAGAAGAAAGTTCTCTCAAAGTGGGGTGAGAAGCCCAATCTAGTAGGTGCAAAAATCACCCTTTATTTATTTTAGTATGTTAGTGATTATTTTGAACTATAATATAATCATATTCATTACTTTTTTTAATCTTAGTTCTTATTTCATTTTATTATTGTATTGTCAACCAATCGCATATAGAAAAATAAGTTTATTTTTCCTTCACTTTTTCTGAGAATAATTTTTTTACTTATCCTCTTTGACAATCAAAAAGAGCTCTAAGAATACAAATTTAAGCCATCCACGTACAATCAGACCCAGAAGTCTATTTTAATTTATGGATGATAGATCCAATCCAAACCGAGCCAATCAGTTTCCAATCATATCTAATTAACGGTTGGATTGAATCAGTTTCGATAACAACATAAAATATAATAACAAAAATAATTTTTTTAAGATGAAAAACAAATTGAGACATGTTGTGAAGAAGTCTTTATTTTTTTGACTTTTTCCATGAAAAAAATTTCTTTGAAATTGAATAATTTTTTTCCACAAAAAGTAATGAAGTTCCATCTACTCATTAAAATGAAAACATCTCATCATATGCCTCTTACTTATTTTCTAACTTCTCACTTAAATCAAATGTTTTTCTTTTCATTTTTGATATTGTTATCAAATGGAGCCTCAAAATTTTAATTTTTCACACAGTAATCAAAGTAAACCAAAGGCAACAAAATATAAAACAACCTCCACCTGTAATACTAAATTGTGATTTTAAACTTAAACATGTAATTAAAGAAGGTTCGATTTGGATTCGTTTTTAAGACCCCTAATGCCGAAATCAATCCAATAAATTCGGTTTTTTGAATCCATGAAATCCAGTAAAATCGGATTGGATTTGTCAATTTGGCCCCTAAGATTTAGCATGTTGATTATGTCCAGAAAAGAAAATTTATGGGGTCCAAACAAACCAACCCTTTCAGATCAAAGACACATTTATATAATTTTTTAGGGTTTACATCTACTATTGTACAGGAAGGAGCAGTATTCACTCAATGAAGAAGCAACACAAATTTAGTAGTGGATTATTTCTCTGTTTAGAGGATTTGAAACCCACAGTAGCCTAAACACCTCTCACAGCTCATCCTGCAAGAACAACCAAAATATTCAAGGTTATAAATTAAATAAATAAGTCGAAAGCCTAAATGTGTTCCCTAAGGGTAAATAAGTTTGGGTGCATGATAAACTCCTTTCGAATTACGAGCCTCACTTTTCTTTTCGGTGCGTCCCAAATTGAGAGTGGCATTTTCATTTATATGCTATAAAATACTCCGTCCGTCTCAAACTGATAATCCCATTTTGACTTTAGTATTTTTTTAGAAAAAATACTAATCTCAACCTAATCGATGGTCATGTATACAACTTATTTTGTATCGTGAGATTTACTACATTTACTATGTCTCAAAAAAGGAAATGAGACCTTCAAGTTGAGGCATCCCAAAAAAGAAAGTGAACTATCAAGTTGTGACGGAGGGAGCACATCTGAGTTTCACACTTTTTCAAGATAAAACAAATTTCAACATGATCAATGGTTAAGAACATAATTACTTTGCTATCATGAAATTGGGAACACTGATTACGTCCCCAAAAGGACACTGAACTCTTAACTTTAGTACATCCCAGAAAGGAATAGCAGACTTTTAACTTGGGATGAACGGCGTATTATATATTATCTTCCCCAGTTGGTATTCTCTGAGAATTTAAACTTCCTTTTTTTTTTGGTTCTACCCATTGGAGCAATGGTGGGGTGAAAGGGGATAGAAATCCCACCAAGGCATGGGTTTGAACCCTGACATAATTGTGAAGGTGGGTTAATCTCATACCAACT
Source organism: Lonicera japonica (assembly GCA_021464415.1). Taxonomy (NCBI): domain Eukaryota; kingdom Viridiplantae; phylum Streptophyta; class Magnoliopsida; order Dipsacales; family Caprifoliaceae; genus Lonicera; species Lonicera japonica. The sequence goes on along the minus strand of CM038468.1, from coordinate 8,277,319 downwards.
TCGAATGCTTTAAATCACAATATCAGACGCACACAAACACACACACATACAGGGAGAGGAATTTATTGCTTACATGGTAGTCATCCAGATAATCACGGGGATCATGCTGCAATACAAAGATTTTCAGTTAAAAATCCACTTGATGATAAATAATAGCTATTTAGCAAAATATCCATAACCATGACTGATGAATCTGGATTGAATGGTATCATATTAAGGATCAAGAGATAGACTCGTGCACAGTTTTTGCTTAATTGTTTTTTGACATTAAAAGATCCAGCTATCATAAAATTTAGGACAACCCAATATTGAAGGATGATGGAGAATTTTCTTATCAAAAAGAGCAAAAAACAAAATCTCCATTGATGCTATTTTGCCCAACTCTTCATCTTCCTCCAGTCTTTTGTCCTCCTATTCAATTTGTTGATTTACATCTTATATCCAAGTGGGACATGGAATTCTAAAATTACCAAGTGGCAGTGTACCTAGTTGACCTTCCGGGCACTACGAGTAGACCTAGAAATAGGTCGAGGGAATCTTTCTATAGAGGGATCTTAAGGGATTATATAGTGAAATCACTATTTTTGCCCATGGAGTAAGGTCGACCCCACCTAACCACGTATATTTATGTCTCTTCATTTCATCTTTTGTAATTGTGTTTATTTATGCTTGCTTTATTTTTGCCAGTTTCATAATGTGAATATAGGGATCACGTACCACAATTCCTAGCGTCACTAGTGATTTGCATGTTGTGACAAAAGCTAAAAGGAGGAGAGCGAAAATGGGCTCAGACCAACAAACTAGGCCTCGGTCCAAAAAAATCGACCTTTCTCGTTAAGAAATATGGCATATCAGACTAGGCTTTGAAGCAGGACTTCTATCTTATTCTTATGAAGAACAGAAAAAAGGAAATGCACTTTCACATCACTTCGGATAAATTACCCACAAAGTCCCATAAGCAGATTAATAGATTATTGATTCACTATTTGAACCCTTTGGGTTCCTGTTTAGTGAACCAGTCTCTTTAGGCTAGTTTGTCAAACAAGTTCGCGTCTATGTATTCATTTTCTGAAGTCACAGGTGCGGTTCTTTTGTAGCCTCTGCCCTACATAGATAAACTCTCTTTGGTTTCACGAGTGAGAGGCACCTTCTACTAAAAGAATTTAATCAAAACCATTATCTCTTGCAATTTTGATTCCCAATATTATGGAGATATGTGGTGTCGTACATTGTAATTTATTCATCTTAAAATTTGATTAGTTTAAGAACTGAACCAACACAAATTTAACTACTTTTGAACTAAACATTTTTCCCTCCTAAAGCAGAAGAAATTAAGATAAGACCTATTGCTTCTCAAGATCATTCTTGTTGGAAGTCATGATTTTATTATTTATGGCACTAGACTAAACTATGGAATTGATTTTAGTTATGCCATTGTTTTATTGTCTTTGGTCAAAAGATATCATAGATGGAAGATTTTATTAATTGTCTTCCTAAGTATATACCTTATTGATCAATGGTGAAGTTAATCAACCCTAGTTAGTTTGGACTAAGGCTTATTTTGTGTCTTATTTACACTTATATACCCATTTTTGGAATTTTTGTAATCAAACAATTATTAATCTCGTACCAGCTACACTTACCAGCGTCAATTACCGGTTATTCGTACCGGATGGATTGGTTGCAACCGGCATAATTATCCAGTATTGAAGTCGGTAAGAATTAAGAATATCATTTCCTTATTGGTATAATCCATATTATAAAATTCCACTATTCTGTTCCAGCTCAACAATGAAACCAAGAGATCCACTAAATATGATTTCAATCAACCAGGTTCATCATCAAGAAAAAAGGAAAAATCCCAAAGAAGATGAAATAGTTGATTTTGATAATCAGCAGAAAATTAAAAAATTTCTTTTTCCAAATTAAAAGAAGACGGTTTTTCAAATTAGGAGGCCATACCCTTCTATGGCGCCTATTTTTCTTCCTCTTTTCGCCTTCCTCCTTCGCTCTTTTTGCCTCCTGCATAAATTCAGATTTTACTTCAGAGAAAATATTCATCAAATGGAAGTGCTATTGCAAAAGCACTATAGGCTTCTCCCAAAGCAAATGACGCATTGAATTACAGACATTGTGCTTCGAGGATAGTGCATTTGCTCAACAGCCCTACGTTTTGTAGAAATGAATTAGTAGCTTAGCTAGTTGTCAATCACCTCTTCTTCTCGAGCTCTTCTGACTTTCTCTGCCTCCTCAAAAACCTCTTTTTCAAACTGAATTTCATCAAAGATAAGAAAAAGAAGAAGTCATTTAATGCTTACAAGGGGATAAACTGTAAAGTAAATTTGAAAGAGCGGTGACCCACCTCCCTGTTCTGGGCCCATATTTCTTCCACAACTTGCTTTGCGTATTGTGGGTCATCACAAATCAGAATGTTGTCAAATACTGAACCAGCCTTTACCTGTAGCGATGTGAATCATGAAGTTCAAATATGTAAGATTGATGAACAAATTTTTTTATCTACTAGTGAACTCATAAAGGATCTTGTCAATTTTTTTTCCTAAACTATCAAACAAGAATTAAGCTGCATAAGTTGTGTGTGCGAGTCCCACCAGTAACCATTTAAATTTACGTAAACACCTGGGTTCCCCCCCAAAATGGCTTAGCTAGCCGAAGTTGTAATTTGGGTTCCTTGAACCCGCATATAAGTCAAGGATCTCCCCATTACAACACTGATGCGGGATGTGGATCGTTAAAGACTCCCCCAATTTAGATCCAAAAATCTTCATTAGGGGGCTCACACACCAACGATTCTGGCTCATTGTCAGCCTCAAAACACACAATTACCACACAAAGGGAAATTTCTTCATATCAACAAAAGCCAGAACATTAATTCCATAACAAAAGCTGTACACTATCATTCGAGACCATTCAACTAAAGCCTTACACAAAAGAATATAGTTGAAAATAAGAGGAGTAATGTGTGTTACCTGCCAAACATCAATGCCTACATATTTTATTGGCTTGAACACGTACAGATCAGGGTCATCTTCAAAGTCTGCAGAAAACACACAAGTGGTGTACTTAAACTCATGCTGGTTATTTGAAAGGAATACAAAGTGTCAAAGGACAATTTTTTCTGCCGTCCCATCCAACAGAAATAGCCGGGGGAACAAATCAGTTTAAAGAATTAATGAATTATAAATAGCTAAAAAACACTTTAGGCAATGCATGCTAGATAACTTGTTACTTGCTGTGTTACCTAAAAAAAAATTCTAGTCTATATTCTTTTAGAAGAAATAGATAAGACACCAAAAGAAAAAATATTCGAATATTATTTCCCACCAGAGTCCTTCCAAGCTCAGACCTCTGCAGTTGGGTATACTTGATTTCATGAACTGGTTTGGAAGTTGCTGTCTCCATTAACTTGACTTTTTACATAACGATATTTTAACCTCGGAGAAATTTGGCTATTAATAATTACCTGGATTATCAATCCATGGAATCTTCCACTTCCCTTTATAGTTCGGGTTCTTGATTCTCTGTAGCAACGAAAGTTAAGAATTGCACGGGGAATTGAAAAGTAAGGAAAATAGAATAATATTATGAAAGTAGAGTTTGAGAGAACCTTGCGTCTCCATGGTCCTTTGTAGGCTGGATTCGGGACTTTGGGTGGTCTCCATATCCCATCATCTTCTTCGTCCCAGTCAGCCGGCTGCTCAAAGGTAACGGCAAGAAAGAAAGGGATTTCAATCTATTACTCATAACCAATATTGGCTCCATCCTCAAATTAATAATCGCTCTTTACTTACCACTATGTCTCTAATTTATACTCTTGTTTCCTTTTTGGGACATCAATATACCAAATCTCCCAAAAAGGAAACAGGAGTATAAATCTGCCATTGACTATTGTTTTTTTCGTTTCCAGGCTGGTTGCTGGTTGTGGACTACTCGTCCTCTTCCACTCTATTTTGCTTGTATTGGTCATTTTTTATCAATATAAGCTTTTTGTTTCCGATAAAAAACAAAAAAAATGTACCAAATCTCACAATAGAAAATAAGTTGCGTTCTTGACCATTGAGTAGATTGAAATTAGTATTTTCCTAAAAGTACAAAACTTAAAGTGGTAATATTAATTGGTACTTAATGATCATCATTTTCAATGGAACCAAATTCCATTTGGATGGCCACACAACCCATCCAAATTCTCAAAAAGGTTGAAATTTCTATTCTCACCCCCACCCAACAAAAACAGAGAGAAATTGAATTCCAAGAAAATATTGCTTAATCTTTACTTTTTCATTTACTTTTTCATCTGTTGGTGTTTGATTGGTACCAGAACATGGGAAATGCATTAATTTCCCGGTTGAGAATAACCCGAACCTTTCAACAACATTTTCAGACAAACCCAATTGCTGGCAATGCAATGGCAGGAATGTAATCTATTCTATCCCATTTCCATGCAATAGAAAAACACCCTCAAGAGAAAAGTACAAACTAGAAAACAAACAACTGAGGTTAAAGCCTTAAAAAAGAGGTAATACTACTGTACTAGAGCAATCAACAAACCTTTTTTGCCTTTGGATCAGGTATCTCAGTTGGAATTTTGTTTCTTCCCTGCAGTGTCAAGACGGGTCATAAGATTGTGAAACTCATATGCAGAAGCATATCACTACGTCAAAAAATAAAAAGAATGGGAATAGGGAAATACCTCCGGTTTGACATCATTAGGATCATCAATGTACTCTCTATCATCCCAATCTGCCGGCTGCAAGAGAAGGGAAGTTAATATATTTTCACTTTGGTGGAAGATAAGTTGAATTCTCAGAAAGCTTGATCTACGAAAGCGAAGCATGCATATGTTATGGGAAGGGGAATTTCTCTAAGGATGTGTTTGATTGGAAAAACTTTTCATTGAAAACTCGGAATTCATGTACTTTTCTTCTTTTGATAGTGTTTGATTACCTAACTTTCTAGGCAATTGCGATTCCACCTAACTCCATGGCACAAATAAATGACACACTTCTTGGAACTTGAATTCCTACCCTCACCCATGGTAAATGGATTCTAGGTAAGGTGGAAAAGAGCTCAGAGGCAAAAAGTTGAATTCTAGGTAAAACATGGGGAACCAAATGTTGGAAAATGTGTTATCATTGCATGGACAAAGTACACACTTTTCACCTAAAAAATAAATATTATCAAACACCTGTAAATGCTTTTCTATGGAGTTTAATTGTCTTGAAAAAGAATTGCCTAGAAATTAAACAATAAACATTTTCTACTTTAATTCCATGTTTTCAATCAAGCACACAGCAATGTCTCTAAAAAGCCAGATATTTTACTTGAGAACAATTCATATTGTATGGTGCCATGCTCCAATTTGGATACGTATGTTCGGCTAATGCCATTATGCAGATAAATAGTACACAACATAACGCCTGTTTGGTTAGAAGTGAATTAATGTTCACCTAAGTGGAAGGTAAAACGCTGCAAATTTTTTTTCCATCTTTTCAGTACTAAAATTGTTAATTGCTTTGGTAAAATTATTAGAATAATGGAGAAAAAAAAATCAATGGTCAACATTTTCTAGAATAATGGAGACAAAATCAATAGTCAACAAAATATGATAAGCCAATTTTTTTCTGCATTCCATAATTTCTTGAAGTTACAGCTAATGGACAGCACACATGGCTTTGGTTTGCTTTGGTTGACTTTTGATTGGATTTGGTTAATTTTTTCAAAATAGCTAAGGAGGTGGAAATTTAGGCGGTGCCATATGTTTTGGTTCATCTATAAATAAGGCATTAGGCCTATACTTTTAATACAGCTTGTGTGATTTGTATGATATGTGAGATTTTGTAGAGAAAAATTAGAGAGGGAGTAAATAAGAGTGAGAAAAATATAAGCAATTTTTCTAGGTGAAGTAAAATTGCAGTGTCTATTTTTGAGTATTGATAGATACATAGTGTGCGTGTATAGGTCAGTTGACCAATCTTATAAATCACTCCTCTTTCGATATAGTGAATTTGGAGTTGCTCCGTGGACTAGTGGCAATTTGCCAATATCAAGCAATTCCTTGTGTTGTGAGATTAGTGTAATGTTGTGCTAAATATTTTTTGATTGTGCAATTTTCTTTTGTCATTTGTATCTCAAGATCCTAATTGGAAACTAGTAGCGTTTAGTTTTCCCAACAACTGCTATCAGAGAGCTAGGTTCAAGTGGGAGCAATCGCAGAAGACGGAAAAGGAATCGACAAGTTCAATGGTACGGACTTCAGTTTTTGGAGAATGCAAATCGAAGACTATTTGTACGGGAAGAAGATGCATCTTCCCTTTCTTGGCACAAAACCAAAAACGATGTCAGATGACGAGTTGACACTTTTCGATCGGCAAATGCTAGGAGTCATCCGTTTGTCGCTGTCAAAAAGTGTGGCGTTCAATGTGGTGAATGAAACAACCACTAAAGGAATTATGTCAGTGTTATCTGGCATGTACGAAAAGCCGTATGCAAACAATAAGGTGCACTTGATGAAAAAATTATTTAATCTGAAGATGTCAAAAAATTCTACAGTTGCGGAACATTTAAATAATTTCAACATCATTATCAACTAATTGTCTACCGTTGAAATCAAGTTTGATGATGAAGTTCAAGCCTTGATAATTTTGGTTTCGCTACCAAATAGCTGGGAGGCCATGAGAATGTCGGTGAGTAATTCTGCTGGGAAAGAGAAGCTAAAATATGCAAACATTAGAGATCTGATTATAAATGAAAAGATTTGCCGAAAAGATTTCGGTGAATCATCTAACTCCGGTTCAGCCTTAAATGTTGAAGCAAGGGGCAAGAACTTAACGCAAGGATATGGTCGCGGCAGAAGCATATCGATGAATGACAGGTCAAAGTCAAAGCAATGTTTTAAAAAACGGTCGACTCGTACGAGTCGACTCGCGAGTTGAGGCGAGGCGGCGCAAGGGCGTATCGAGTCGTACGAGTCATCTCCAAAAACAGATATTTACGAGTCTTGCATCTGAGGCGTACGAGTCAACTCGTATACGAGTTGACTCGCTTGAGGCGTACGAGTCTGCAACGTTAGTATTTTCACCTTCTTCTTTTTTTTACTTAATACTATTATTTGGTAAAAAGCCCTAGACAAAGAAAGGAACAAATCGTCTCTCACAACACAGCTGAGCAACTCCCTCCGTCTCTCTCCCTCCGATCGTCTCTCTCCTCCATTCGTCTCTCTCCCTTGGATCGTCTCTCTCTCCAATCTCCAGTCCATCCCTCTTTACGCAAGAAAGGACCGAATCGAAGGTATTAATCAGTTAATCTCCAATCTCCACTTCGTTTTTTTTTTTGAATGTAACCGGTTGCTTATGCTCTGTTTTTTTTTTCCCTGTTTGTTTGGGACCTTTGGGTTATGCTCTGTTTGTTTGGAATGTAAGGTTTAATCCTTTATGGCTTTTTTTTTTCTGGGGGAACAAAGCCTTCGTGGATATTTTTTTTTTTCCGATTACTTATGCTTTGCTTGTTTTTCTCTGTTTGTTTGGATTTTGGAATGTAATGGTTAATCCTTTTTTTTTTTTGGGGGAACAAAGGCTTCGTGGTTTTGCTTTTTTTTTTTTTTTATTTAACAAATGGAAACTGTTTGTTTTTTTATTTTTGAAGAAAGGCTCTATTTTTTTTTTTATTTTGAACAATGGTGAATCTTTTGTACACTGTTTTTTATTTTTTTTAAGTGTTAATAATATAAAATTGTATTATTGTTATATAACATTGTTAATATTGTGTAAGATAAATTATATATTAAACCTGAGATTTTTTAATTGCATAAAGGGAAGAGATTGCAATTGGTGGATGAAGAAGGTGAATGGGAGGATCTCGAGTCGGGAGAGGAGGAGGATGATAGGGCGATTAGATATGACGACGACTCTATGGATGATCCTTTGAGTGGTGAGGAAAATGAAAATGAAGAAGTTGATGAGTTCTTCAAACCATTGGACACGGATGATTCCCTATTTAAATTTGATTAGGAAAACTTGTTTGTGCTACTTTTTTTGTACTTGTCATAACTTTTGGGTTGAAGACATTTGTTTTGTGTTGTTTTGTAGGTGTTTGATGATGAATTATGACGTGACTTTGATGTTTTTATTCTAGTTATTGTTGAACTATTAGTATTATTAATTATTATTGTTTTACTTTGTGTTAATTTATTATTTTATAATTTTTTATATTTTTCCGTTCCAAAAAAGTTGAGGCTTACGCCTCGTTCCGCCTCGAGGCGTACGCCTCGCCTCATTCTAGCAAAACGCCTCGAATACGAGTCGCGAATTTTAAAACATTGAGTCAAAGGGCTTCAAAGAATTTCAACAAATCTCAAAACCAGAGTAATCAAAAGGTTTTTGAGTGTTGGAATTGTGGTAAAACTAGACACTACAAAAATCAGTGTCGAGCACCAGAAAATGCTACAGAAAAGAGACCGAAGCAAACGTTGTTGCAGAATAGTCGGGCAACGAATTAATATGCTCTATGGAGAGCAAGACGGAGTCATGAGTGTTAAATTTCGAAGCATCTTTTCACACCACTTCAAGCAGAGAATTCTTCACAAGTTACGAACCAGGAAACCATAGAAAGGTGTATCTTGGTGATGATCAGCCATGCAACGTGGTCGGCAAAGGCGAAGTGAAACCCATTTGACTGCAATAGCACCTATTGTAAAGACATTACCATTATTGCTTCTTCTATGTTCTATCTCAGCAGCAAAATTTGAATCTACAAATCCTTGGAGTCTCAGCTCGCCCTTATTGAAACATAGGCATTTGTTAGCAATACCTCGTAGATATCGCAATACCCACTTAACAGCCTCCCAGTGCTTCTTGCCAGGATTTGTCATGAACCTACTAATAGCTCCCACTGTATGGGCAATATCTGGTCTTGTGCAAACCATAGCATACATCAGACTTCCGATGGCTGAGGCATATGGTACCTTAGCCATGAAGTTTATTTCTTCATCGCTCTTGGGAGACTGGTCCTTGGATAATCGAAAGTGACTAGCCAAGGGTGTGCTAACTGGCTTAGCATCACTCATGCTAAACATGCTAAACCTCTTCAAAACACGGCCAATATACTCAGCCTGAGACAACTGCAAGACATCCCTTTGCTTGTCTCTATTGATCCTCATTCCAAGAATCTGCTTCGCTGCACCCAAGTCTTTTATGTCGAACTCACTCGACAACTGTTTCTTCAACCTTCTGATTTCATCCATATTTGAACCTGCTACTAACATGTCAACATAAAGTAACAAAATGATGTAATTGGATTGAAACCTTTTGAAGTAACAGCAATGGTCAGTGTTGCACTTGTAATAGCCATTCATTTGCATGAACCCATTAAACTTCTTGTACCACTGTCTTAAATCGTGTTTTAAGCCATACAAGCTCTTTTACAATTTGCAAACTAGTTTCTCCTTCCCCTTTATTGAGAAACCTTAATGCTGCTGCATGTATATTTTCTCATCTTAATTACCATGGAGGAAGGCAGTTTTCACATCTAACTGTTTAAAGTGCAAATCTTTTACTACAACAATACTCAAAACTGACTAAATAGTAGTCAGATTTACAACTGGCGAGAAGATATCAGTGTATTCAATCCCTTCTTTCTGCTGAAAGCCTTTGACCACCAATTTTGCCTTTTGGAATCTGGTGATAGAAAAGGTTACTAAAAGGCTCAAAGGGTGGTTCAAATGATGTTTATCTAAAAAAGGGGAATTTACCCTCATTCAATCGATTCTTGATAGTATACCTACATACTTTCTTTCAATGTTCAAGATCCCGGTTTCAGTGGCCAAGACGATTGAAAAATTAATGAGATGTTTTTTGTGGGAAGGAATGAATTAAGGAAAAACAAATCATTTAGATGAGTGGGAAACGGTGTCCAAATGCAAAGAGATGGGAGGGCTTGGCATTGGCAATTTGATTAAAAGGAACGAAGCATTGCTTGGCAAATGGCTTTAGAGATTTCCAAAAGAACATAGTGCTTTTTGGCACCGTATTATCATAAGAAAATATGGAGTACTCGAGAACGGTTGGGATGCGAATAAAGTAAGCAGAGGAACTTTCAGAAACCCATCGCGTTCATAACCACGAAATATTATGCATTCGTAACCTAGAAATAATATTTCATTTCCAGGACCAAACCAAACAATAACTGTCTGCAATACCTTTTTTGCATGGATGTCTTTGATTTTTGGAGGAGGTAAGATATCCCAGTCAGTGTACAAGCTTCCAGAATCTAATTCGCGATTATCAACAAGGACACTATATGTTGCATCAGGCCTTAAAATAAAGGTGTAGAAATGAGTTAGCTTATCAGTTTGACATTGTAGTTCCTTTTTTATCGGATAATTCTGCCCCTGGTAGGAAACTATAACGTGAAGCTTTTTTGTCTGCGTCCCACATATATCTGGCCCAAACATCAAACTGCATAACGAAAGGGAAGTTATTGGTGAGCCGATAATCTTGTATTCTAATAGAGTAAAGACGAAAAAAAGGCTGGAAAAAAAAAAGCTCAAGTGCACAACTTTTTGTGAGCATAAGCAAGTAAAAACACTTGGAAAAAGAAATTCAAGACCACAAGCACTAATGAGTAATAACACAAAACAAATACCGAGAAGAATTGTATGTATTTTAGAAATTAAACCAACGTAAAAATTTACAATCATAAAATAGGTTTAGTAGATAAGAAACCAGTTATCAGGCAAATACACAACGCAATATAATGTGTAGTTTGGAACAAAATATGTAATGATTCTCAGAATAGTTCTTTTTCGAGATAATGTTAAATGAGAGAGACCTGTAGGGAGTATCACCACCATATTTCTTCTGATTGACATAGCCAGAATGAAGCTTAATGTAACCACCACCGCATTCGATATCCTGTTCAAACTTTATAGAGTATTGAACCACAAGAGTTCTGTCCTTGTTGCTGATCTCGGGTATCTTTGCAGATATGGCGAAATGTTTGGCATCATTATATGTCTGAATACCTGCAACAGTTGGGGTAATCATTAATCAATGATGATCTCTTTACGCAATAAGCAATACAATATACAATAAAATTTCATGGACATTAGAGGAACTTCACACCGATGAGTTTCCAAATGATCTAAGATTATCTTGAGTAACTATCTATGTACATCATACAAATTATTCCTTTGACTGGACTTTACTTTTCTCAGATGCTTACATATAAATGATTAGTATGTTATTTATCAACAAACTTCAGAATTTTTAAACCCCTTGTGCAGTGCCTCCCGAGTAAAATTATCAGACGGCCACAAACTACAAATGGTATCAGACAGAGGTTTAAACAAAAGCCATCAGATGTTCTAACAGTTAAAAATGATAAATCAGGGTTCTTTTTTTGAAAACTCATATTATATCAGCAGTTCAACAGCAAATAAAACACTACATAATTCGTCTTCATCTGTTTTATTTGGAATCCCTAACCCAGAACTAAGTATACAAGAAATGGACAAAGAAGAGAGCATAAAGAGGTTGTGAATTGGCATAATGTGGCATGGTCTGACTGTCAAAGGCCTATATCCGTAGACAAGCTTTTATTTTATGGCTTGTTTCTAAAGGTAAACACACCAACCTTGACAAACTCAGACAGTGGGGATGTATTAATGAAGATATTGCGTTCTCTGCAATACTAGCCTGGATATGAATAATTTGGGAATCCCTCGTAAGAAGAAATGGCGTAAGTAGAAATGCTCAAGACTAGAATTGCAAAAGTAATCTATGTCAATGAAACTAAAGGAGAAACATTTATGGCTAAAATGAGGAGATTGACCCTTGCTAGTGCTGTTTACCAAATTTGGAAAGGAAGAAACACAAGGATATTCAGAAGGCTATCTATAATTGGAGGTAAATTGTCAAGAACACAGAAGAAGACATTAGGGATATAACGTGCAAATGGAGAATTTGTAGAATTTTCGAAAATCGGATCATTTGTAAGGAATGGTTCTTGAATGATGTTGTTATGTTAGGGAGTTAGGGAGTTAGGTGCCCAGTAGGACTGTCTACTGGGGGCTTTGTTGAATTCCACTTTATGCTTGTAACTTGGTCATTTCTCAGTATATTTACATTTTAGCCAAAAAAATAAATCAAGAAAGCAAATGGAAAAGGTATGCAGGCCAAGAAACCAAAAGAAAAAACTGCATCCACAAAATAACCCTCCCTATGAAAAAGACAGGAAAAATGAGAAGGTAAAACTTGAAGTCTCTTCCAAACAAGATCCAAAAAATTCAAGAGAAAGTAAAACAAACCCAATTAGGTCTCACGAATCTGGAAGACAAAATAAATCAAAAGACTACGGGGTGTGTTTGATTGCAAGGTTGGAAAATGGCAGGAAAGGCAATTAAATTATATGAGAAGTTAGAAAAGGAGATGATTGATTTGGCGATATGTTCTCTATTTTTTTCTTATTTTCCATGGAAATTTTTCCAACACACCGCCCAAAGAATGGATTCCATGGAGAATCAAAAAAGTAATACAACATATCTCACTAAATCACTCGTCTCATTTTCTACCTTCTCATAGAAATTAGATGTTTTTCAATCATTTTCCAACTTTGCGATCAAAATGCACACTTAATTTTTAGAAGAGAAAGTTTAGGGCCATGGAGCTCTCTCCCACAATGTACTTCCTATTAGGCTCCCTCCAATGGATAACATATTGCACAATTCCCCCACGTAGTTTTCCAGATTATATATATAGTATTATAGTTTGTTTACTAGTAATCGTTCAATAAGTCCTAATATAAACCAGTTTCATAAGCAGAAAAAGAACATCTAAACATTAATCTCAAAAACACTACTTGATCAAATATAATGAGATGTAATTATTGTGTTTTAAAAATCTATGCGTGATAAATTACTAGGTATATGCGATGCATGTGCCACCGGTTCTAGTAAAAAAATAAAGCATCTCATAGTTAACCAGATTCATTGTAATCTTTTTCCCCCTTCTACACAACAATACAAACACAAAAGCTCCAAGATCAGTATATTACCTTTGTCATTTGGATCTGCAGACCATTGTCCTGCGGTGTGCCTAAATGTACCGGCTTTACCATCGCTTCTCTTCCAATCTGATAACACCCACCGGCTACTCCACTCATCTGTTTTTTTTCCACAAGCAAAAATCATAACATAAGCAAAATATTCAGTAATTGCGGGTCAACATGGCATTATCATATCAACCAAACTTGGTGTTTAAGCATTTAAAATTCTTTTCCGCTTGCAATTTCACTTGCAACTTGAAAAACCTAAGTGTATGTAATAATATATTAAAAATTATTGTAACAAGTTCATCAGTAACACTAACTCGGCTAATTGTATAAATTGATAACAACATATTAGGATGTTACTGTAATAGTTACAAGATATGGGGATTAATTTATTTTCTCCACATTTAGGGGAAATTATTAAGAATAAAGGCTCTGTTTGGTTGCTGAGAAAAATGTAAGGGAAATCACAACAAAAAAGAAAATTCAGTAACAATCCAACTTCTCATCAACCAAACCTTCTGTTTAAGCATTTAAATGGCTTTTCCGCTCGCAATTTCACTTAAAATTTGAAAAATCTGTTTGGAAGACTTAAATGAAAAATTCTGAATGTCAGAATAAAAACATGTTCTAAATTTTGTCTATGTTATTTAAAATTTTGTTGGAAGGAATCAACATAAAGTGGAAGTATGGAACTGGAGTGAATTTCTAACTCTAGAATTAGACAATTTCAAATTTTACATGAAATGATATAACTAGAGTTTTCATGAATCAACTTGAATTACCATATTTCGACTGTACAATTTTCACAACCAAACACAAACAAATGTAAATATTGTAAATTTCTAAATAATAAATTATTTAATTCACAAATTGAGGGACAACAAAACCCGCCTTAAGGTGTGGTTTTTTTTTTAAACTTTTGATTACTGACCGAAAACTGCGTGCTGAGTACTGAATGAAAAATCGAAACCGTAATTGCTAAATAATATTAAGTATTTATTTAAAACAATAGTTTAAATTCAGCATTTAGTGTTCAGCTTGTTGATATTTCTCATGCTGAATGCTTAATCATTAAAAAAAAAATAACCATTAACCTCTAATAATTTAAAATATCAAATAACTTATTTCACATCTGAATGCTTAAAACTTTCCATTAAGAATCAAAGACCCCCTTAGACTCTATTTGGTTGCTGAGAAAAATGAAAGAAAAGGAATCAAAGCTTTAACTAAATACTTTCCAAAAATTGAAAAGGAGAAAACAAAGTAAGATTCTGAATAGACATTTCATAACTCTTTTTAACTATTTTTGTTTACCTTCGAAACGCTCTTCAAAGAAAATTTCAGAATAAGCAGATCTGGAAAGGAAAATTAGAAAAAGAAAGAGAAGCTTAAGAGCTTCTTCCATTTTCAGCTGAAGAAGAAACAAATCCCCCACTTCTTCGCCACTTTGAATTCAGTCTCTCTCTGAACTCTGAACTCTGTGAGGTTGGGAGAGAGAGGGGGTGTTAAAGACTGAAAGTCTTGGAACTTGAAGTCTTTCTTCCACTGAGTGGAGAGTTTATTGTATAAAATCCCCCCCCCCCCAACATCCCATCCCATCTTTATAATTGGCCCCACAACTTTGTGGTGATACACATGGGATCATTTCTAAATTTTTTTTTCTAACAGATTATTTGTATAATAAGAAGATGATTTTAAAAAACTAAAAATAAAAATTCTTAAAATGAAGGTTTAAAGTACCTTTTTTTAGAAATTGTACAAATCATACGAGAAGTGTAACAAAAGAATAAATTTTAAAGTGAAAAGTGAAGACTGATGTCACTTGAAAAGTGATGACCGATGTCACTTGAGTTAAAACTCTTAGATAAATTAAAAAAAAGTGTAATAAGTAAAAAAGATCAAGTTGTCTAAATGGTTATAATATATTGTTAGTTGTAATTGTTAGTTGTAAGAGTGCAGTGGTTTAAAAAAAATTAAGTGTAACAAGATTTTGATATATATATATAGGGGAAGGATCTAAAGAGGACCATTTATTTAGTCCTTAAATGCGGACCAATCATTTTAAGGGGGTAAACGGATGAATTTTTTTATGAAACTTGGTGAAGATGATCTCCATGATTAGTAGATCATCTCTACCAAATTTTATCAAAAAATTCAACCAGGAAGTGGGTTATCTAAACATCTTAAATTTTAACGGCCAGAAAAGTGCATATATATCAATTTTTTAATTAACCCTCTTCCCGATTGAATTTTTCAATAAAATTTGGTGAATGTGATCTACTAATCATGAAGATCATTTTTACCAAGTTTTATCAAAAAATTCATCCGTTTACCCCCTCAAATTGATTGGTCTGCATTTAAGGACCAAAAAATTGGTCATCTTAAAGATCCTTCCCCTATATATATATAGATATATATATTTTTGTCTATTGAATCTTTAAATGATTATCTCACCTATTTTTAAATTAAATTAAATTTTATGTAGATACTAGATAACCCATTTATTGTTGTTTCAAAAATGATAACCCATTTATTGTAGAATTTATATATATTGAATTTCATGGAAATAGACTCCATTTAGGAAAATTTAACCAAATGGATACCGGAAGGGAGTCAAATTTTCAACCGATCTTAAATTTTAGGTGCACAAAGTGTACATAATTAAAATGGAGCCCTTGGGACTTTCTATAGGATTGTATCCACATTCTAAATGATTTGGGAGCAATATATTTACTAATTAATTATTAAACTAATAAATAATTAGTCCTTCCTAGTGCAATTGTTTAAAAAAAATTAATGAATAATTAGAACAACATTTTTTTAGAGGAAAATATTAATGCTAAACGTAGTAATAAATTATACGAAAAAATTTGTAAGAATTGACATAGAGAATGTAGGCACATTTGCTCACATCATAAAATAAAAAAAATATATATATTATAAATTTAAATAGGAGTAAAATTTTAAAGACATCAATTTTGTCATAAGTGTTATTCTTTGTTGCATCGTTTACTTTGAATTTTCCAAGTGAATATTTTCCATTTCTCCTTTCGAGTGTGAAAGTGGAAACTCAACACAAACTTGGAAAATGAACTTCAATTTAATTTTCCTAGAAACCCTCACAACTTGACCTATTGTCCTTTTATTTTGACTAACCACTGTAGTATTCTTGCTAAATTTCTGCAGCTAATTAGATTTACAAACAAAAGTGGGGGCCAATTTTTTCATTTTTTTTGGCCTTAGTCTTTACCACGGATTTTCAAATCAACTTTTGCGCATTTTAACTAATCTTTATGCATAAAACAATGATCAGTTATCAATCACCAAAGTGCTTTTACATTTACTAAGACCTAATGTCCTAATCTAAGAAACTCTCGATCGAATTCAATACGATTCGGAGAATTTATTATGTACATGAAAAAAATGTCCCCTTCATCTTTATGGTTGGCCCCACAACTTTTTAGTGATACACATGGGATCATTTCTAATATTTGTTTTTCTAACAGATTATTTTTATAATAAGAAGAATATTTTTAAAAAAGTTTTAAAAAAAATATTGTCTTAAAATGAAGGTTTAGGGTATGTTTGTTCGGTGTCTTTTTTTTCAAATTTTAAAAATTCAACTGAAAATCAACTTTATTTTTATAATTTTCAAAATTTATTTCACTTTACTTTCTCTCTCTAATTTTTTTTAAAACACCGTAACTTTAAATTCAAAAATCAAAATTAAATAAAAAATATATATTTGAAACTTCCTCGTCGATATCTATGAAATAAAATTCATTGGGATTATTTTTTGAAATTTTTTATGAGATTTTTTAGTTGGTTGAAAAAAGCTCAAACAAAAATCAAATTCACTTTTCAACATACTTTTAAATTCTACCAAACACCAAATTTTAAAAACTTAATTTAAAAACTTAATTCAAAACACCAACCAAATATCACCTTAAGTCTCTTTTCTTAGAAATTTTACAAATCGTACGAGGAGGGTAACAAAAGAATAATTTTTTAAGTGGAAAGTGAAGACTGGTATCACTTGAAAAGTGAGAGCTGATGCCACTTGAAAAGTGAGGACCGATGCCACTTGAGTTAAAGCTCTTAGATAAATTGAAAAAAGTGTAATAAAAAAGATCAAGTTGTCTAAATGGTTATAATATATTGTTAATTGTAAGAGTGCAGTGGTTAAAAAAAATTAAGTGTAATAAAATTTTGATATATATATATATATATGTTTATTTTTGTCTATTGAATATTTAGATGATTATCTCACCTATTTTTGAATTAAATTTTATAATAAAATTTTATGTAGATAACACATTTATTGGTGTTTCATAAAAACAAATAGTGTTTCAAAAAAGATAACCCATTTATTGTAGAATTTATATATATTGAATTTCATGGAAATAGACACCATTTAGGAAAATTAAACCAAACGGACATCAGAGGGGAATCAAATTTCATCTGATTTTAGCTTTTTAGGCACACAAAGTATACATAATTAATACACAATATATTTATTAATTAATTATTAAACTAATAAATAATTACAACAACATTTTTTAGGGGAAAAGATTAATGCTAAAACATAATAATAAATTATACGAGAAAATTTGTAAGAATTGACATAGAGAATGTAGGCTCATTTGTTCACATCATAAAATAAATAAAAAAAATCGTATAAATTTAAATAGGAGTAAAATTTTGAAGACATCAATTTTATCATTAGTGCTATTCTTTGACTTTAGCACGAATTTGTTGCATCGTCTACTTTGAATTTTCCAAGTAAATATTTCCATTTCTCCTTTCGAGTGTGAAAGTGGAAACTCAACACAAACTTGGAAAATGAACTTCAATTCAATTTTCCTAGAAACCCTCATAAATTGACCTCTTGTCTTTTTATTTTGACCAGCCTCTTTAGTATTCTGGCTAAATTTCCACAGCTACTTAGATTTACAAACAAAAGTAAGGGCCAATTTTATTTTATTTTTTATTTTCAAATTAACTTTTGCGCATTTCAATTAATCTTTATGCATAAAACAGTGGCCAGTTATTAGTCACCAAAGTACTTTTACGTTTACTAGGACCTAACCTAAGAAATTCTCAATGGTTTTCAGTACGATATTATTTCTAAAGTAATCATTATTTTGTTTTTATATATTACTTTTATCGGCTTATCCTGTAATTAAAACTAGAACTTTTATTTTCAAAATTGAAAATTCTATCCACTAATTATTTTAATATTATTTTATAAATGTATATTTACTTTGTACTGGAATCTTCTACTAGTGAGAAGCACAACCCAAAACTATTTGGTTGAATTCTCAAAAACAATTAAAAACTCTTAACTGAAATTTTAATTGAAAACAATCTACATCAAGATCAAAGAATGTATTAGGTTGAAGTCTCAAAATTTTAAATTTCTTATTATAATCCAAAACTTATTTAGTTTAAGAGTGGATAAACAAAAATAATATTTAAATGATAATACTTTATTAAAGATTTATTCATAATTATTTTTATAATTAGTTTATCCCTAAGTGGTTAGGTTAACTTAATAAACCCGAAATTTGAATTAGTAAATACACAAGTTTCGATTTATTGATATTTCCACACACATGCTTCTTGTGCAATATGGGTGTAGATAAATTAAACAGAATATGTAAAAATTGATAAATAACTCAAGAATTAAGTGTAATTATATGAGAAGAGTTTGAGTCTCATTTTACACTAAAATTAAATGTTTTTTGAAAAATAAAAGTTCTATAATGAAAAATAAAAGTATGACAAAGTTTCAAATTGAGTCGCATATAAATAATTTTAAAATAATAATAATGTCTTTTTTTTAGAAGAAAAATAATAATAATTATGTTAGATCTACATTTCTTTTTAAGCAAAAAAAAAGTTGTAGGAGTAAAATTGAACTTAAAAAATGTGACACGGTTGTTCTTTAACAATTCAATACTATTTTAGCAAGAATTACTTGTCATTTGATAATAGAACTATTGCGGGTGCAACGACTCTTCTTGACATAGACTAAAAACGATAATAGATTTATCCAAAAATAAAGAAATTTAATGATTTTGGTACCACTCACGTACTAATAGAAAACCTAAATTTGGCACATAAGTATATTGTTCTTTTACAATTTATTTATTTATTTATTTTTATGATAGAAGCAATAGTGACACAATACAACCTCTATTTTTTTTATTTTTTTATAAATAAAGGGTGGACATAAACACAAAGTGTTCGATACAATGTTCACATGGATTAAATTCATGACCTCCTTATTATGAAAATAAAGAGAATGCCAACTGAAACACAAGGCCGTTGACAATTATATTGTGCTTTGAATCTTAACTTTCACAAATCTTTAAAAAGGTTTTTTTAACGAGAACTACCATTGTGGTTTTTCTTAAAAATAAAAATAAGAATTTTCGTAAATACTTTGCTTTTTTTTTTAGATACGTAAATAATATGCTTGAAATATGAAAAAAAAAATGTACTTATACACACATAGTGAATGAAAGAACAATTACAAAAATCGTCTCATTAGTTGCTTCTCTCATTTATTTTCTCATTTTATTTTCCCCAGTGACAGCTAAACAAACCATAGCAGCTATCATTTACTTTGAATTTTCAAAATATCTTCAAAATAAACTTGGAAAATGACATTTCAATTGAACCAAACAAGTGCCAATAAATTCCAAACCAAGTTGACTAATTTATCATTTTCCTTCAAAGTTTTCCACTTTAGCACATATGTATTACATTTTTTATTTTTATTTTTAAATTACAATGAGAGAATCGAACACACACTTTTTTTTTCTTTCGTAATATGTCTAAAATACTAAAGTTGTTTTTGATGTGCCGGATAAGAGCATCTCCAATATTGCTCTCTATTTTAGAGAGGAGCATTTTCTCTAAAATAGATAGCATTTTTTGAAGTAAAGAGTTGGATTTAAAAAATAACTCCAACAACACTCTTTATTGTCATTATTTTATTGCTATTTTGTTATTTTTATTATTGTTTTTTCATTATTTATGCTTAATTGTAATTTTATTTTTCTTTTGTTATATTAATCTATTAGTAATTCTAATTTCAACCTTATAATCAAATTGAATAAGATAATCATAACAAAAATAATGAAATTAATAAATATTAAGTATTAAAAAATAATTAACATTAAAGATTAACATTAAAAATTTGACATGAACTATGAAAATAGAAACTGAGGACTTTGTTTGGAAGGATGATAAAAAATTTCTTCATTTTGAAACTCCATTTTTTTTTTGTGAAAAATAAAGTAGCCAGCAATTACGAACATATTGAAAATTTCATAGAATAATTATTAATTGATAATTTATATTTATTATTACTATTTTTAGTATCTTACAAGTGATTAGTACTTATCACAAACAAAAGATAAATTAGTTGCATTTTTAAAGAAAAAGGATAATATTAGTTGCATTTTTAAAGGAAAAAGGATAAATCTAAAAAAAAGAGAGAAAGTAATATCTAAAAAAAAGTTACGTATTTGAATTTTCAATAAAAAAAATAAAAGTAAAGAGCCTCACAGACTTGCCAAATTTAGCGAGCGTAAAGTTCCTCGATATATTTTTTTGCCAAAATACATATTCTATTGGAGATTGTTTTTAAGTAGGTCACTCTTTATTTTATAGAGAATTTTCCAAGAGGTGAGTCTCTTAGAGTTGCTCTTAGAAGGTATAAAATGCTAAGATAATATAAAGATCGAAATTAGTCACATAAAAATTTATATGATAAGATATGATAGAATTATCGGACAAAAGATTAAATGAAATATGCTTGATTTAGTTCGGATTAGACTCCAAACTCTTTCTTACCAGAAACTCACTTTGTGTCACTCGAAAATTCCAACGAAACTCCGGCGCCAAAAATTTGACGCGCCATCAAAAACACTAACACGGATTGACTTAAAGATTAAACAAATGTAGGTCAAGATGACCCATAGCCCATAGTCTTCAATCAATGCCCTAGGCTCCAATCTCTGTTTATCCTATCTCCAACGCAACTTTCGGGTCAATGCACCTTTAAACAGGTTTTCTAAACCTAGGTCAACATTGAATCATTTGTCACTCGTATGTTGTATATGAGTAAAACTCTCTTTCCAATAATTCTAATTGTACATACATTACATACATATATACAGAGGGAAAGTTTCCTGTACATGCTAAACATATATACTATATATACGGATTGGATCTTTTAAGAAGTAAACGAATGAATTTTTTTTTGAAGAAATTTGATTTTTTAATTAACCAACTTACCCCCTCAGAAGTTTTAATCTGTATATATTGTTTGTTTTGTATGAAAAAATGTTCCATATATATAGAGTATATTTCTTATATGAATTGGTCCGTACGAACTGGACCGGACCTTTAGTGACGGTTTTTCGTCGTTTTTAGCGACGGAAAAGGTCCCGATCTGCATAAGAAAATTTCCGTATTTATATTACCATATGATGAGATTACATATGGTATTAAAATATTTAAAGTTAAATCAAATTCAGAGCAATTGGATCGAATTATTTTTTCATTGAGTAGTGCGTGCTACTTTATTATTGTACAAGCTTTCTATATAAACAGTGGGGAATCCGAGTTTGAATTATCACCAAAGTGATTCAAAACAATTGTACTACCGATCAAATAAAAAATAATACAAACAATAAATTAAATGTGTGGTCACACTAATTCATTTAAGTGGTGCAAGCATTTTATTTAAAAAAAAATTAGCCTAACATTCATTTTTTCCATGTTACAAATTTTATCGCAAAGTTATAAAAGTTATGTAGAGAAAAGCTTGGTTCACTACTAAAGCATTTTACAACTAAGTTTTAAAAAAATAAATTTAGTTATGTTTAGGTTGTTCACTACTAAAGCATTTAACTAAGTTTATAAAAAAAAAAATTATTTATGACAACTAGCAAGTGGCCCATGTAGCGCATGAGGTCAAATTAATATGTGAGTTCGACTGCAGTGTGGAAGGATTTTTCCAGCGGCTGACCACTGTTGCGTGAACAGGGATTAGTCGATGTGCACGAAAGATGGGCCCATCTTTTAAATTAATATGTGAAAGTGATGGAAGGATTTTTCTCACTCAATTACATTTCTTAATAAATTCCTCTAGTCCCCTCACCAGAGTTTTTAAAGAAGAAGAAAAAGTGACCACGCTTCCATTATCTCTTCATCATTGTTAAGAATCTAAGAAAGATGCAACAAATAGATTACCTCTTATAAGCTATCAAATTACCCTAAAATTGCATTACAAATTACAAAAGCACCCATTTTAAGTTGATGATGATACTTTTCCGGTAAATAAAAAACTTAGAGAAAATTTACCAGATCTTGGATAAGAATGTGCCATCAGTGATCTTCATTCATCGTCTGTGATAGTTTTTTCACCAGAACATAAATAACGACACGGGGGCTGCAATAATCTGGATGCCACTCTGTTTGATCCACACGCCCAATTGTGAACTCCTTCATTGCAGCTTCTAAGAAGTATTCCAGTATTGCATCTGCCACGGCAAATAAGTACATCTTAGATTTTTGCACTGAAAACCTTTTTTCTTTGTGGGTGGGTGTGGGTGTGGAGCGTTTGAGGGCGTCTCACACCCAGCCGCCAACCGCCCCCCAAGAATTATTCGTAGTGGCAGTGATAACATTGCAGTGGTAAAACTTCTTTTTGTTCTTTTTTGGAATTGTACTAGGGAGGGTGAGGGTGGGTTGCATCATGCCCCCTCCCCCCGCACATCTCACACCAATCTCCTACCCATGATTGAACCCAAGACCTACGTTACATCGGTAAAAGGTCAGGACCACAAATTGAAAAATAATTACTCTCACCATTTCGAAGTTCTCCAGCCAAAATAATTGTTGTTTGGGGCCCACAGAGATCTAGTAGGGTGTCTAACAAGTCTGCCACTGCTCCCTCGCTGTAGATTACGTCTGAGCCTATCACTGAATATAATTTTTTTCAACAATTTTAGAAAGTAACGAGGGTATGCATATATGCACTTATGAAAGAAAACTACCACATCAAAAGTGATTTGCTAGTAGACCAGGAATTGGTAAAGACTAATGTACTATTTAATCAATTCAAGATAGGAGTAGAAGTAAAGATGTCAGAAGCAAGATAGCATTTGGTAGGTCCACTTACACGATAAGGTGAATAAGGGAATACTTGGTCCGAAAACATTCAATGGTTTATAACAAACGTACAAATAAATCATAACAGGGCTACAACCCTTAACACGGTCTGCTAACCCAACATGACACGAAATCAACAAGATTGTGAGCGTGAAATGTACAATTGTGTCCTAAACAGAGGAGGTAGAGTGGAACAAACACAACCTTATGTCCGTGTCTCGGATTCAATAGCAATTTGGCACTTAAACAAGTATGTTTCAGTTGTAACCAATCCAAATTTTGCAATTGAAAACATCAAAGAACACTGGTGATCCCATGCCTCCAATTCATGGTATTTAGAGTCTATATTCATACTTCAATAGATGTAACACTATAAACAAGTATCAAGTACAGCTAACGGTATCAATTATCTAAAGTCCCTTTACATCCCTAAATGAGATCAAACAAACGAAGAACTAAGATGAGGCAAGAGTTGAATCCAGAACCGCATTACAAGCATATTTTGAAGCATGGATGCAAACGCCAAGTGTCCGTCTAATTGCAAAGTTGGAAAATGATTGAAAAAACAATTATTTTTTATGGTAAGTTGGAAAAAGAGATTATTGATTTGGTGAGCTGTTCTCCATATTGGAGAAGGTTTCTTACCTGCCACCCACAGAATTGTATTCATGGAAAACCGAAAAAGAGAGATAACATATCACCAAATCACTCCTCCCATTTTCCATCTTCTCATAAATTTTTTTTTCACTCACTTTCCAACTCTGCATCCAGAGACTCAAATACAAACTCGAGAACATATTGTGTCCACAAGGAATTAATCCAACACACAAATAATGAACATACAATACAAAGAATGCCCAACCAGTGTAACCTGGAGCATTGGTCTCTCAGGTACATAGCTTTAGTTTGTTATTTGTTTTGGATCCATGAAATATTGTTTTTCTTTTACCAACAGGAGACCATGAGGTTATTTAGAACTCTTCCTAAGAATGTGATGATACTACAAGTGTATATTCAATAAAAAGCTTACTCAACCACTATGGAAAGGTTTTGGAAAAATACATAAATGTATAAGCAAAAGGTCTCTATTAGCTTGATTATTACTAAATTCAGAAATATAACCAAGTTTCTCAACCACTTTTGTTAGCATATAGGTTTGAGTCATGCCATCGTGTCATTTCTCCTTTTTCCAGGTCTAGTCATGTCTGGCAAAAAGCCAAAAATACGACCCAAGAAACACATATTGCCAACCCTAGGTTTTGCTTTAAAGGGTCTGGCCTATTGACAATTAGGTCAATCAGAAACTTATATAAATAAGCTTGTTTATAGGTAACAGAACCTGAAAACCAAATCAAACAATAAATAGATCGGGTAAGGTTGAACAAATTTTGAACAATGTTGTAAAAGGCGTTGGGCCAACCTAGGGCGGCCATAGCACCCTGAGCCCCTGAGCACCTTAGGCGGTTAGGGGACTTTAGTTATTCCTTTATTTTATTAACATAATATTATACTATAAGAAATCAAACTTTACTTCTAGAAAAGGCATAAAAGTTCAAGCAAACATTTACCATATTTCAAATATAAATGATTGATTTTAGAAAACGAGGAGCGAACCTAATATGATATAAGCCATTGCAGGGCTAGGCGGGCTAGGCGGGCTAGGTGGGGAATTCTAGAACATTGGTTTTGACACAGCACAACATAAACCTAAAATGATACAAGCCATTGCTAAACCTATTAAAAACCCTCCCCGACCATCAAAATTTGTCAAAGACATCGAAATGACCACCAATTGACGAAGTGATAACTGACTTTAAGTGAGATATAACTAATGTTGTGTGGAGTAATCAAATGACATATTAGACGGGAAAGAAGGGAGGGGAAGGAGAATAGATTCATCTTACATGCATATGATCATATTGACGTTAGAAAGAAAGCGAAAAGGGGTGACAATGATGAAATATTGGAAGAAACGTAAAAAAAAAGGAAACTTTTTAGCGAAGAAGTAGAAGAGGATGAGAGTCCATCATGTCAACTACTCTTCACCCTTGACGGCAATTAGTGGAAGCTGAAAATGAAGATATTAAAGTATCTATCTAGGAAAAGAACAAGAAAAATTATGTACTACCAATTGACAAAATGCATTCTTCTGCAGCCATCCGGCCCTAATCTATTGGTTTGTCGTTTGGTAGTTTAAAATCGACCTTGGAGTTGGTCCTAGGGTTGATTCCTATGGATCCTAATTATTGCTCAGGTGGTCCATATACAGACCTTCAACAGTCGAGCAGTTTTACTAGTTTTTTTATATACTAACCAGGAGTTGTTTACATGAACTGGTGAGAACAAATAGGAGGGTTTACACATGTATTACAGATCACTCAAATTCTCCAAGATTCTAGATACCACGACTCACAAAAAGAAAACTATATTCCATCCATCCGAAATTAAGAGTCCCTATCTGATTTTCACACTTTAAAGGGCGAATTTATCTCAGCTTAATAATGTTTAGAAAGCAGAAAAATAACTCGTTTATTATCAGATTTGGTGCATTTATTATACCCAAAAGGAAACTGTTTAATTTGGGACATTAAGCACGGATCCATATTCAATTCGTATTAGATATGGATACATGTCTGATACACATATGAATCAGATGTTTTCTCTAATTTCTTTGAAATTCAGATACATGGATTACAATGTTATAAAGTACAAAGCGCATTTTAGAGTATCCTAAGTTTTCCACTTCTGTATTTCATGGAACAAAGCATAATTTCAGTTGGCTACTTCAATGAGTAAAATTGATTTTCAAGGCCCCCACTTTGGTTCCTTTATTCAGTATGGACACTTGAACACCTTCTTCCCTTGCTACTATTCACTTCCTAGTGAAAATAACTGAAGATGTACCAAACAGTACTACTAGTCTTCAAGTCATCAACGCATCGGGAAGTGAGGAGCAAAGAAAGGTTGGAACTTAAGACATAAACAATCTTTTTTGGATATCAAGATTAAACGTTTTGGTCTTCTTTAATTTCTTTGCTCACATTCCTCCCTCTTCAGGTGAATATAATCCACTTGTTATTTCAAGTTTTAGCTTTTTCGGAAATAAAAAATGGTAATATCCATCAACTTTGAGCTTTAGCAAAGGAATTGGAATTGTGCAATTTAAACTCGACATAAATTATGAGCAGGTTACTGAAAAGCACAATAACCCGAACCAAAGGAGCACTAAATGGGAAGGAAAACAGAAAAACTCACACATGAATTGGCTTTGTTCTTTTGCTTAGATTTGAGAATTGTAATGCTAAAAGATTCATATCAATACCAAAATAAGAAGCTACAACGTGAGCATGAATTTGAAAAACAAGACTTTGACAATCAGGAAACATCTAAAATACATTCTTCAAATTGGTCCCTCTTAATCGAGGTGCTGCACGGGGTATACTAAGCACAATCCTTAAATTTGCACTACTTGAGACTGCCAATAGAATCTATCCTTTAGCAATGCATTAGGCAATGGACCACTGCTACGAAACTTCTTAATTAAGGTTGATCCATATGTATCAACCATTTATGTGCAGGCATGAACCAGGAAAAGGGAAAAAAATATGGAAGTTCCTCACATGAATATCATGTGCATCTGAGAGGTTTATATGGAAAGAAGGAATTCACTGGACTTGTTTTACGAAATATATATATATAGAAAACAAAAAACTTAGTAATTCAGTGTAGCCAGAATGGAGAAGTTCTGCTATGCTTGAGCATGTTGTCCCAGGGAAATTGATTCCTTGGAAAATTAATGCAATCAAACATCACTAAAGATGGACAATATAAAATTGTAAGTATTTCCACAGAAAATAATTCCAAACCCGAAAATAAATTGTTTTTCAGGTTTAAGGAAGAGATAATATGAGAATCTGTTACCATAATCAGGCAAAGGTTTGGTAAGTAGTGGGTCAGGATTGTCTCCCCATACGAGCTCTGTTACAGTTGCAGAACCACGCACATCTCCATGTAGATTAGTTTCAACATTCTTCTTCAATAGCCTCAATCTATCTGGCAAATCTGTAAGAAAAACTTGACCACCTAAAAGAGCTGCAATGCAGCTGAAAGCACAACATAAGGAAATAAAAGCAACAATAAATTAACACGATTAATAATCCTTCAAGAAGAGGAAAAATCATTTCTGTGACATTTGGTAAATCAGCGTAAACAAAATGAGGATATATTTGTTTACTTTCTTGTACATAAGTAGTACAAGTAACGATCATATTTCCATAGACATGGCCTAATGACAGTGGAAACTCCTTTTACAATGTATTAGACAAGCATACATATTGATTTCTAAATCCATATCTACTATTCTCTCAAACCATAATCAATTGAAATCAGGTCAGATACGAAAATTAAAATGTTTAAGAAAAAAGCGAAATAAAAATAAAAATTTGCAAAGACAAAAAAATAAAAAAAAAAGAAGTGACAACGGTGGTAAAAAGTTCTTTTTTTTTTTTTTTTTGTAGGCAGAATATTTTGAGGGTAGTGGCTATTAGTACTTCAATGTGATCTTTAGTGACACTTTTGTTGCATTTTTAGGGACACTTTATTTACATTATTAGTGAGGGATTTTGGAGTGCTAGACGACTTATTTGGAGTGCCAATAGGCAATAACCAGAAACTCCAATATAACAACAAAAATTGAACAGGTCAAGATGGAGATGGTCATTATTATTACCCAACTAATCCACAGCCAGATCCTAACTCAACAACTTTCTTGCCTTGCAGACAAATCATTCCTGATTCCACGGAGTGCTCTAAGAATTTCCCCAAAACAACTCCACTGTCCCACATCACTGATCCAGTTACACCGGGAGCGCCCTAAAGTTCATTAGTACAAAGCAATCATTTATCAAACACAAAAATAATATTTTTTTGATCAAAAACAAAAAACTTATATTGATAAATTAAAACCAATACAAGCAGAAAAGGTTGGAAGTGGACAAGTAGTCCACAACCAGCCTGGGAAAGCAAAATACATAAGCCAATGGCCCCCAAACCACCTAAAGAAAAAACAGCAAAACACCTAATTCAATCCCAGACTATAAATAAAACAAAACTGAAAAGCTAAACAAGAAGAACATCCCTGAAAACACTAAAACACTGCCTAGAGTACAGCAGCTGCCCAGTCTCTGGAAATATCCAAAATTGAGAGATTGCCAAATGCTTTAGATGAAAAAGCCCATAGTGAAATCAGAGCTTTAATTCTCTCACAGATCTCCTCCATGCCCATCTGCCTAGAGTACAACAATAATATAATGTACACACTATACAGAAGGAGGTGAAAATGATAATATATTTTATTTTATTTTGATCATAAACAAAGCTTATATTGATTGGCAAAATCATATACAAGCAAAGGGGCTGGATGAAGTGGATGAGAAATCCACCACCAAACACACCAGAAAACAAAAACAAAAATGAAACAGCCCCATCATCACAATCACAAAACAGACAAAAAGCCCTACTACAAATCAAAACTGACCCTTACCCAAAACAATCACTATCCCCAATCACAACAATCATACTCCTAGGCACTATGCAAACCTCTAAACCCTGAATAGGGCTACTGCATAGCCAAACCCCAATCCCTAGCAATCTCTGATATAGTCAAGATTCCAAAATTCTTAGAAGAAAATGCCCAAAGTGAAGCCAGATTCTTGATTATGTCCCAAGTCTTTTCTAATTCTTCTTCAGTTTCTTCAAAAATTCTCTTATTTCTCTCTCTCCAAATACACCACATCACAGCCATGCAACAACACCTCCATAATGTTTTGCATTTCTTTTTGTCACCTATGAAGAACCACTTGATAGTAAGCAGTTCATACCAAGAACCCGGAAATACTGCAATGAAGTCGAAATCCTTACAGACCTTGTTTCCAGATTCCTTGAGCAAAAGAACAGTATAATAACAAATGATCAATGTTCTCTCTGTCCCGCTTGCACAACACACACCATGAAGGAGATAGATGCATAAAAGGCCTTCTGAATTGAATTAAATATGCTGTGTTGACTTTCCTTAATGCAGTTAACCAAGCCAATACACAAACTTTAGGAGGAATGCCTAATTTCCAAATCATATCCACTGGAACAAAAAGATAACCTACATCAGATTTTGTAAGAATCTTAAAAAAAGACTTCACCGAGAACAATCCATTTCTATCTCCTCCCCAAACTCTACTATCCTCTTCATCACAAGACACTTCAACACCATGTAACCTTTCCAACAGGGCCCTATACTCCTCCTCCTCCATTTTTGTAACATTTCTTCGTAACATCACATTCCATGAATGATGTTGGGCAGAATCCCAAGAGAGATTATCAGCAACCATAGCCCTCGGATTCTGCACTACTCTGAACAGTCCTGGGAAATGATCCTTTAAAACCATATCACCAACCCATCTATCCAAAAAAATGATAATCCTAATTGTTTGATTAGCCTAGTATACATAAATTTCAAATAACTGCAAATTGTAACTTACGATTGAACGTTTATATATTGTTATACTTTAGAAACGATATTATATTTTCCATCGGTCTATATAAATAAACATGATTGCAAATTACTTCCTTACTAAACCCGCTATGTGTTATTTTCTAGCACCTGATACTTTGTAGAGCCACATACAATTAAATATTTGTCCTTTCCTCTAATCTATGAAGCACAGATTCTGCAACAAGTTAACGAATTTAAGTCCCACTTGAATCAGATTTTATTCGCACCCATCGTGTATCCAACTTTTTAATCAAATTTAATTATAGGTTTTTGTTGGATTATCGAAGAATCTAAAACGTTTAACTATGATAGATGGTAATTTTGAAACAATATCCAACATCTAGGGGTGTTCAAGAATCGAACCGATGGACCGACCCGACCGGACCAAAAGATTGGGTTTTTTTTTTATTTTTACACATACAACGGTCCGGTCCGGTCCAAATTTTCGTAGACTGAAGTGGTCCAGTCCGGTCTTCGGTCTTATAAATAAAAATATCTAAAAACCCGGACCGGACCGGTTATTTATATAAAAAAAAAAAATTTTTTTAAAAATATACATTTATGTAAGGAGAGAGTCTTCCACTTTCATTTTCCCCATAAACCAACCGCCCACCACTTCTGTCCCCCACCCACCCACGTGATTCCCTCTTTCCTTTGTTTTTCTCTTTTTTATTCTCTCACATTATATCTTTTGCATTTCTCTCTCTTATATACATATATTTTAAAATACATATATCTTTCTAAAATATACATTCTCTCTCTTGCATTTTCTTCTCCACTCCTCCGTCCGAGTTCCCCCCCCCCTCTCTCTCTCTCTTTTCTACACCATTTTTGCCATCAACCTTCACTATCTTCGCCGTTCTCACCTTCAACCTCCATTACATCGTTCTCCACCATATTTGCCACCAATCTCGTTACGCTTTTCTCCTCCTCACTGTACCCCCTCTCTCTCTCATTTTTCTCTTCTCATTCTGTTTTGGTTTAGTTTTCCGACCATAATTTTCCGGCGAGGAAGATGAGGCTGTTTTGAAGCCCAGACCAACTGGACCGACTGAGACTGGCCGATCAAGACAGTCTGGTCCAGTCTGGTCTTTAATAGCCTATTGGTCCAGTCCGGTCCCAAAGTTTAAAGGACTGAAACACTCGGTCCGGTCCACTGTGTAGGCAAACGGTCCGGTTAACCGAACCGTGAACACCCCTACCAACATCTATAAGCCAAGACAAAGCTAGGAGTAGAATTGTGGTGAACTTTTTCATGAAAGTTTGAGACAGCATGTGCATGTGAATATAACAAGTCTTCACCGAAGAGCTAGACTGCATGCAACTTAAATCATGATTCCATGCAAAACTGAAGGAATAATATACTATATTTTACTATATAATCTTATTCAATTTTTTTATCGAAAACACAAACGCATTTTATTGAAACTTCAAAAAAAGGCGTTACAAGAGGCCACTACTGGGAACCAGAAGTCCACCAAAAGTGGGGCTCTAGAAAAGATAACAACAAATAAAACACAAACAGTAAGACATAATAGAACTACAAAGACATTAGAAAAATCAAGTGATTGCAGCAGCCCAGTTGCTAGCCAAATCTGAAATGGAAAGATCATGAAATGCCGTTGAAGATTTAGCCCATAACAAGGCTAGGAAAACCACTCTGCTCCAAACTTCATCTTCCTGTCTAAACTTGCCTTCAAACATTCTAGAGTTTCTTTCTAGCCAAGTGCACCAAGCAATAGCCAAACAACACCACCTCCAAAGGATTATCACCCTCTTCTTATTGCCTTTAAAGAACCACTTAATTCTCAAAAAATCCCCAAATGATTTTGGGATTGACCCGACCATAAAGAAAATACTGCCCACCTTCCACCACAGCTTAGATACAAAATTACTCCTTCTTGCACAAAATGCAACAAGACGAGGAGAGCACCATGTTCGGTCTTTTAATTTGAAGCACATCACAAGTATTAACCTTCTTCCAAAAAGCAAGCCAGGCAAAAAATCTAACCTTATTAGGAATTCCTACTTTCCAAATAACCTTAAAAGGAAAAAAAGAACCATCTCCCAGGGACTCAATTTCCTGAAGAAAGATTTACAAGAAAAAACCCCCGATTTATTTCCCATCCAAACTCTAGAATATAGAAGGTTTCTAGCCAAGGAAACATTAGAGATGGAATTATGCAAAGCTGAAAAATCATTATATTCATGATCAAAAAGATTCCTACGAAAGTGAAGATCCCAAAAGAAAGAACCTGACTCATTCCACCCCACAACTGAAGAAATTGTCTTATTTTTGTCACAAGAGAGGTTATATAATTGAGGAAAGGAATTAGATAAAGGAGAATCCCCTACCCATAAATCCTCCCAAAACCGAATATCACAACCCTTTCCCACTTTAAATCGAATGAGTGATTTAAATGTTGCAAGACCGGCCGAAGATAGCCTTCCATGGATTCCTATGAGATCCTCTATTAACCACGTTTGAGTCCCATCCACAATAATGTATACCGTATTGCTTTTAATAATTGAACACCAAAAGGAATCTTGTTCAAGTGGAAATCTCCAAAGCCATTTTCCTAATCTTATTCACTTGTTCAACTATATCCTACGTTTTGAGATTTTTCGTATCACTACACTCATATCTATGCTTTATAGTCTCTAATTAGACATGTACTAGTCATCCACAAAAGACTGCAAAATTCTCGTTGCACTAGAAAGTTGGCACAATTCCTTAAAGCAGAAACACAAACATAGCAGTTGCTTGAATTAAAATGCAGCAGTTCTTTGTACTACTAATTTGTAAACCATATAGCTGACCTATGGGAATTAATTCCTTGCTGGTTGAATTAAAATACAATAGTTTCTGGGACATTCAATATACTCACCAATCAATACTTAATTAGCGGGACTGCCACTAGGCATCAGTCACTTCCCTAGTTAATTTAAATCTCCAAGCCTCTGAATCAGATATACTATTTACTTACCAAAGTCTTGAGTCTTTAATTCTGTTGGAAACAAGCAAAGAGAAGCCTATCACGAAGAATAATTCTTCTTACGCTGAAACCAGCTCAATAACTTAGCTCAGAGAC
Organism: Lonicera japonica; assembly: GCA_021464415.1. Taxonomy (NCBI): domain Eukaryota; kingdom Viridiplantae; phylum Streptophyta; class Magnoliopsida; order Dipsacales; family Caprifoliaceae; genus Lonicera; species Lonicera japonica. The sequence goes on along the minus strand of CM038468.1, from coordinate 8,244,427 downwards.
TTGCCTTGTACTCCATTGGGCATGCCAGCAGTTTGTAGGCTTGAGAAACTTAACACCATAAGAATTAGTAAAGATCCAAAAAATTATCAATACTAAGGACAATCAATTAAGTAATTAACAAAATTTATTGTCCTTAGTATTGATAAATTTTTGGAGAGGGTTCAACTTTCTATTTTGATAAAGGATTTGGACTTCAAACTTACAGATTTACCCTTGGGCTTCAATTTAGTATACCCCTTTCTTTGTATGTATTTTTATTTTCTTTTAGTTATGCAACTGAAATTTATGAGTCTATGAGGACTTGTTTTTGTTTTAGATCTTATTTTAGATAATATAGACTCCTACCACAAGCATCATTAATTTATTTAATAAAAGATAGTACTTTTAACTTTGAGTGTATTAATAATTATACACGAACCACAAAAGAAGATTGTGCACAAGACAGAATTCACCTTGGCCTTTGATCTCTCTTTTTTCCGTTTTAGGGTCGTCGATCTCAGGTCTCTCTCTTTTTGTTTAAAAGTTTCATTGTAGACTACGCTGACTTAAAGTCATATTCCGTTTGTTGTATTAAAAAACCAAAAACAGTGCCTCACTTAAAAAAAAAACCTCCAGGGCTTTGCGCATAAGTGACCAAGTCACGCACCTAATGAAATGCGCAGCACCTAACACGAAGCGAGGCTTAAAATCTGCGCCGCAATGCAACTTGTGCCTGGGCGCGCGCCTTTGACAAATATGGTCAATACTCATTTTGTAATGGTTGTCCACAATAATAACTCATAATATTGCCCAACGATGAACCTTGTGGCTTAAGCCTTGTGTATTACCTCCAATGCTGCATTATCTTTCCCTGGATTTTGTTGAAATGTATCTTAGGCAGTGTACTGCCCAAGGCATTATATTATTCCATCAGTCGCACAACAAAAATTCCTTGTAAACAGCAAAACCTAATCTTCCTCTTTTTTTTTTGTACAAGAACTTTGGTGTTAAGACTTGCCTTTGGTAAGAGCCAATAAATTTGCTAATTTTTTTTTTTGATCCAAAGCCAAACGCTTTTATTAAAATTAAATAATCAAAGCGTTACAGAGATGAATACATCATTGGTGAACCAGCAGTCCACCAAATCCCTAATAATATCAAACTTACTGTAGGAAAAATAAAAAATTTCAACAAAAAAAAACTCAAAGTACATATCCATCATTGGATAGCTACACCCCAGTTCGAACAAAAATCACAGATGGAAAAGTTGACAAAAAGATTAGAAGAACTAGCCCAAATAGATGATAACAGCTTGATTTTAAACCAAACTTCAGCAGCTTCATTGGATTTGTCTTCGAATACCCTAGTATTTCTCTCTTGCTAAATGCACCATGCTAATGCCAAACAACATCTCCACAGCAATTTGGTCTTCTTTTATTCCCTACAAACTTCCATTCTATACCCAACAAATTATGCCATGAGCTAGGCTTGGCACCAATTGTACCAAATTCCTCCCCCACCTTGTTCCACATATAGTTAGTGAAATTGCAATGTAAGAGAATGTGATCAATGTTCTCTCCTTTCTGTTTACACAAAATACACCAAGAAGGGGAAATTGCTAAATTAGGCCTTCTTTTTTGGAGAATATCACGTGTTTACACTCTTCCAAGAGGCCAACCAAGCAAAAAATTTCACCTTCGAAGGGATACCAGTTTTCCATATAAAATTGTGTGGCACAAAGATGGGATCCTATGGTGAATTTATAAGCAGATGAGATTAGGATTTGCAAGAGAAAATACCCGATATTTTCCCCCACCCAATATCTAGAATCATGTTCTGTTCAAGACACTTTCGAATGAGAAATCAAACCCAACAATTCCAAGAATTCCCCAATCTCCCTCTCATATAAATTTCTACCAGCTTACGAGTGAAGATTACACCAAGTGCTCGTTTGGTTCAAGTTGATGTCCGTTCCTAAAATCCAAAATGGTAATTTCACATCGAAAGTTTGAGCCTCATCTCTCATGATTCAACCTCTTTACATGAACTATAAGAGACTCCTACTGTAAAGTTACCAATTTAGTCCAGGAACAAACAAAAATCAAATCAAGCTATCACCAAGAGTGTGTTCGGGATTCCATGCTTTGGAATCGAGCTAATTTTGGAATTGAACAAAAACTTGGAACTGAGGTTCCCAAACACGCACATAGTGTAATTTGAACTACCTGTTACTCCAATTTCAGTTCTGAAGCATGGAACAGGGGTTCCCAAACACACCCTATAGTTATCACAATTACTAGCTTTGGGTGATTTTTTTTTATTTTTTTTTTTAAATTAAGGGAGGTCTAAGTCTCTCCCTTAATCCTATAAATAAAGAAAAACCCTCCCTTCCCACCCCATGAGTCGAACCCTTGTCCTTAAGGCAAGGGTGAAGGTTGCCTACCACTGGGCCAACCCCTCTCCTCTACTAGCTTTGGGTGATTGACCAAAGAGAACTTTGTTTATACATGAATTCCTCCTATGCATCCTTGTACTTGCTGAAACCAAAATTATCGCTAAGCCCTCCATTAATTCCTCATGTATGCTGTTCTAAGGGCCTGTTTGTTTTCTTAGCCTCTGAATGCTGAATGCTGATACTGAACTTTGAATAATTAATGGGCATTTTATAATTTTACACTTATTGTTATGATATACATCAACAACTAATGAATTAAAAGAATAGGGGTACCATTGGAATTAAATTTCATTAAATTTAAATTAAAGCATTCAGCATAAGACTTACCTACAAATGCTGAATTTTAATCCATTTCAGCATTACAAGGTGAGAACAAACACAACCTAATTCCTCTCCTCATGTATTGGGTTGTGCTTAACACATTTTTTTTCTAATTTAGAGGTATAGGGTTTTTTTTTAAAATAAAATCAATAGTCTCTGGAGAGGGATAGTGCCATGCCATAAAATAACAAAAAAGATACAAAGGGAGGGGGATACAACAAGGCCATCCCCAAGACCCAAAAGCACAAATGAAAAGATGAACTAAATTGCTAGATAGACTTGAGGAATGCACCAAAAGTACACCTAGCAATTCCAAAAAACTAGACAAAAGCCAAAACTCAATGGCTAGAGAACTAAAAAGCCTAAACAAACAGCAAAGGAACTGCTGTCATGAAAACTGCAGCAAAAAAGAACATGAAGTCGACTTCCAGGAAAGCTGTTAGTCGACTATGATCTTGTAGTCGACTAGACAAATAGTGAGATAGTCGACTATCTGCACTACTGCTGAGGGGAAAACTGTGCATTGAATCTGCCAAATCTGGAAGCTTAGAACTGAACTTCCACTTGCATTCGGAATCCATACTTCCATACTAATCTATAAGGTGTAATATAAACATATAACGTGTAATATAAATTCCAGTTGTTTAATATAAGCCATAGTCCTCTTAAGGATCTATTTCCTAGGATTTTCAATCTTTCTTGTAACCAAAACATGACTATTCAATCGGATTCCTCTTGGGATCTGGTTTTTCGTAGAAATTTAAATGATAGGGAGTTTGTTAACTTTTCAGCCATGATGGAGCTTATTCAGAGTGTCTCTTTGAATCAGAATTATCTTGATAAAAGAGCTTGGGTGGCTCATTCTTCTGGTGTTTTTTCATGCAAATCTTTTTTTGACGTTCTCACCCAATCTTCTCAGTCAGTTTCAACTTCTCTGTCCAGTTTCATATGGAAGCAAGGGGTTCCTTCCAAAATTAAAGTGTTTGTTTGGCTTGCTTTAAAGGGGAAAGTCAATACTTGTGATGTGATTCAAAAGAGGATGCCCACATGGTGCTTGTCCCCCTCTGGGTGTGTGATGTACAAACAGCAAGATGAAAGCATTGATCATATTCTCCTTCGCTATGGGTTTGTCAGGAGGATCTAAGTAGGGTTATTTAAGGTGTTCAGGGTTGTTGGTGCTATTCCCAGAAAGTCGTCAGAGTTTGTAGAGCTGAAATGGCATTTTGATAAGGGTCAAAACAAAGAAAGAATCCTATGGAGATTTGCAGTGTTAGCTGCAGCTTGGGGTGTATGGATAGAGAGAAATAAACGCATTTTTTAAGGGAAAAGAAGCTTAGTTGAGGATATGCTGGATTATATTATTTTTCTTACAGGATTGTGGGCTAGGGCGTCTAGAGTTCTCGATAGTTCAGAATGTTTTATGTTTAGTATTAATTCGGCTAGTTTTTTAGCTAAGTGAGCTCTGAGTGTAGTCAATCTGGTGAAATTCTCTTTCACCAGTCTATTCATTTCCATGTTGCTACTTTGTTGTATGTTTTTTCATGTGGCAATAAAATTTTCAGTTTTTTATCAAAAAAATATATATATAAGCCATTTCTCATTAGCATTTGTGTTGCTCTTTAATTCTTACATACTTAATCTTGTTTTTATATTTGGTATCATAGGGTAATACTCATGTTTTGTGAGTTGAACTCTATAGTGTTCTTCTGGTAAGATCTGTTAGCCCCCATGGTCTATGAACAAAACGTTATTTGTTTATATTACAGCTTATAAATTAGTATGGAAGTATGGATTCATGATTAGTATGCTCTATAGTTGCCACTATTTGTGGATCTCCTACATCTGAACACTTGAAATCATGCTTATCCATAACACAATTTGGTGTAATTTATTAGAAGTTTCATCTCTTAAGATTCGAAATGCCTTTGATATATTTTGTGGAGGACAAAGGGTGTCCAGTTGTATTATCTCAAGAAAATGAATCAAGAGATGAGAATCTAGCAAACAAAATAAAATTTAGTGTAGTGTACTCTATTCATTGTGGAAAATAGGTCGAACCAGTGGAACTCTATCCCTGCTATAAATATGACTACCCTTCCAAGGCCTTCTTCTTCTGATATGTTAAGCAGATCTTCTTCCAGTTGACTAGATTACTTATATGAAATAACTCACCTCCCTGCAAATGAAAAAATTCCTCTTTCAAAATTTCCTTTAGTCAATCCCTACTCTATATTTTCCAAACCTACCAATTCTCTTCCAAAATCAATCAGGCAGATTATAAGCCCAAAAGGCTCAAAGTTGGCTATCAAAGAGTATGTTCAAGCATCCAGATTTGACCAATGTCAGATTTAAGCAGGATCTCAAGAGCAATTGGTTATTCTGTCTATCCCAGATGAATTACCAAAACAGGCCCTCTCTCAAGGATGCACGCACCTTCATTTTGGTGCTGTACGCCTTGCTCACAAATTCCATGGAAAGAAAGGCATCCCAGCAGTCTCAAGGCTTGCTCTTCTTGATACCAGATTTTCTAAGTATCAGCACGCCTGCATCGGCACAGTTCAAACAATGTTAATTTAAAACTCTCTACCCAAATTTCAACATGTCCCTGAAAGACCCTCATCTCTGTACAGCATTGAAAGTACAAGTTCAAATCACTGGAGCACCACAAGTATCAACCACATATACAGCAACATTACATCACCAATTGGCTAACAGAATCTAGAATCATGATTTGATGTAGCCGTCCCAAACCCCCACACAGGCAGAGTCGGCTATAGTGGGGAGGCAACCTAGGCATTTGCCTAGGGCCACACTTTGACATAGGCCACCCAAAAAAAAAATTAAGGGCTTGTATGTAAAATTTTATAATTACAGGTGCCTAATTGTAAGAAAGAAAAGTTTAGGGACTCTTTAAAAATGAAACATACACATTGAATAAAAGTGAGAAAAAGTGAAATGCTCACTCTCGGGTTCTCCCTCCTCCCTTCTAATTTTCTTCTTCCCTTATTTCTTTTCCGCTCCCCTCCCTTAGAAGGGAGGAGAGAGAACCCAAAAGTGAGCTCTTCATTCATCTTGCTTTTATTGCAAACTTTTATAGATAAATTCTTTTTTATAAAATTTATCTCTGAACGGGTATAATCGGGTCCACTCGAGTTCAGGTGGAAGCAAAAATCACCGGCATCCATTAAGACCCAACACAAATCGACCCGTTGTCAAGTCTATTTCTGACCAAATAAACAAGCCTCAATAGGATCGAAATTACCCAAATGGTTAAAGTGTGTTATGTATCAAGTCCCCTTGCCCAAACCCTCTCCCCTTTGAACACTTGATCCTTACTGTCGCTTGTATTAAGAAAATACGAGCCTTAAATTTTTTTTTAAAAATGTGCTTTTTCTTTTTGTTCAACAGCTTTTTTTTTCGATTATTATTTTGACTCAACAATAGGTTTTAATAAGCTGTCCCCACATATTTAGGAATTTAAATGAGTTGTCCCACTTATTTAGGTAGGTTGGAGATTTTTTAATTTAACAAAGTTCTAACCAGCAATTAAGTATTGTGTGGTGAAAATTGAAATTATAAGAACACCCGCTAAATGGGGGTGCACAAAATCAGACTCCCTAGCAGGGGCCACGTTAACTTTTGGGCTGCACCAATATATGTATGAACCAAGATCAGTTGACCACAAAGCTTGATCCTTTACTATTAAAAAAAGCACCAGTCAATGTAGTGATCTACAATTTGGGCATAGCCCTCCCCTGCTCACTCTTCTAGAAAGTGGATAGTGATACCATATGAGTTGTACTGGTCTTCACCTTAGCGTTACAAAGATGAAGAAAGCCTTTCTGGCTTTCTGCAAAGAGTTACAAATTAAAACTACTACTGTTTGTTTAGCCAAGAAACTGCAGCCCGCCGTATCTTAGAGGAAAATTGCTCCGAGGTTAAGAGTCCTAAATCCTAATCTGATTATAAATCTACTTCCAGCTATACAAGGCCTCGTTTGGGGAGTCTAATGGGAAATGGAGAAGCTTGTTCATCAAGAGAGATATTTGACACTGTTTCGTCAATACTCAGTTTATAATGTTTGTCCATAAAAAAGATTCCAAACCCTATTGCAGGCGTACATAATATTGCCCAACAATGAACTTTGTGGCTTATGAGTTACACCTTGTGTTTCACCTCCAATGCTGCATTATCTTTCCCGGATCTGTTGAAATATATCTTAGTGTGTACTCCCCAAGGCATTATATTATTCCATCCATTGCACAAGAAAAAATTCCTTGTAAACAGCAAAACCTAATCTCTCTCATCCTCTCTACAAGAACTTAGGTGTTAAGACTTGCCTTCAGTAAGAGCCAACAAGTTCGCTAATGATGCCTCTATACCCGCTTAGGAGAAGATTACGTCAAGTGCTCGTTTGGTTCGAGTTTTTGTTTGTTCCTAAAATCCGAAATGGTAATTTTACATGGAAAGTTTGAGCCTTATCAACTCATGATTCAAGCTCTTGACGTGAAGTATAAGAGTGTGAATTTACCAATTTAGGATTCCGGAAACAAACAAAAACTCAAACCAAGCTAGCAGCCTAGCACTAAGAATGTGTTTGGGCTTCCATGCTTTGGAATTGAACATAAACATGGAACTGACGTTCCCAAACACACTCATAGTGTAATTTGAACTAACTTTACTCCAATTTCAGTTCTAAAGCTTGGAACAAAGGTTCCCTAACACACCCTAGAGTTGTGACAATTACTAACTTTGGGTGATTGACCAAAAAGAACTTCGTTTATACACGAATTCCTCCTATGCATCCTTGTACTTGCTGAAACCAAAATTATCATTAAGCCCTCCATTAATTCTACATGTATGCTACCCTAAAGGTCTGTTTGTTTTCTTAGCCTCTGAATGCTGAACGCTGATAACTTTGAATGCTTAATGGGCATTTTATAATTTTACACTTATTGTTATGCTATACATCAATACCTAACGAATAAAAACAATAGGGGCACATTGGAATAAAATTTTATAAAAATTAAATTAAGCATTCAGCATAGGACTTCACTAATGCTGAAATTTAATCCAATTCAACATTAAAGAGGTGAGAACAAACACATTGACAGAAATTGGTATGTACACAAAATTAAAAAGTTATCACTCTCACGCTGAAAATTATTATAAAATAATGTTAAAAGAATAGATTTGTACTCATGATCTTCACCATCATGAACACATTTACTCACCAATGGACAAATGTCATTAACTCATCATTAGATATAGGTATTACTAAATATCTTATTGCGCAAACACATAGAATGTGCCCGTAAGCTAGTTTTCTTCTAATTTAGATATTTAGTGTTTGGTGGTTCAAGGTCTTTTTTTTTTCAATCCTGGAACCAAAATGAAAACTTCATTTGCAAAGTTTGATCCTTGTCAACTTATCATTAATTAACTAATTTAGGATTCTAGGAACAAACAAAAACTCGAACTAAAGCAGCATCTAAGGTTTATGTTTTGAACATAACAACAAAAAACAACCTTTGTGTGTGAGAGAAAGAGAGGTACTGTACTGACCAGAGAAGAAGGGGATTGGAGAATGGAGAGAGAGTAGCCGCAAGAATCGAGGCGGAGCTGGAGAGAGGATTGTAGAACGAACGCGTTTTGCTTTGAGAGAGTCGGCTGTTGAATTCCCCAAAGCAGCATCATCTCTTCCCATGCCTCTCCTCCCTTCACCATTCTCACCTTCCCTCCGTAAGATCCCATTCCCTTCATCACCACCATTTTCTCCTCTTCTTCTTCATCGGCGTCAACTTCAACTTCAACTTCGACCTCCGGCAACTTACCCCCGCCGGCCGCCGACATAGATAAATTCGATGCCCTCCGGAAGAAGAGGGAGTATAATCGGGTGATTTAATGCTTTGACTTCTTTCGACTGAACCAATAGTCTGCGTCGTTCGGTACGCGACCGTAAAAGTATTATTATAAATTTATGTATCAGCCCTAAGCGTGGTAAATTTTTTTTCTTCTTTTTGCTTTCAAAAAAATTTCTACAATACATCATTAGGTGGGCGTTATTCGCACACCAAAAATTATTTGATAATATTTCAATATTAAAAATAATTTAAGTGTCTATTTGCACACCACTCTCATTTATACTTTTACCTAATGGTTATTTATCTAGAGTTAAAATTAACCTTCTTAATTATATATTATATTAACTTATAATTATTTTGTTAAATTTAAATGGAATTAAATGCTATCTTAAGTTTGATTTTCTTTCCGACCGATAAACTCATTGCACTCCCTTTTCCTTCCCCCTTCTTGATTGAAATGTACAAAAACTTTCATTAATTGAAAAAAATCAAGCACTAAAGTAACATTTTGTGAAAGTAAGCAAGAAAGTTAAACCTATGAATAGTAGTAAGAACATCATAGAGTTAAAGAGAAAAGATATTGAAAAACCTAAAAGTTATATACAAGAAAAGGGTGATGAAAGAGAGATATGCTAAGTGTTTTGTATGTCATTGTGTTTCTTTTTGTCATATTTAAGCAATGAATACATACACAACACTCTAAACAATGAACAGAGTATACATAATTGGAAATAAGGTAACAGTCGCTTGACATGGAGTGAATTATAGTAGTTCATTCGTTGAAAATGTAGTGAAATAGAAAAATTTTGCTGTCATGTTCACTTGCTGGATATCAGTAAACAATCATAGCCTGTAACTCACTCTATGATAAACGAGTATAAGAGGTATAATCACCAGACATGTAGCGAGCAAGACCAATTTGTTTGTGCGTGTTCATTAACTCGAAAAAATGTTTGGTAATTTGGTCTTACAAAAGTTATAATCGGTTAATAAACTAATATTCAAGTAATTCCATTATTTTAGGATGTATATTGTCTTAAAGAAATTGACTTTGGACAATATCTCAAAGAAATTGACTTTAGTCAATTTGAAGCAAAACATCTCAATCCCGATGGTGGGGACAACCAATCTTTAGAGGATATGATGGCTTTAGATGCAATTTATTGTGGTGACCATAATTCCGACGGCGGTGACCAGCTCCTCCTCCTTTCTATTAATGACCATAATCCGGATAATAATAAAGCTATAAAAATTGATGTTATTATTGTCTTTGTAACAAACGAAGTAAGTTTACTTTATAACTTGATTACAATGCCCTAAATGATTTTTTTAATACGAATTTCCTTAAGTAGTATAATATGTTATTAATTAGTTGTGTATAATGTTTATTTGTCTAGGTATTTCCTTCTCGCTATAACTTGGTTGATTGGTGTCAAAGTCAAGGAAGAGTGATAAGAACTATAGTCGTAACTACGAAATCCGACCAAGGGGGTGGTGCTGTGAGGAGGCGTCCAAGGCTAACCCTTTTTGTTTTTTTATGCAAATATGTAACTTTTTGTCGAATAGAAAGTGTTTGATACCTTTATTTTTTTGTATGAAAGACAACATTATTACACTCGTATATGAAGGGTCCTTAGAATATAGTTGTTTTTTATGCAAATATGTAATTTTTTGTCGCATAGAAAGAGTTTGATACATTTATTTTTTTGTATGAATGACAATATTATGATCCTTGTATGTGAAGGGTCCTTATAGTATAGTTACTTTTAAAGATACATAATTTTTAATTGTCGTGAATGTGTTTAATTTAGTTTTTTCTTGGAACACCATTCACCTCATGTCTAGCGAGAAAGTAAGCCTTACTTGCTTGATATCCGTTTTCTGGTTATCCCATAGTAACCCAATGCCTAGCAAGTAGGTTACTTGTTAGATGTCAAGCTTAATAAATTAGACAGCAGGTTTTGTTCATTCTAAGATTTTCAATCGCTGGACATCCGTCTTCTAGTTGCACACCATTCACCCCATGTCTAGCGAGAAAATAAGCCTTACTCGCCTAAAATCTGTCTTCTGATTGCCCCATAGTCACTTAATGCCTAGCAAGCATTATGACTTTAGGACGTGAGCTCAACAGATTATTCTTCTTCAAATACTAGTAATGTCATTACTCTTCTTCTTCTTTGCAATAATTAAGAAAATAAATTATTTTAACAGTTGATATCATACTTGTTTAATTATATCTAAAAATGGTTCATTAAGTAATGAGTGGTGGAAATTTTGCGTTATGTATCTGGAATTTTTTTATTAACAAGAAAGAAAGAATCAAAACATGCATGGCAGTATTTTCAATATCAAAAAATGGAACTTAGATAGTGTAATATATGAACATAAGTCAAAGCAAATACATTAAGCCTAACACATGTACCAAATTCAAAGCAAATACATTAACAAAAATAAGTACCAAACGTAACTACATTACGCTAAACGCAACTACATTTACATAAATATAACTGCTTCTTTGTTTTCTTTTGTGGTGGGGCTTTGACTTTTTTGGCGGCTCTGCGTGCTGCCGGGGATTCTGTTGTTATACTTGCAGTCTCTGTCGGGGAATCCTCGTATCTCTTCTTTCGCCTAGTCTCTGACTCAAGCATATTCTCTTCTACCTTGTCTTGTTCCTATTCAATTTTTCTTGCATCCCCGAGCATATTTTATGCCTCTTTCACAGTTTATACGATATCATGTGACTGGCCATCCGAAATTGCACTCCCTAGCAATGCTAGTGCTTTGTCAACTTCCCCTTGCTGCATAGGGCAATTACAATCATTGATCATTAAAAATCTCAAAAATTATAAAAGAAAACAAGTAATGAAAGGGATGTGATGGAAATTTTCTTCATGTATATGGAATCGAAAAGCCCTATCGAAAAAAACTACTATAAAAAATGGTATGTTTAGTTGCATGTTTTAGCTATTACTCTCCCATTTCAACTTGCACTATTATAATCTACAATAATAGTTTTTTCTCTTTGTGGTTTTGAATTTGTATATTTGTGTATAATTGATATTCTAAAATAAACAGGAATCTGATGGAAATAAGGTTGTGAAATATGTCATTTTTGCTCCCAGTGTGAAAAAGTATCGGTACTGAGTGTACAAAAAATAGGCGATTAGTCGGGTTGGTCTCTAAAACACAACAAGGCATACATGACTTGTTTGTATTGAGTGTAACAATTATAATCATCATATTATAATTACATTTTTCTCCTAATTCGGAGATTGTAAATTTTTAATACTACAGAGTGGGTGCAATTCGTATATATGGGTCGACAAGACAAGACGCACCAAATTATGAGCATCATGCTAAAAAACTAGACAAACTACACAAACACAAATTATCAAAATGACGTGTTTTTTATTGTTTCTATAATTCCCAACAATTGTTAATCAATATAATTGCTATAATCTTATTTGTTTATAATAAATTGTACTTGTGAATATACTTTCATAACCCAAAATGAAGTGATAATAAAAAAGACAATGTATATAATTACTTGAAATCAAAAATTACAGAGCATAATTACGAAATAAAGTCTGTGCCTCTAGAGGAAACCCAAAAGGAAAAATGAGAAAATTTTAAAAAAAAAACTCAAGAAGGACAGTTTCTTGGAAGAGAAAAAAAAAAGAGAAACTTGTTTGGAAAAAAAGAGTAAAAGAAAATAGAAACAAACCTTGTCTATGTACAGGGAAAGAGGAAACAAAAAAACCCACTCACACGTCAAAAAGGAGTTTCCTATTTTATTGTTCCCACATTTAGTAATATGGAAGCACAATATACAAAAATGTACATTATCATTATTTTATGAGAAACAGATTGGGCCATCCACAATAAAATTGGTTAATTGATAAATAAGTTAAACGGAGGAGCATTTGGAATAAAGTGGGCAAAACAGGTTACGGCTCAGGCCCAATAAATGGTGAAGTGTCCCATCATTCAAAGGGGAAGCAGTGGGCTCGCTGGGGAAAATGATCTCTCTTTCTTTTATGACATTCCTTTTGCAGAGATCAAATGGAGCTTAATTCTGCGCTACGAAATTTAGCAAGAAAAAAGTGGTTTTTTGAACCTTAAGAATGTGTGTAATTTGAAAAGAATTTTAAACTTATAATGACATCAACATGTATCATGTACAACTATTATAAGCGCTCCTAAGTGAAGCAAACTGAAGACTGAACTAATTGTCCTCAGTTACATTTTTCCTTCAGAATTATTGTAACCTAATTCAGTTTATTTAGCAAGTAGTCAGAAACGTTTAGGCATCTGATAACATAACTGTAGTAACATAATGACATCAGCACTCATAATATAATTATATTAGTACTAACACCGAAGACACACCCTCGCTCTTTTCCGGAATACATCAGCCACCTCGGGATTCGCAATCATATCTACATATCTAAAAAGAGCAATGTCGAGTCAAAATCTAGGATTACAGAATATGGCAAACTCAAAGAGAAAACTAGGAGTGGGGGACTAGAAAAATAGTGCAAGGCAGCTCTTAATAACTTGTTGAGCAGTTAGAAGTTTTGTAAGGGCAAAGAGTGAATCTTCAATTTGTGCTCAAATGGTTCATTTCCAAACTCTTGTATAACACTTGCAATGACCTTGAAATGACCAATTAATGACATACGACACAGAGTATGTCATTAAATGTAATATTTCATAATTTTTCCTTTCAAACATTTATATATATAATTTTTACAGACACAATCGTCTTGTTTTATAGATCTCGATTAGTAGGTTTCAATTTCATTCCAATTATTGGATTTAAAGTTATAGCATTTTAAAGTTTTTCCAAAAAAGTTGATGAGAGAAAGTGATGGGGAAGGGTTGACAGTGTGTGGTCGAGAAACAAAGAGTTGGGTTTGTGAATATGTAAAGTGCAAGTAATTTTTAGTTGATTTGATATTTTATTACTGCATATAAAATCAATTCAGGGGTCCACAAATATTACATACATCAAGAACCATTAGTGACCCATGGATTGATGAAGTTATTGTGTTGACAAACCTTGTTTTGTAATATAAATAATTTTGTATGATGTGCTCCTTTTGTATATATGTAACCATGCATTTATAATTATATATACGTTATGCATATTGACTGTATGTTGTTTGTGTAGTTCATTCGGCACATGCTAGTTGGTGGTATTTTTAAAATAAGATATGCTAACAGGGGTATGACACTACGTTTGTGTTATTAATAGGTATATATAACATAGAAACTGGGAGATGATTTAATTTGTTTTACGAGTATGGTACTTGTGCTAATGGTTTATTTGAAGGGGGGAAAAAGTCTTTTGTATACTAAAAGAATAAAATACATATATATATATATATCCTAGAGTTAAGACATACCGTTGGCGGTAGCGCTTATCCACATCTGTTAGCCCATGGTATTTGTCAGGCAATGGTAGCAGTGATTTTGTAAGAATCGAAAACGAATTCACACAGACAGAAAGCTCTCCTGAAAATAAATCAGGAAAATGGTCCGTTCAGAAGTTGGCAACCAAACACATATTAAAGATAAAGATAAAAAAAAAAAAAAAAAAGAGTACCTATTGTGTCTAATTCTATATTTCACCCGAGTAAAAATGTAACTAGGGGGCATTAATAAACTTACCTTTCTCTGTGCGCTTTATTGAGCCACTTGCACCCAGTATATCACCTATATCAACAAGTGTCTTCAATCGCTCAAATTGATCATTTACAAGCCTTTCCTTCTCACAGTAAAGCTAAAACCAGAAAAATAATAATTTCAGCAGAAATTGTTGCAGTAGTAGAATTCCATTCGAGAATGACACAACCAAAAACAAAATGCAAATCCAGAAGTGCTCTTAATTTCCACGGAAAATACCCAAGAATTTTTTATATTTTCCATCATTTTGCTTGATTGCATGAATTCTGCAAGAATCAATTTCCAGAGTACACTAGCTTGTTTTTCCTTTTTTACCTTTTCCATGGAAGCCAAAACCACATTTCCACCGTGTTTGTCTCCCTGATATTTCCATGTGAAACAATTATATCAAATTTGTTAGGAAGCCAAAACCACATCAAATTTGTTAGGAACCGTCTCTCACAAAAGCTTAAGCTATTAGGAGAAGGAATCGTAATGAATATCATACTTAACATCCTCCCTCAAGTGCGACCCCATACTCACACGTGGAGAGCAGAAAAAATTCAAATTAAACTTGGACCGCCCAGAAAACCAAGCTCTGATACTATGTTAGGAACCATCTCTCCCATAAGCTTAAGCTATTAGAAGGTATCATGCTTAACATAATTCAATTCTTTTCCAAGTAAACCCATTAAACACAGTAAGTGGTTGTAAACAGAATCAAAACATGTATTGTTCCAGAATCATCCCTTAAAGTTAAAAAGGCAAGCTTCCCAAATGCCCTACGAGCCACAATTCTTCCTGCTATTGATACACAATCACTCTCTGTATTTGACTCTTCACCGTTGCTTAGATTCCTATATATCTCTTGCAACTGATGAGCAGAATGAGTACGGTCCCACTTATAAGCATATGGCTCAAACCCCTTACTCCTCAACTCTTGCACCTGCAAAACAACTTCTTTATCAATATTAATAATAAATATATACTAAGAAATACACAAACAGTATCCATGCAACATAACTAAGAAATGTTTACAAAAACAAAATTCAGTAAACGATTAAAACATGATATTTGATAATAAAATAAGTTTTGAAGCACAAGAAAAGAAGGAACAGCATGAAGGAATTAAGATAATAAGGCCTACTTTACGTAATGCCAAAGTACCATAAGAAACTGCTTCAAAAATTGATTTATACTCGCTCCAAAATCTGCAGGTGGTTGGCTTATTGATGTGGGAAATAATGATAATACTCCAGAATCGTGAAACTAGTGGGAATTAATTTTGTTTGAGGTTGGTACTTTAGCATATGACTGAATCAAGCAGAGAACAGACTGAAATAGGATTAACAGACGGGATGACATAATAAGGATTGAAACTTGGATTTCCCAAATAAGCAGTCTCTAATACCGGTTAACCTTCTACTCCCAAAAGCTTAGAAAGCATCTCTCCCAAATAGTGGGAATCAATTTTGCTGGTGAGGTTTGGTACTTTAGGCCTACAATAAGTATGCACATTCTGAGTTAACTCCTCTCTGCAATGAAACTGGGTACGGTAAATTTGCCCATTTACCATACCCAGTGTAGATGCACTTACAAAACTGTGCCTTTCACTAAACAATAATTCTAGATAAACATAAAAACCTTACATCTCCAATGTGGTCACCATATGTTGGTTAAAAGATACGTATCGCATTCAAATTCAATTATAGCCAATGAATGATTGACGCATTGGATATGACAGTTTTTTATGTCAGAGTTTTATATCAATGTAGATTACTCTTCACTAAAAAAATCTGAGGATATATAAGATAAGAAAATAAAAACTGAACTTCAAAAGAAGAGATTAACCAGTTTAGTTTTTAGTGTTTGTTTACCTTCTGGAGACGGATAGCACGAACAGCCTCTCTGTCTGAAGTGGAAGTTTCAGAACCGGAGGACCTCCGGTTCTGGCCGCCGGCGGGCTGGGGATTGCACTGGTGGAGGGAGAAGAAGAAGAAGAAGAACGAATGGTGAATATAGAGCGAGAGGAGGAAGAAGCTCGTGAAATTGTGGTGGCAATGGGATTTGATGATTTTGAACAAGACAATGTATATAATTACTTGAAATCAAAAATTACAGAGCATAATTATGAAATAAAGTCTGTGCCTCTAGAGGAAACCCAAAAGGAAAAATGAGAAAATTTAAAAAAAAAAAACTCAAGAAGGACAGTTTCTTGGAAGAGAAAAAAAAAGAGAAACTTGTTTGGAAAAAAGAGTAAAAGAAAATAGAAACAAACCTTGTCTATGTATAGGGAAAGAGGAAACAAAAAAACCCACTCACACGTCAAAAAGGGGTGAGGGAATTAGGTTTTTCTCTCCAGCAAAGCAGGTTTGTACCATTAACAACACTATTATTCACATCCTCATCTTTGAATATACAAGGAAAGTAGATGCAAGGATATGCAAGGAAACCATTATTAGGTTAAAATAAGTTAAAATGTGAAACTTACTTGGCTCGTGATGTTGAAGAAGAAAGTTGGGAGATGATGAAACTGATAGTGAAGCTTGGGATGAAGACGAATAGAGAAGATGAAGAACAGGCGAGTCTTTTAGTTGAGTGGGTGAGGGAGGTTAGCGTAAGGGAGGGAAATGAGAGAATAGATCATGCGTGTTCCTTTGAAAAGGGGGAGCGGGTTTTCTCTTCTTTTCTTTTTAATAATTTAATTATTAACTGCATTAACTTATTAATTAATATATTTAATTAGTTAATTACTTTGTGTAATAGTGGGAGTGGTAGAAGTACTTTGGAATAGTGAAGAGAAAGCAACCTAGCTTTTGGAGTGTTTTTAAGCAGTATTCTAAAACCAAGTAAAAATTGGTGTGCAAATAGCGCCCACCTATTATTAAGCTAGGTAATGTTATTTGCACCGCACAACTTTATTCTTTATTTATTTAATGATAAATGAGTAACTACAAGTTACTTGCCTAATGACAAATTAATATAAGTTTACATATTCAATATTTATGGGTTTAGTAAGGGATTTTCAAATTTATCACTAACGTGCTTGTCATCAATTTATACTTACTTGTTATTGGGCGAATAACATGTACTTACGCGCTTGTCATAATTTATACTTGTTTGTTATTGGGCAAATAACATATACTTACGCGCTTATCATTGGCAAATGAAAAGTGGAATATAACAAAATGAAAAATAGTGTGCAAATAGTGGTTGCTATTATTAAGAGAATGAAAATTGCTCTTCTTACCTAAAAATTTTATCACTTATTTTTGCCAAGTGTATTAAATGAATTGTATCGTTATTGTATCTTACGAAGACACAACCCATGTAATCATGTAAGCATATATAATAAGAATACTCAATAATTATGGTATTACAATAAGGGTGTGTTTGACGTACCGAATTAGAGAGCTGAATAGGATTATTTAATCACATTCGGACGGTATAAAACAATCCCACATCTTAGGTGGGATTTGTAATAATCCCTCCGTCGGTTGGATAAGAAGGTTAAATAGGATAAATAATCCACTCGGATATTCAATCCCAACGAATACCAAACATGATATATGATATAGTTATCCTATTCTGCCTTTTTATCTTGTGCATCAAACATAGCCTAAGGGAATATGTGTTTGGTACCGACCCATGTTAAGTGAATATGTTTATATTTACTCGGTCCATATCAAGCAAATATGATAGTATAAGTTTAAAAATTCGTAAAATTTATACTTACTCGCTTGATATGAACCGAGTTGTATTGTGTCAATTTTAATTACCGTAAAATCTCTTTCGACTCTTTCTTTTATCTTGTTAACTTATTTCTTTTTTTCTCGGTGGAGCGCATAACTAACTACCGTACCTTTAACTGAGTGGAGATGGTGGCTGGCGGGGAAGGCGGTTAAATATGGATTGATTTAGGGTGTGGGGGTGTTGACTTGTGTTAATTAGTTAATAGTTAAGTATTCAAATTTGATTTTTAATGTGAAACATTTTTAATAAAAATATGGTTCATTAGTAAATGCGCATATTTTTATGGAGTGTTTGTAATAAAAAAGAATTGCGATTATCACCACCCATATTTTAAATTAACTAGTTTTTGTGCATATTGCACGTGGTTTTAGTGCTTAACAAAAGTGATTAATTAAGTTCATTAATGAATACTTACATACTAAGAATTGAATAATTAGTATGAAATAAAAATAAGCAAAAATATATATAGTATCAAGTGTAAAATTTAATTAATAATTATAAGAAAATCATAAAATCGGTAAACTATATAAAAATGTTATAGATACATGATAAAAATTGATCAGATATATAAGAGAGTAATGTAATTTTAATAACTTTTTAGAACTGGTAGATAATTAATTCTATTAAACTTATGTGCTGACTGATAGTCAAAGAAGTGAGATTAAAAACTGTGTTAAAATAGTTAATATTAATGTCACCACTAAAAATGAGCAAGGCCGGGATATTACCCAGGTTCAACCTAAAGCCAAAGAGAATGCCGTTTATTCTCTTCTCACTGCTATTGTGCAACATATTGGGCTCCAGTCTCTCTATCCTCCTACTGAAGCCCTAAAGATAGACGTAGGGGAAAACCATACCTTAGAAACTAATGCTTTTAATCCAATATTAGGTTAGTTTCGCCTCATATAGGGCCTGACGATCTTAACAAGGTTATTAAGCAGAACAATTATACTAACCTGCATATACAAACCATGGCGAGTCAATTAACTCGCATTGAGGAAACCTTAGAAAAGGTTCAAGCCTTAGAAGAAAAAAAGCATGTCCTCATTATAGAAAAACCTAAGGTAGAAACCTCTTATATTAAACCTGTTATAAAAATTACTGAGAAGTTTAAACACAATGATAAAAATAAGGAAATAGTTGAAGCCCTTACTGATAAGCTAGAAAAACTTCGTTTATTTAACGGAAAACAAATAATTCCTATTACCCAAACTGAGGATGTCTCTGAGTATGAGACTGATTTCTCCGATATCACTCAATTTAAGAATGAGTTATTAGCTATGAAGGGGGATCTTAATAAAATAACTTTTGGAAGAAACCATACTTCCACCTTTACAGCTCCCACTAGGACTTATTATCCGCGTCCTACTCCTCAAGATATGCTTTTTGAGGAAGAAGCTGCCTTTAATCAAGTGGCTAATTTTAGTGCTAAAACCATTTATGAATGGTATATTAATGGTATGTCCGAATATCAAATATTAACCCAATTATACAGAATGACTATGTATGGTACTGCTTGCAAAGCTAGTGGTAGTAGCGACAAAAGTGTTGCTGAATTTATGATTGCAGGTTTTTCAGGCCAATTAAGAGGCTGGTGGGATAACGTGCTGACTGATAGTCAAAGAAGTGAGATTAAAAACTCTGTTAAAGTTGAAGAGAATTCCGTTTATTCTCTTCTCACTGCTATTGTGCAACATTTTATAGGTTCTCACCCTACTATATTAGATAGAAGTAAGGATTTATTAATAAACTTAAAGTGCCCTACTTTGACCAATTTTAGGTGGTATAAGGATGTATTCCTATCCAAAGTTATGACAAGGGAAAACGCTAATGCTAATTTTTGGAAAGAAAAGTTTATAACCGGTCTTCCTACTCTATTTGCCCAAAAGGTTAATGACCGTATTAGTAAAAAACATGGTGGTACATCTATCCCTTATAAGGATTATACTTATGGTTATCTTATTAGTGAGTGTATTGCTGAAGGACTATCCCTATGTAATGATATTAAGCTTAAAGCTCAACTTAAAGCTCAGAATTTGACTGGTCGTAAAGAAATAGGAGAATTCTGTGACCAGTTTGCTTATGATCTTAGTATTCCCTATTCAAGGACTAAGAAAACTACTAATAGTTCTAATAGAACTAGAAAACATCATAAGAAGCGTAAGAAATCCCATAAGAAAACTCCTCTACCTTCTACCTCTAGGACTTCTCATAGGAAGTCTAGGCCTAGTAAGAAGCCTAATATGAGTTAAAATATTTGTAGAAAATGTGGCAAGGCTGGCCACTATACTAATAAGTGTTGGACTAAGCAAAAGCTTAGTGAAATAGCTGATGAAAGCCTTAAAAGGCAACTTATGGCGGTTTTATTAAATCCTAGTGACGGCGAGGAAGAAAGTGAAGAGGAAGAAGTTAACGAAATTAAATCATCCCCTTCTGGTTCCTATACCAACAATTCGGAGTCTGATTCTGATTGCAAGTGTAAGTCTCAGACCGATTATTACAAGGCTATATTAGAAACCAATGGTCTTAGTATCAATGTTCTAACTAAAGAAGAATAACATATTTTAGATCTTATAGATCAAGTTGAGGATAACAATGTTAAGCGTAAACTTATAGAACAATACTTGGCTACGTTTAAAACAGAGAAAGGTATTCTACCAAGTACAGAACCATATTCTTTGCATAATATTCTTGAAAGTTTTTATAAAACCCCGGAGAAGGAGGTCACTATTTCTGATATAAAAACAGAAATTAATAGTTTAAAAATTGAGATTAAAGACATTAAACTCCGTCTTTCTATTTTAGAAAAAACTCCTACTATAAGAACTAAAAGTTCTTCGCAAGAAATTGTCCTTGATACTAGTGACAAATTTCTTAATCTTATAGACTCTGAGGTTTTCTCAAAATATGAGGAGTGGGGATTAAATCCCAATATGTTGCACAATAGCAGTGAGAAGAGAATAAATGGCATTCTATTCGGCTTTAGGTTGAACCTGGGTAATATCCTGGCCTTGCTCATTTTTAGTGGTGACATTAATATTAACTATTTTAACACAGTTTTTAATCTCACTTCTTTGACTATCAGTCAGCACGTTATCCCACTGAGTTTATGATTTTCTTATAATTATTAATTAAATTTTACACTTGATACTATATATATTTTTGCTTATTTTTATTTCATACTAATTATTCAATTCTTAGTATGTAAATATTCATTAATGGACTTAATTAATCACTTTTGTTATATTATAGTATTAGTATTTTGAATAAATTTAAACTCTACTTTATTTGGTTAAACTAATTAAACAAGTTAGAATTATATTAGTATTAGTATTTCAAATATTATATAACTCCATATATTTTTATATCAGTATTAGTATTTTAAATAAATTTAAACACTACTTTATTTGGTTAAAATAATTATATAAGTTAGAGTTTGTGTTGAATTAGGTGTTTTCCAACTATTATTTATATGAGTGTTATATTATTTTGTGATACTGTACATAATAATCCACATAAGTTTAATATAATTAATTATCTACCAGTTCTAAAAAGTTATTAAAATTACATTACTCTCTTATATATCTGATCAATTTTTATCATGTATCTATAACATTTTTATATAGTTTACCGATTTTATGATTTTCTTATAATTATTAATTAAATTTTACACTTGATACTATATATATTTTTGCTTATTTTTATTTCATACTAATTATTCAATTCTTAGTATGTAAGTATTCATTAATGAACTTAATTAATCACTTTTGTTAAGCACTAAAACCACGTGCAATATGCACAAAAACTAGTTAATTTAAAATATGGGTGGTGATAATCGCAATTCTTTTTTATTACAAACACTCCATAAAAATATGCGCATTTACTAATGAACCATATTTTTATTAAAAATGTTTCACATTAAAAATCAAATTTGAATACTTAACTATTAACTAATTAACACAAGTCAACACCCCCACACCCTAAATCAATCCATATTTAACCGCCTTCCCCGCCAGCCACCATCTCCACTCAGTTAAAGGTACGGTAGTTAATTATGCGCTCCACCGAGAAAAAAGAAATAAGTTAACAAGATAAAAGAAAGAGTCGAAAGAGATTTTACGGTAATTAAAATTGACACAATACAACTCGGTTCATATCAAGCGAGTAAGTATAAATTTTACGAATTTTAAACTTATACTATCATATTTGCTTGATATGGACCGAGTAAATATAAACATATTCACTTAACATGGGTCGGTACCAAACACATATTCCCTTAGGCTATGTTTGATGCACAAGATAAAAAGGCAGAATAGGATAACTATATCATATATCATGTTTGGTATTCGTTGGGATTGAATATCCGAGTGGATTATTTATCCTATTTAACCTTCTTATCCAACCGACGGAGGGATTAACAAATCCCACCTAAGATGTGGGATTGTTTTATACCGTCCGAATGTGATTAAATAATCCTATTCAGCTCTCTAATTCGGTACGTCAAACACACCCTTATTGTAATACCATAATTATTGAGTATTCTTATTATATATGCTTACATGATTACATGGGTTGTGTCTTCGTAAGATACAATAACGATACAATTCATTTAATACACTTGGCAAAAATAAGTGATAAAATTTTTAGGTAAGAAGAGCAATTTTCATTCTCTTAATAATAGCAACCACTATTTGCACACTATTTTTCATTTTGTTATATTCCACTTTTCATTTGCCAATGATAAGCGCGTAAGTATATGTTATTTGCCCAATAACAAACAAGTATAAATTATGACAAGCGCGTAAGTACATGTTATTCGCCCAATAACAAGTAAGTATAAATTGATGACAAGCACGTTAGTGATAAATTTGAAAATCCCTTACTAAACCCATAAATATTGAATATGTAAACTTATATTAATTTGTCATTAGGCAAGTAACTTGTAGTTACTCATTTATCATTAAATAAATAAAGAATAAAGTTGTGCGGTGCAAATAACATTACCTAGCTTAATAATAGGTGGGCGCTATTTGCACACCAATTTTTACTTGGTTTTAGAATACTGCTTAAAAACACTCCAAAAGCTAGGTTGCTTTCTCTTCACTATTCCAAAGTACTTCTACCACTCCCACTATTACACAAAGTAATTAACTAATTAAATATATTAATTAATAAGTTAATGCAGTTAATAATTAAATTATTAAAAAGAAAAGAAGAGAAAACCCGCTCCCCCTTTTCAAAGGAACACGCATGATCTATTCTCTCATTTCCCTCCCTTACGCTAACCTCCCTCACCCACTCAACTAAAAGACTCGCCTGTTCTTCATCTTCTCTATTCGTCTTCATCCCAAGCTTCACTATCAGTTTCATCATCTCCCAACTTTCTTCTTCAACATCACGAGCCAAGTAAGTTTCACATTTTAACTTATTTTAACCTAATAATGGTTTCCTTGCATATCCTTGCATCTACTTTCCTTGTATATTCAAAGATGAGGATGTGAATAATAGTGTTGTTAATGGTACAAACCTGCTTTGCTGGAGAGAAAAACCTAATTCCCTCACCCCTTTTTGACGTGTGAGTGGGTTTTTTTGTTTCCTCTTTCCCTGTACATAGACAAGGTTTGTTTCTATTTTCTTTTACTCTTTTTTTCCAAACAAGTTTCTCTTTTTTTTTCTCTTCCAAGAAACTGTCCTTCTTGAGTTTTTTTTTTTTTAAATTTTCTCATTTTTCCTTTTGGGTTTCCTCTAGAGGCACAGACTTTATTTCATAATTATGCTCTGTAATTTTTGATTTCAAGTAATTATATACATTGTCTTGTTCAAAATCATCAAATCCCATTGCCACCACAATTTCACGAGCTTCTTCCTCCTCTCGCTCTATATTCACCATTCGTTCTTCTTCTTCTTCTTCTCCCTCCACCAGTGCAATCCCCAGCCGCCGGCGGCCGGAACCGGAGGTCCTCCGGTTCTGAAACTTCCACTTCAGACAGAGAGGCTGTTCGTGCTATCCGTCTCCAGAAGGTAAACAAACACTAAAAACTAAACTGGTTAATCTCTTCTTTTGAAGTTCAGTTTTTATTTTCTTATCTTATATATCCTCAGATTTTTTTAGTGAAGAGTAATCTACATTGATATAAAACTCTGACATAAAAAACTGTCATATCCAATGCGTCAATCATTCATTGGCTATAATTGAATTTGAATGCGATACGTATCTTTTAACCAACATATGGTGACCACATTGGAGATGTAAGGTTTTTATGTTTATCTAGAATTATTGTTTAGTGAAAGGCACAGTTTTGTAAGTGCATCTACACTGGGTATGGTAAATGGGCAAATTTACCGTACCCAGTTTCATTGCAGAGAGGAGTTAACTCAGAATGTGCATACTTATTGTAGGCCTAAAGTACCAAACCTCACCAGCAAAATTGATTCCCACTATTTGGGAGAGATGCTTTCTAAGCTTTTGGGAGAGAAGGTTAACCGGTATTAGAGACTGCTTATTTGGGAAATCCAAGTTTCAATCCTTATTATGTCATCCCGTCTGTTAATCCTATTTCAGTCTGTTCTCTGCTTGATTCAGTCATATGCTAAAGTACCAACCTCAAACAAAATTAATTCCCACTAGTTTCACGATTCTGGAGTATTATCATTATTTCCCACATCAATAAGCCAACCACCTGCAGATTTTGGAGCGAGTATAAATCAATTTTTGAAGCAGTTTCTTATGGTACTTTGGCATTACGTAAAGTAGGCCTTATTATCTTAATTCCTTCATGCTGTTCCTTCTTTTCTTGTGCTTCAAAACTTATTTTATTATCAAATATCATGTTTTAATCGTTTACTGAATTTTGTTTTTGTAAACATTTCTTAGTTATGTTGCATGGATAGGTATATATTTATTATTAATATTGATAAAGAAGTTGTTTTGCAGGTGCAAGAGTTGAGGAGTAAGGGGTTTGAGCCATATGCTTATAAGTGGGACCGTACTCATTCTGCTCATCAGTTGCAAGAGATATATAGGAATCTAAGCAACGGTGAAGAGTCAAATACAGAGAGTGATTGTGTATCAATAGCAGGAAGAATTGTGGCTCGTAGGGCATTTGGGAAGCTTGCCTTTTTAACTTTAAGGGATGATTCTGGAACAATACATGTTTTGATTCTGTTTACAACCACTTACTGTGTTTAATGGGTTTACTTGGAAAAGAATTGAATTATGTTAAGCATGATACCTTCTAATAGCTTAAGCTTATGGGAGAGATGGTTCCTAACATAGTATCAGAGCTTGGTTTTCTGGGCGGTCCAAGTTTAATTTGAATTTTTTCTGCTCTCCACGTGTGAGTATGGGGTCGCACTTGAGGGAGGATGTTAAGTATGATATTCATTACGATTCCTTCTCCTAATAGCTTAAGCTTTTGTGAGAGACGGTTCCTAACAAATTTGATGTGGTTTTGGCTTCCTAACAAATTTGATATAATTGTTTCACATGGAAATATCAGGGAGACAAACACGGTGGAAATGTGGTTTTGGCTTCCATGGAAAAGGTAAAAAAGGAAAAACAAGCTAGTGTACTCTGGAAATTGATTCTTGCAGAATTCATGCAATCAAGCAAAATGATGGAAAATATAAAAAAATTCTTGGGTATTTTCCGTGGAAATTAAGAGCACTTCTGGATTTGCATTTTGTTTTTGGTTGTGTCATTCTCGAATGGAATTCTACTACTGCAACAATTTCTGCTGAAATTATTATTTTTCTGGTTTTAGCTTTACTGTGAGAAGGAAAGGCTTGTAAATGATCAATTTGAGCGATTGAAGACACTTGTTGATATAGGTGATATACTGGGTGCAAGTGGCTCAATAAAGCGCACAGAGAAAGGTAAGTTTATTAATGCCCCCTAGTTACATTTTTACTCGGGTGAAATATAGAATTAGACACAATAAGGTACTCTTTTTTTTTTTTTTTTTATCTTTATCTTTAATATGTGTTTTGGTTGCCAACTTCTGAACGGACCATTTTCCTGATTTATTTTCAGGAGAGCTTTCTGTCTGTGTGAATTCGTTTTCGATTCTTACAAAATCACTGCTACCATTGCCTGACAAATACCATGGGCTAACAGATGTGGATAAGCGCTACCGCCAACGGTATGTCTTAACTCTAGGATATATATATATATATGTATTTTATTCTTTTAGTATACAAAAGACTTTTTCCCCCCTTCAAATAAACCATTAGCACAAGTACCATACTCGTAAAACAAATTAAATCATCTCCCAGTTTCTATGTTATATATACCTATTAATAACACAAACGTAGTGTCATACCCCTGTTAGCATATCTTATTTTAAAAATACCACCAACTAGCATGTGCCGAATGAACTACACAAACAACATACAGTCAATATGCATAACGTATATATAATTATAAATGCATGGTTACATATATACAAAAGGAGCACATCATACAAAATTATTTATATTACAAAACAAGGTTTGTCAACACAATAACTTCATCAATCCATGGGTCACTAATGGTTCTTGATGTATGTAATATTTGTGGACCCCTGAATTGATTTTATATGCAGTAATAAAATATCAAATCAACTAAAAATTACTTGCACTTTACATATTCACAAACCCAACTCTTTGTTTCTCGACCACACACTGTCAACCCTTCCCCATCACTTTCTCTCATCAACTTTTTTGGAAAAACTTTAAAATGCTATAACTTTAAATCCAATAATTGGAATGAAATTGAAACCTACTAATCGAGATCTATAAAACAAGACGATTGTGTCTGTAAAATTATGTATATAAATGTTTGAAAGGAAAAATTATGAAATATTACATTTAATGACATACTCTGTGTCGTATGTCATTAATTGGTCATTTCAAGGTCATTGCAAGTGTTATACAAGAGTTTGGAAATGAACCATTTGAGCACAAATTGAAGATTCACTCTTTGCCCTTACAAAACTTCTAACTGCTCAACAAGTTATTAAGAGCTGCCTTGCACTATTTTTCTAGTCCCCCACTCCTAGTTTTCTCTTTGAGTTTGCCATATTCTGTAATCCTAGATTTTGACTCGACATTGCTCTTTTTAGATATGTAGATATGATTGCGAATCCCGAGGTGGCTGATGTATTCCGGAAAAGAGCGAGGGTGTGTCTTCGGTGTTAGTACTAATATAATTATATTATGAGTGCTGATGTCATTATGTTACTACAGTTATGTTATCAGATGCCTAAACGTTTCTGACTACTTGCTAAATAAACTGAATTAGGTTACAATAATTCTGAAGGAAAAATGTAACTGAGGACAATTAGTTCAGTCTTCAGTTTGCTTCACTTAGGAGCGCTTATAATAGTTGTACATGATACATGTTGATGTCATTATAAGTTTAAAATTCTTTTCAAATTACACACATTCTTAAGGTTCAAAAAACCACTTTTTTCTTGCTAAATTTCGTAGCGCAGAATTAAGCTCCATTTGATCTCTGCAAAAGGAATGTCATAAAAGAAAGAGAGATCATTTTCCCCAGCGAGCCCACTGCTTCCCCTTTGAATGATGGGACACTTCACCATTTATTGGGCCTGAGCCGTAACCTGTTTTGCCCACTTTATTCCAAATGCTCCTCCGTTTAACTTATTTATCAATTAACCAATTTTATTGTGGATGGCCCAATCTGTTTCTCATAAAATAATGATAATGTACATTTTTGTATATTGTGCTTCCATATTACTAAATGTGGGAACAATAAAATAGGAAACTCCTTCTGGGTTGGATACTTGGGGGCAAGACTATAATTCATGGAACAGGTCTGAATAGAGAACAAAGATTCGCAGGAGTCGGATAGGATCGCGAACAACCAGCCGAATAACCTCGTCTTAGCCGAGTATGCTCACATAGTCAAAGATAATCGAAGTGCCGATATGGGCGTCTTAGCCAATATGAAGGTGACACCTGTACTCGCGGGCATGATCAACGTTTGTTGCCGATGTGGGCACCTAAACGTGTTAAGTTTATCTTCAGTTTTTAAATAATTCCTAATTTCTAGGGAATAGGTTGTTTGTTTTTGACTACTTCCTTGATGATTATCATGTTTTCTGTTAGAGTAAATGTGGGATGTAATCTTGCCTTTTGTTTAGGAATCTGTTTAGGAAGTTACAAGGCTATTTAATAGCCAGAGTTGATTTTATTCAATAACAAGTTACTCTCTCAGATTCTAGTGTGCAATATTGCTTCAGCAAGCTTTTTATTTCTAACAATTTGGTATCAAAGGGAGCACTAGGCCTGAGAAAAAAAAAAAAAAAAAAAACCGCAGTTTTGTTTTTTTTGAGTGATTTGCAAACAGTGAGAAATCGTTAGAATCATGTCGAGTGAAGGAAATTTCATGCAGCCATCCATTCCCCGCTTTGATGGTCACTATGATCATTGGAGTATGCTCATGGAAAATTTCCTTAGGTCCAAAGAATATTGGAGCCTGGTGGAGGTTGGTTACACAGAACCAGAGGCTGGAGCAGCTATGACTGAAGCACAGAAAAAGAGGCTCGAAGAGTTGAAGTTGAAGGATCTCAAAGTGAAGAATTACCTGTTCCAGGCAATTGATAGGACCATCTTAGAGACCATACTTCAAAAGAACACTTCGAAGCAGATTTGGGAATCAATGAGGAAGAAATATGAGGGGAATGCAAGGGTGAAGCGTTCGATCCTCCAAGCTCTTCGTAAAGAGTTTGAAATCCTGGAGATGAAAACTGGTGAGAAAGTCTGTGATTATTTTTCTCGTGTAATGTCTGTTGCAAATAAGATGAGGGTGCATGGCGAGTCTATGACAGACGTTACAATTGTGGAAAAGATACTTCGCTCCTTAACAGACAAATTTAATTATATAGTTTGTTCTATTGAGGAGTCGAAAGATATTGATAAGTTGTCTGTTGATGAACTACAAAGCTCGCTGATCGTTCATGAGCAAAAATTCCACAAGAATGACGGGGAAGAACAGGTTTTAAAAATAACTCACGAAGATAAATCAGGAGGACGAGGACGTGGCAGAGGGTCGTATAGAGGAAGAGGTAGAGGCAGAGGACGCCAAGCATTTGACAAATCTCTTGTTGAGTGTTACAATTGTCACAAGCTCGGACATTTCTCATACGAGTGTCCACGCTGGGGCAACGAAGCAAACTTTGCCGACCTCGATGAGAAGGAAGAAATATTGTTGATGTCATATGTGGAGTTACATGAAGAGAAAGTTAAAGATATTTGGTTTTTAGACTCGGGGTGTAGCAATCATATGAGTGGAAACAAAGCATGGTTCGCTGATCTTAATGAAAGCTTCAGGCAAAAGGTTAAGCTTGGAGATAACTCAAGGATGTCGGTTATGGGGAAAGGTAGTGTGAGGATGCAATTAAATGGCTTCGTACATGTGATTACAGAGGTGTTTTATGTGCCAGAATTAAAAAATAACTTGCTAAGTATCGGTCAGCTACAGGAGAGAGGATTAGTTATCCTCATACAGCACGGGAAGTGTCGAATTTACCATCCACAAAGGGGGCTGATTATTGAAACTGAAATGTCAGATAATCGTATGTTCTTTGTATTAGCTGTGTCACAACCAAGCAGTGGTAGCAAGGCAGCCTGCTTTCATACAACAACTCCAGATGTGTCTCAGTTGTGGCACCGTAGATATGGTCATTTGAGTTACAAGGGCTTGAGAACACTCCAACTCAAGAAGATGGTACATGGATTGCCGCAGTTTAATGCATCCACAACAGTGTGTAGGGATTGCATGATAGGAAAGCAACATCGTGATCCTATCCCGAAGAAAAGCACCTGGCGAGCATCAGAGAAACTCCAGCTGATCCATGCCGATTTGTGTGGCCCAATCACACCAATCTCCAATAGCAACAAGAGGTACACGATCTGTTTCATTGACGATTTTACTCGTAAAACATGGGTTTACTATTTGGTTGAGAAATCAGAAGCCTTTAGTATGTTCAAATATTTTAAGAGTCTCGTTGAAAAAGAAATAGGAACTTATATTAAGTGCTTACGAACCGATCGTGGTGGAGAATTTACTTCACAAGAGTTCAACCAGTTTTGTAAGGAAAATGGCATTAAGAGGCAATTGACAGCGGCATACACTCCACAGCAAAATGGGGTAGCAGAAAGGAAGAACCGAACAGTCATGAACATGGTTCGGTGTATGTTGTCGGAAAAGAAGATTCCGAAAAATTTCTGGCCAGAAGCGGTAAACTGGACGGTACATGTCCTAAACCGAAGCCCTACATTGATTGTGAAGAATCTGACTCCAGAGGAGGCTTGGAGCGGAATCAAACCTTCAGTTGAACACTTTCGAGTGTTTGGTTGTGTCTCACACGTACATATACCAGATGCCAAAAGAACCAAGTTAGAAGACAAGAGTCTTTGTTGTGTACTATTGGGAGTAAGTGAGGAGTCCAAAGCCTATAGGCTTTACAATCCAGTGACGAAGAAGATTGTGGTAAGTCGAGATGTACGATTTGAAGAAGATAAAAGTTGGGATTGGGATGTGAGCTTTAAAGAATTAGTTGCAGCTGATCTGGAGTGGGGAGAAAATGAAGATGATGTTGTTTCAAATGGTGACAGTGAAGAAAAAAGTGATGCTGAAGAAGCAGGGACTGCTTTTACAAATAATGGAGGAAGCTCATCTAATTCTGGTGGAGTAGGGCATGAAGAAAGGACTAGAAGAAGACCAGTTTGGATGAATGATTATGAGAGCGGTGAAGGCCTATCTGAAGAGGAAGACATGAGTAATTTGGTACTTTTTACATCTATTGATCCGGTACATTTCGAAGAAGCAGTGAAACATAAGAAATGGAGATTAGCTATGGACCTGGAGATGAAGGCCATTGAGAAGAACGGAACTTGGGTGTTAATTGATTTGCCAGTTGGTGCTAAGAAGATTGGTGTTAAATGGGTCTATAAGACCAAACTTAACGAGAATGGGGAGCTGGAGAAATACAAAGCACGCCTTGTTGCTAAAGGCTATGCACAGCAGTACGGAGTCGACTACACAGAAGTATATGCGCCTGTGGCTAGGATGGATACGGTACGTATGATTATCGCTCTTGCTGCACATAGGGGCTGGACAGTGTACCAATTGGATGTAAAGTCAGCGTTTCTTCATGGTGAGCTGAATGAGGAAGTGTTTGTAGAACAACCAAGGGGTTATGAAAAGGAGGATGCTCCAGACAAAGTGTATAAGTTGAAGAAGGCCCTATATGGTCTTAAACAAGCTCCACGAGCCTGGTTCAGCCGATTAGAGGCCTATTTTGTGAAGGAGGGATTTGAAAAATGTCACAGTGAGCACACCTTGTTTGTGAAAGCAAGTAAAGAAGGAAAAATTTTGATTGTTAGTGTCTATGTAGATGATCTAATTTTTACAGGGGATGATGAAATTATGTTCAAAGATTTTAAGTGTTCGATGATGAAGGAATTTGACATGTCCGATCTTGGGAGGATGAGATACTTTCTCGGAATTGAGGTACTGCAAAGAAAAGATGGGATTTTCATTTGTCAAAAGAAATACGCCATGGAGGTGCTGAAGAGATTTAGTATGGAAGCTAGTAACTCGGTGCTAAATCCAATAGTTCCAGGGGTCAAAATCAGCAAGGATGCAGATGGAGTTAAAGTCGATTCGACTTTCTTCAAACAGGTGGTGGGTAGCTTGATATACTTAACGACTACTAGACCTGATCTAATGTTTGTGGTCAGTCTTATTAGTCGATTTATGGGACAGCCTACTGAACTACATTTACAGGCAGCAAAGAGGGCGTTGAGATATTTAAAAGGAACAACCAATTTCGGGATCTTCTACAAAAAGGGTGGGAGTGATAATTTGGTTGCATATGCTGATAGCGATTACGCCGGTGATCTAGAAGACAGGAAAAGTACTTCAGGCTACGTTTTCTTGCTGAGCTCAGGAGCCGTTGCATGGTCGTCTAAGAAGCAGCCAATAGTCACCCTCTCAACGACCGAGGCCGAGTTTGTGGCAGCTGCCTACTGTGCGAGTCAAGTCATTTGGATGAGAAGGATCTTAGAGAAACTTGGTCACTCACAACACGGCAGTACTACTATGTTTTGTGACAATAGTTCGACGATTAAGCTCTCCAAGAATCCTGTGTTACATGGTCGTTGCAAGCACATAGATGTTCGCTTCCATTTCTTGCGTGATCTTGCAAAGGAGGGAACTGTGGAGCTAGTCTTCTGTGGAAGCCAAGAGCAGGTTGCTGATATAATGACAAAGCCTTTGAAGCTAGATGTGTTTCAAAGACTTAGATGTATGCTGGGAGTCTGTCAGGAACCAGAAGTAAACTAATTACTGATAATTAGTTTAAGGGAGGGAATGTTAAGTTTATCTTCAGTTTTTAAATAATTCCTAATTTCTAGGGAATAGGTTGTTTGTTTTTGACTACTTCCTTGATGATTATCATGTTTTCTGTTAGAGTAAATGTGGGATGTAATCTTGCCTTTTGTTTAGGAATCTGTTTAGGAAGTTACAAGGCTATTTAATAGCCAGAGTTGATTTTATTCAATAACAAGTTACTCTCTCAGATTCTAGTGTGCAATATTGCTTCAGCAAGCTTTTTATTTCTAACAAAACGAATAGTAAAGGGACACCTGTAAAGTGTACAAGTTAGTTAGGTATAAACTCATTCCCTCATGTGAAGAAGGCCAGATTAGTGAGCTAGTTATACCTTTTATAGTCATTTTTCTATTAGCCTAATGAGTATTGTGACCCTAATTCTATGCATATAAATAGAAGGGGAAAACTCACTTAGAAGGTATCTAATATAACCAATTACCAACTTTCTAAACATTCTAGCTTTCTCTCTAAGAGAACTATCTCGATTGTATTGTTTGAGTTAGGCTGTTTGAGCCAAGTAAAGTACACCACCACACACAGGGAGGACATACTACCAGAGTGGGTATAATAGCCACCAGAGGAACCTACCCCACAAACCAAATCTCATCTTCATTACCGCTTATTTACTGTTCACTCCCGTCACCTTTGTTGTATCTAGTTACCAACTCTATCATTCTGGACCGATTCGATCTTGTTTGGGCTTGGTTGAATTTTGACCACCCACACTAAATAATAAGGTTAATTTTGGGCAGTATACTAGTATTTTATACATATTTATAAAAACCATAAAAAAAAATTTGACTGCCTAGTGCATGGTCCTGTATATGCCCCACCCTGGCACTCTATGGCCACCCTAGTTCCGCCTAGTGTCTTTTAGAACATTCTAGCTAACTTGTCGTAATTGCTGAAGGAAAAACTTTTTTAATAGTTATGCAGAAGAATTTGTTTATTCTTCCCAAAAAATGTTAGGCATGTTTGATTCCCATATGCAGTTCTGGTGTGGTCCAAAGTTTAAAATTCTAGAATTTTTTGAATTGGAAATTAAAAGCAAATTTGCTATTATCAAAACTTGTTAAAATCTATTAGCTTGTCTTGAACTTACCTCATGCTTAATTATGTATAATTCCTTTATGTTCTGTATATTTGCTCATGTAATAATTTGATCCCCTAAGCTTAAAGATTTGTGTGCTGATTTATACTTGCTTCTCTAGATTGTATCAGAGATACGCAAGACAGTGGAATCTGTCGGCTTTATTGAAGTCGAAACTCCAGTTCTACAGGTTTGTAAATTTCTTTTAATCGTCATGGAATCTTTCGTATATTCAATACTAGCACCGTTTCCGTGCAGATAATAAATACATAGAAGAAAGTTTTCAGCAGTTCATATCCTATAAAATGCACTTTGAAGTATGATTCGTTTCTTCATTTGATCTCACATATTAGATATTTTTTAATTCATTAATTTTGATGGCCTCCAAAGTGAATAGCTATGCTCGTCTTTTAGTGGTAATCAGTTTTACACTAGACATAGACACGAAAAATAAGTAGCGCCTTTTCCTTTTGTTTGGGGGTGGGTGCTGGTTTCAGAATCATTAGAGGTACTTCTTGTAGAGATATCCTTTAACGAATAAACGAATTGCCCGATTGCCGATTCACAGGCCTTCGAATTAAGTTTACGATGAAACCTATAAATCGATCAGTGATCCAATTGGAGTACTTATATAGGATAGACCTCAACAGAAAACGAAAGAGTAACGGCGGCAAGTGATTTGTTCAGTAGTTCTTCAAATCAAATTATTGACTCAAGAGATATAGTAATAAGGAGACGACAACCACCTTTTTCTTAGAAAACCTGGTAAAGTTAGAAATGAAACTGAAATAATACTGAGATATATTTCTGGGTTATAGAGTGAGGAAATTAAAAGGGATCATCTGATTAATTAGAAAATTGTAAATAGGTCAATTAAAATTGTCACTCTACATGATTGTTCTTTGTATCTATGTGGACGTCTTGTACTCTTGTCCCTACAACTTTTGTTCTCGTTCAATTATACATTAAGGAAATGATTTTGTCTCTGATAAAAGTAGTAGTCTATGTATATGGAATAGAAAGTATTTGTGAGTTGTGACGGCATATTATTAAGATGAAAACAATGAAACTAGAACTAAGGAATGTCCTCTAAAAGGATCCAGGGGATCCTAAACCAAAGGGTGTCCCTATCTAGTTAGGGATATAAGCTCTTAACATCGTCATCCTCATATGCGCTAAAATGAATATTAGTGATGACAAGGCCTTGTGATTTCTTTGCCTATAGCACTTTTTTAACGATACATTAATTCCAACTTAATCCATGGTTGGGAACAAAACTTGTATGGTACCGCAAACCTGGTACATTACTTTTGTCCTAAAAGGAATATGGACTCTTAATTGAGACATACCAAAAAGGAACAAGGGATTCTTAACTTGGGTCAGAAGGAGTAATACGACTTTAATCAGACTGTTGCTGAAAATTTTGAAATTTATGTAATTCCCAAAATATCTCATTTTCTCTTATTGTGATGTAATTCATTACCCAGAATGTTATCTCTCTTATTTTCCTTCCCTTTTTTTTATTTGTGTATTTTCTTGCTAATTGGTTTGATCTGCTAGGGAGCAGCTGGCGGAGCGGATGCAAGACCATTTATTACACACCATAACTCTCTTGAAAGGGACCTTTATTTGAGAATCACAACAGAACTGCATTTAAAGAGAATGCTGGTGAGATTTT
Source organism: Lonicera japonica (assembly GCA_021464415.1). Lineage (NCBI taxonomy): Eukaryota > Viridiplantae > Streptophyta > Magnoliopsida > Dipsacales > Caprifoliaceae > Lonicera > Lonicera japonica. Next base: position 8,209,219 of record CM038468.1, on the reverse strand, counting down.
ATGCATTTTGCCTCTTTTTTTTTTTAATAATGAAAATAAATATATCCTATAAAAGTGTTTTCAAAGGTGCATTTTTTTATTAAAAATAAAAAAATAAGAAGCATCAGCATGTTACCTTTGGTCTTGCAATAATTAAATATAAACTTTTGGTGAAGAAACTAATCATCTCCTTCTCCACTTTCTTTTCATTGACTGTTGGCATATTTGGTTGGCTTATGATGCCTTCTTACCCTTGTTTCTGTACAGACGTTTTTAATTCAGTTTATTTGTTTTAGCCTGTATATCTTTTTATGTAAATGTCCCAAAAAGTTGTTCACTAACGCTTTTTTTAATTTGACATCATACATTTACTATCTTAGTTTTACCTATATTGTTTCTACAAAGCTATGTTTCTTCTTTTTTTGTCAAGTATCTAAAGTAATATAAAGCAAGGAGTGATTTTTGAAGCTTTGCCACATTTTTTACATTTCAGACTTGCCCTTCAACATGCATTTAAATATTCTACGTGTTCCTTGCAGCATCTTAAGCTTCCTGCATTGAATTTTTGGCAACAAAAATGTCCATTGCCTTGTAGTGTCACTAAAAAAACTTGGCTTGATATGCATTGAGACGCATCCCATATGCCCCCAAAAATAGTATATATCTTTCCACATAATGTTTGCAATATACATGCCAATATATTGCAGTAAATATATATACACTTTATAGTTTGTATCCGTAAATTACCATGCCAGTATATTACGCATCTTTCACTACAGACCCCTAACAAAGGATTTAGCTTGACATAATCAAAGCAAATATGCAAATAAGCTTAGAAACCATGAAAACACAGTAGACAAATACTTAATAATGTAGAAAATCAGATTTGAAAACTTTTGGTTTTGGAATTTCTCAATTCTGATTTAAAATGAAGATTTTACGGTAGAAATAGCAAACAAACTCAAAACTAACAAAAACTGAAGAAAATCGACTTAAACCCTAAAATTTTTGGAAAATCAGATTCTTAATGATGAATAATGAATCACACACGAATAATATGGAAAAACTATAAACTATTTGAATATAAAACAAGAATCAAGCATTAATCGATGAAAAACCGAAAAACTAGACCTATAAACTCTAGAACCAGCCCCTAAAACGAGGGTTTAAGGTTGATTCCAGAATATATATGATCAAAATTAACCAATCTATGAATAACAAAGCAAACGAACAATCAAAAACACTTAAATTGAAAGAAAACCAAAAACTAGGATTTACCCAGTGCGCGATTGAGACTTGAATTGAAAACGGAATTGAACAATGAATTAATGTTGAATACACTGATGTTCCAGCCTCAAAATATCATAAATAAATTAACCTAACAATTGTTTTAAAGAATTAAAGAAGAAAACTTTCAAATTCGATTTTCAGGATCTTCAGATGCAGCGCAAAAGCTCCCAAGAAGGTCACGGTTCTTTCTGCCTCTCTGTTAATCGATTCTAAATTGTTGCATTCCCTAAAATATGAGATATCAGACCTTTTATATGGTATACAAATTTCTCAAGTCGTGGTTTTAATAACCATAAAAGAAACGGGCCGAAACATGGCTTAAAATTGAATTTGGGCCCTAATTAATGGCTTTTTCTTTTTCTACTTTGGAAAGTCCTCAGATTCATCGCTACTGCTTTTCGAAGCAGAAAGTTATGAGCAAATTCGGAAAGTACTTAGATTCATTGCTACTGCTTTCCAAAGCAGAAAGTTATGAGCAAAAGAAGAAGCCATCAATTGGGGTTTAAATTCATTTTTAAGCCATGTTTCGACCCGTTTCTTCTATGGTTATTAAAACCACGACTTGAGACATTTGTATACCATATAAAAGGTCTAATATATCATATTTTGGGGAACGCAACAATTTAGAATCAATTAACAAAGAGGAACAATTTAGAATCAATTAACAAAGAGGAACAATTTAGAATCAATTAACAAAGAGGCAGAAAGCACTGTGACCTTCTTGGGAGCTTTTACGCTGCATCTGAAGATCGAATTTGAGAGTTTTCTTATTTAATTCTTAAAAACTATTGTTAGGTTAGTTTATTTATGATATTTTGAGACTGGAACATCAGTGTATTTAACATTAATTCATCGTTCAATTCAAGTCTCAATTGCGAACCGAGTAAACCTTAGTTTTCCGTTTTCTTTCAATTTAATTGCTTTTGATTGTTCGTTAACTTTGCTATTCATAAATCATATATATTCTGGAATCAACCTTAAACCCTCATTTTAGGGGCTGGTTCTAGGGTTTATAGGTATAATTTTTCGTCGATTAATACTTGATTCTTGTTTTTTATTCAAATAGTTTATAGTTTTTCCATGTGTAAGAATCTAATTTTCCAGAATTTTTTATGGTTTAAGTCGATTTTCTTTAGTTTTTGTTGATTTGAGTTTGTTTACTATTTCTACCATAAAATCTTCGTTTTAAATTGGAATTGAGAAATTCCAAAGACAAAAGTTTTCAAATATGATTTTCTACATTATTAGGTATCTGTCTACTATTTTTCATGGTTTCTAAGCTTATTTGCTTTGATTATGTCTAGCTAAATCCTTTGTTAGGGGTCCGTAGTGAAAGATGCGTAATTAACCCTTGATGTAATCCAATCTAGGTTTGAACATGATTTTTCCATTGGTTATAGATCACCTTCTGAATGTATGAGTATTTTTCTTATCTTTGCATGCGTTAAAAACATGTTTCCATAAGTTAGCTCAAAAGTTCCTTTTGATTAAGAACCGTAAAAATGTCGATTCAAGGATTTTTACACCAAAAGCTTAATGTGAATAATTTGAGGACGGTCTTTATCCTCTAATTAGTTGGGTTAGTTTCTTAAGTGAATTGGTTGTTTGGCGCTATTTTGGTATTTATTCACGTAAGTGCCAAAAAAGTGCTAGTTTTGACTTTCGGCATTCTTTATAAGACGGATTTGCTTTGAATCACGTTCAAACCTTAACGAAGTGTTAAGCTATTGATTTTTGAGAAGTTTAATTAATTTTTTTGTCTCGCGCTAGCAATACTAGGTTCTAAATTACACTTTTTCAAAGTCATAAGCTTCACTGTTGAATTCTATTGCTCAAAGTTAGTTTATATAGTCTTTGTCACGCATGAGCTATCATATACTTGTAGTAGCAATATAATTGGATGGTTGGAGAGTCTTAGTGAAAAATCTTGTTTAAACTTAGATTTGGATTATCCGATTGGACTAGTTTCGTACTTCCTAACTATGCATACCCTTGACGTTTGTTTCTCATTGATTTAATTTCATTTAATATTCTGATTTGTTTAGTTAGTGCGCTATTTTATTTATTTTTAATTTAATTGCATGCTCCCTTAGTGCATTTAAGAAGCCTTTTAGGTAGATAACTTGCGCTTGTTGGATTCCCTTTACTTTTGCACCCTAGAAATATATTTGTTTTTAGTTTTAATTTAGTTAATTAGTAAGTTTAATTTCCTTCCTTATTCCTCAATTCTATCATATTTTCTTTTGTTTTCCCCTCTTCCATCTGAGAGAGATAATTAGAAGAAATAGATTCTTTGCCTTCCCTGTGGTTCGACCTTGGACTTTTCTAAGTATGCTATAACTTGACCGCCTGCACTTGGGTGTAATAACTCGCTCTTTTTGTGCTTTGTCAAGCAAGTTTCTTATTCCTCTGATACCATGTTAGGAACCATCTCTCCCAAAAGTTTCAACCCCTCCTTCATGTGCGACCCCATACTCGCACGTGGAGAGCAAACAAATTTCGGATTTCGGATTAACAAATGGGGAATGGAGGTGTTAAGGCTTGAACCTTAGATCTCCTAGAAAACCAACCTCTGATACCATGTCTGCCTAGAATTATCTAAGGGTGGATCATTAGTCATATGATAATCTTTGTCGATCCAAAGTCAAACGGGTGTGAAACAACGCAAACCAATCACGGATCAACAATCGCAAAGCACAAAACACGAACAAACAGCCTCTGGAAACAGTTTCGGGTTTGGAAACAAGCTTATCTCAGATCTGGTATGCGCAAAAAAATACGAGGAAGTCTAAACTCGAACCAAACTTAGATCTACACCAAACAGTGAGGAACCGAACCAAACCAAACACATATATGCGCTGTAGACAGCGAGACAAGGCCAACAACGGTGGCCGAAGGTCAAAAGTAGGCTGCAGGCGCCTCCACGAGCCGGCGCGTGAGGTTGTTGGCTGGATGTTGCAGTGGCGCGTGAGGGCCACGCGCGTGGTTTTCCGGCACCGGATTCTGGGCGAGTCCTAAACAGTGGATGACGCTCCTCCCTAGGCCAGAGGTGAGATTAAACGATCATTGTATAGTGTAAACCAAAAAATCGAAAGTGGAAACCCTAACCAGCCCTAGTCTGCCGTCAACTAGCAGACGTAAACCCTGGATGAAAACCCAAATGCTCTGATACCATGTAATCTATGATAAGCAGAAAATTCTATTGTATATTACTCAGAAGAACGATTACACATATATATACACAAAAGTCCTACTTACGTAAGGAAACAATCCTACTAATTAGGATGCCTCAATTATCTACCTTCCTAATATATATTTACAGCCTATAACATTTGCCAAATCCCATAATCCTTCAGAATTGACAAAGAAAATCCATTGATTGTCATGGTCCAATGATTTATTTCTACCACATTTTAGGACAATCCTTCTTATGTCCTCTTTCCTAAAGAAATGATTCTGGGAAGCTGTTGTGGTGAACTTCTGGTCCACCAGATGGCTCTTTTTTGATCACTTGTATTGTTATTTATATCAATAAAAGCGTATGTTTCTGATCAAAAAATAAAATAAAATATTGTTACCTTTCTTTACCTAGGTAACCTATGAAATATATTTCGACTTTGTCATCTTCTTTATGAGCTTGCTCGACATTTTTCCAACTGCCAAACATTTGTAAGTACATATTTCGACCTTTTGGTCTAGCCACCTTGTAAAAGCTTTATTTTTGCTCTATTGAATTATTGCATTATTTTCTTTTCCAAAGCATTCCTTGTTGGCTTAAACAAGACGTCTAATGGCAAATAACAGGTAGGAGGATTTGAAAAACTATACGAAATGGGAAGAATATTTAGAAACGAAGGCCTTTCAACTCGTCATAATCCTGAATTTACCACCATTGAGGTAAAATTTCCTTTCTTTTCCATGAATTTGATGTAGTACATTGGTGCGAGTTTTGATTAAATTATTCATATTCCCAATTGCACTATATAATGTATATATAAGGAAACTAAAGTTCCGTTTCCACTAGAAACTACACTGGCAATTTTTTCCCTTACCTTGATCTCAGATGTATGAAGCATATTCAGACTACCAAAGTATGATGAACATGGCAGAAGAAATTGTTACGCGATGTACTCTTGCAGTTCATGGAAAGCTTAGCGTTGAGTACCAGGTAATAATACTGTGTGTATGTTTCCTGTACCACCCAGATTTGGTGGAGTTGGGTTAGGGGATTAAAGTGAATAAAATTTTCTTCAAGATTACGTAGCATTTTACTTCAATGACTTGCTTTTGTATATACGTAGTTTTATTCCATCATGTATGATGAAAGAACTTAAAACTCTTCTTACCTTTCCTGGAACAGTATGTTTGACCATGTGTTATTCTCCCTTGTTGAATATGGTTCAAAGATAGGCTAAAGTTTAGGGCATTTTGAACTTCATCCCCTGTTCTTAATGCAAAATTAGCCTTTTCCCCTGTTTTCATAATCATCAGACTTTGCCCCCTGTGTGTGGGTTGAATCTCAAAGAATTATGTACAAAGAGGAGAGAGAGAAGGGGGGGAGGGAATGTCTAACTTTCTTTTACATAATCTTTTACTTTTCTTACTTAATTCTTTGAGATTCCCCGTTATGCAAGGGAGAAAGTCTAACGATTTTGAATGCAGGGGTTGAATCTAGTTTTACATATAAACGTTGCAAAGGCCAAAAGGCCTAAAATTTATTCTCCGAGTGTTTCAACATTTGGGCAATGCTCATCCCTCCTTCCCTCGCATTAAGTATACTGTTGGAAAATATAAAAAATAATTGACTTGCACCTCAGTAGTGTTAGAAATTTCCAGTCGTATTAATCTAAAAGGCATTCGCTAAAGGGTGCTGCATTAGTTCTATGTAGGGTGTAGAAATATGTTTGGAAAGGCCTTGGAGGAGGGAAACAATGCAAAATCTTGTGAAAGAAGCTACCGGTATTGATTTTGTTGCATTGGGTGATGATGGTGATCTTAAAGCTGCTAAAGAAGTTACTATCAAGACCCTCAATTTCAGTCCTGATAAGCAAGAAGAACATTCAATTCAAACATGCCCATCATTTGGCCATCTGCTTAATGAGGTTAACCTGATGTATTTTTTATGCTGCGACATACTTAAACCAATTTATGCTAGAAATATATCTCTTTTAGGTGGTCTATTGTTAAACTTATGCCCATTTTTGTGCAGGTTTTTGAGATAATGGTAGAACCAAAGCTCATACAGCCTACATTTGTTTTGGACTATCCTATTGAGATTTCTCTTCTGGCTAAGCCACACCGAAGGTACTGAAGCCTTCTTATAGAATTATTTTATGTAAAATAATATTAAAAATTTACATAAACTCATGTTAAACTAAACCCCGATCAAGATTTTGAACAGCATAGAGTTATTAATGTAAAGTTTTAATGAGATCTAATTGAACTTTGCATGTGAATCCGTAACTGTTTTACCCTTGAAATTATCAAGTATTTGAACCTTAAGCCAAACCTTTAATTAGTTATGCTCAAGTTATCCTAATTAACATTAATATTGTTAGGACATCTCTCCCAAAAGCTTAATTGTTAGGAGAAGGAACTGGAGTGAATATCATGCTTAACATCCTCCTTCGCATGTGACCCCATACTCGCATGTGGAGAGCAAACATGAACGTAATTATGCAGAACGGACAAATTCACGTGGAGAGCAAACAGGAACGTAATTTATGTAGAACATATAATCAAATATTTGAACCTTAAGCCAAACCTTTAATTAGTTATGCTCAAGTTATCGTAATTAACATTAATACTGTTAGGACATCTCTCCCAAAAGCTTAATTGTTAGGAGAAGGAACTTGGATGAATATCATGTTACATTAATACTGTTAGGACATCTCTCCCAAAAGCTTAATTGTTAGGAGAAGGAACCGGAATGAATATCATGCTTAACATCCTCCCTCGTGTGCGTGTGCGACCCCATACTCGCACGTGGCGAGCAAACATGAACGTAATTATGCACAACGGACAGATTCACGTGGAGAGCAAACAGGAACGTAATTTATGTAGAACATATAGTTTCAAGATTAACATATGGGGGATGGAGGTGCCAAGGCTTGACCAGATAATTAAGCTCTGATACCATGTCAAGAACCATCTCTCTCAAAAGCTTAAGTTGTTTAGAGAAGGAACCAGAATGAATAACATGCTTAACAAATACTACCCAAAATACCTAAATTAATTAGTAAATGTAATTGATACAAAATCTTTGAAGTATTATTAAATCTCTTTTCTGCATGTTTGAAGCAGTATAATATTTATTTGGTCGCTGACCCTTTTCCAGTTCAGTCATGCAGGCTTGACTGAGAGATTTGAACTATTCATTTGTGGCCGTGAACTTGCCAATGCCTTTTCTGAATTGACCGATCCAGTGGATCAGGTATTGTATACTGCGTACTGACCACTGAATTCTCTACTATCTGCATTTAGCGCCGACTATTATCAATCGCCAAGCTGGTTAATTTGCCTTTTGGTAAATCCACAATTGAATGCTACTAGGATAGGTTTAACTGTGATACAATGTTTTATTCCATAAAAAGCCAACAAGTGATTTTTTTTCTTCACAAAATTCCTTAGCATTTGGTTGTGCCTAAAAATGCAAATGTTGTATTTTTCTCATCGTACATTGGAGTATACTCCTGTCCGAAATTAAGAATCCATGCTCGACATTCACACTCTTTATGGTCACAACAATTTTTCAGTTGATTCTGAACAAAATTGGACTTTTAATATATTATTATATTTGGAGAAAGTAATATTGTGTTCTGAGCTTCCATACACATAAATTGATTAAATAATCAATGTATAATCCATAAAATATATTTCTACTTGCTACATTTTCAGTAATTTTTGTGTCAGCATGTACGGGCATTATCCGTGCAAATGCTTCCTATGAGCCTAGAATTACCTTTGCCCCCTAAATGCGGGTGAATCTCAAAGAATTAAATAAAAATAGGGGTTAAGTGAAAGGATTACGTTAAATTTTTTATTTTACTTTTTTTAAATTGTCCCTTATTATATAGATTACACTTTGAGATTCCCTTGCATGCAGGGGCCAAATTCTAATGAATATGAAAATGGGGTAAGTCTAATTTCACATTAGAAATAGGGGCAAAAATAATAAAAAATTCACATTTTTGAAATTGCATCAGAGGGGACGCCTAGAAGAACAAGTGAGGCAAGATAATGAAAAGAGAGCAGCAGCAGCTTCTGAAACGGAAAGACACAAAAACAACAATGAAGATGAAGAATATGAGGTGACTCTTGATGAAGACTTTTTAGCAGCTCTTGAATACGGGATGCCTCCGGCTTCCGGAATGGTATGTTTATTTGTGAATTCCTCTTTTTAGTAATTCTGGGATGCTATATTTTGGCAAAACTTATACAATCTAATTATTCACATCAAGTAGTTAAACTCTGGTCAAGGATATGATTCAAATTCCTATTATGATGCATTTGTGACTTCCCAAGTCCCATTTTGGAGATTAACACTCTTGGGACCTGGGTTGATCACAGTTACCATGCTAACAACGGCGTGGCCACGTTCACGCTAGTCCGGCTCAAATGAGAATATGCAAATATATAAAATCTGGGGTGTACCCCACCCTTTGCCAATTGGTTTGGATGCTTCGAACTATAATACAACATATGCTTCTTTTTTCTTATATAAATATATACATTCTCATTCATGCACGTTTCGGCATTGGCCTGACCATTTTGGGCAAAAGGCATTGAATTCTCTATCCAAACATAATATTTGGTTATGTTCAAATTATTTTTCACCCTTTTACGTGTTATAAAGTAGAAAAATGTAGAAGAGGAAAATGATATTCTTACCGGCTTCATTTACCTGATAATCGTACTGGGTGCATTAGTACTTGTACATTTTGAGAATGTACAACCCGCCAAGGCGTACGTTATAAATAACAGGTAAATGAAGCTGCTAAGTGTAGCATGCTCTTTAGAAACTTTCTTTACCAAGATTAAAAATACCATTGATTAATTCTTGGGTGAATTTCGGTGTGCTGTAAGAATGGCCATGGTTTTATTGGATTAATATGGCTTACTAGGTGAAAAATTTAATTGGTTTTTGGCAGGGACTTGGAATAGACAGGCTGGTAATGCTTCTCACAAATTCAGCCAGTATTCGCGATGTTATCGCTTTCCCTGTCCTCAAGGTTCAGCAGTAGCTCTAGTAGTAGTACTGGTACCCCCAACCCCTACTCTGCTTTTACATTTTAGTTCATGTTAGTTTTTGAATTGGTCCATTAGTTCCTCCCTCAACTATGATTCAGATAGATAATTATCGGCAAAAATTTGGTTTTTGTTACTGCTAATGTACGTTTAATTTTGGGAATGATAGGAGGTTGATTATTTTTTTGTACAAACTGGACCAAAAGAAATTTTGTGAATTAAAATTGAAGTCATTGATGTATCTCTTGAGTAATGCATATGGTTGTACTGATAAAGTTGTTTGTGCTTCAATTTTTTTTTATTTTCTTGGCGCATTTACGTAAAAAACTCATTCTCATCGGATGTTGTATATATGTATATATTGTATGGAAGATCCGAGGCTTGGTGCAGTGGTAAAGCACTCGCCTTTGTTAGGGCAAGCAACAGGTTCAAGTCTTTCTTCCCCCTAAAAACATACAACATTGAACCTGGGTCTATCCCATTATGCAATTTTCATTGTTGCACATTTGATGCGGTCCAATGTCATATATAATTCTTCCAGCAATTTATATTGTATCTGTCTCAAATCGAGAGTTTTATTTACTTTTCAAGAGTTAATCAATGCCCTGAACTTTGCAATAGTAAATCGGGATTCTTAATTTGAAGAGCACATGTATCTAACTTTTAATTTACCGTGTGTTGTGAATTCGACGACTTAAGCCAATCCCTGCAAGACCTAGTTCATTGGCACCTACAAATGAATTTTAGGTTTTAAAGGCCGCCTCGCAATAACATAAAAATTTTCAAGATTTCTTAGATTTGGTAAAGTATTTATACATGTCTTAAAAGTTTTAGCACAAATAATTTGGACTCATTAATCTTCTAGTATGTGAAAGTAATGGTTGAAATACATTAGAAGTTGCTTGTACTTTTGCAAAATTCTTTTAGGGTCAAGTAACATTGATCAAACAAATTGCAATCACAACCACCAACACTCCACATAAAGTTACAATAATGGAGGTTTTAAATGTGAAAAAAAAGGTTTTTAAAAAAATGGAACAAAATTATTGTAAGGGTGCTGGTAAAAGCACCAATTAAAACCAATTTTTACACCCATTTTTGAAGCACTCACATTTAAATTTTAAATTTGTAAGAGCACACTAATAGTTTAGGCACCTAAATAGAAACATGCTTGGAAAAAAAAGAACATCTTTGCAACAAGCTATTTCAATCTCAGTCATTTCTTCGATTTTGATTTGCAATTGAAAAACATGCATTTTAGCCACAATTATAAAAATAAAAAAAGAAGAAGCTAATTATAACTATAAAAAACACCGGTAACAACTCAACAACGTAGGCAACATGGTAGCAACAAAATAATATAGCATCACCAAAACAGTAGGCAGTAGCATAACAATAATTATAAGTTGTAAACAGTGAACCAAATTGTAGAATAAAAAAGCTTTGATATGTCTTACATATATCATTGAGTTTTAATTCAAGTATTCAACCTTTGCAACACCAATATATGTTAATATTAAAGTGGTTGCACAAAATCATCAAACACCTTATGGACATTGTTGAGGTGATCATGTACACTACATTATTTATATTATCATAAACTCAAATATGTTCCAGACATTCTACTCTAATATATAACCGAAACCAAACAACAAATTCACACGCACACAAAGGACAAGTTGATATGAATATTGGAAGCAAGCATATTATAAATATATATATATATACACCTGTCTCAAGAAGAATGTTTGTATTAGTCTTGGACTAAAGAAAACAAAGTCGTTTGATGAAGAGAGGGGTAAAAACAAGCTACAATGAATAAAACGTATTTGAAGTAGTGGGTGCCTTCAAATTTCAAAATATAACAATGTGGTTTACTTTTTCTAAAAAATGGGTGTAAAAATTGATTTTAATATATGCTTTTACCAGCGCCCTTATTGTAAATGGGATGTAGGAAATGCAAAAAATAATAATTTTCAGAGTCTTGTTATTCATTTTGGAAAATGCTTTTCTTACTTACTATTCTTACCTTCTATTCTTATCAAGCGCATTACATGGGTTGTACCTTTGTTGTATTTTGCGAAGGTATAATCATGTAATAAATGCCGGTAAGAATATGCAGTAAAAGTACCTAGTAAGTGTAGCATTGCACATTCATTTTAGGGTGAAGATATTAACACCCCCAATATCTCTTGAAAACACTACCACTTTTCATTCGGTCACTGACAACCGAGAAAGGTATATATTATTCAGTTGTGAAGGGCTGAGTATATATGCTTATACTCGACCCTCAAAAACTAAGTAACAAACACCTTATTCGATTGCGAATGGCCGAATGAAAGTGGGAGTATTATCAAGTATTTTTTTGGTGCCAATATCACCACCCTTCATTTTACTATTGGTAAATCATTCATTAATAACTACTTTTAGACTTGCAAATATTTTCTAACACGTGAACTTCATTCAAATTAGGGCATAAAAAGGATCGAATTCTTAACGCCCTAAAATTAAGGAACATGTATGCTTATGCTAGGACGGATCTTGCATATCACTCATGAATTGAATGTTTATAGATCTTTTGTAGAAAAATTTAATAATGATCGTATTATCACACGTATTTAAAACACACAATAGAAGTACATGAAACCTTTAATAGTTATAGAAGGCTGTCGCGCTTAAAACTTGGATCTTCCACTCTCTCCAAACCCTACACTCAAACCTTAAATAGGACTAGCTTAAAGTGTACCAAGCTTATCATTTGTGAGACCGGGGACCAAGCTATTTATAGGCTAAGTAAACTCCACCCATTAAGAGTTTACTTAGAATCATATCACCACCTTGATATGACATTTTGACCTGAAATAGCATCAAACTCTTTGAATCCGAGCTGGATTGTTAACTTTGAAAAGACTAGTGTACCCCTGGTGTTGTTTTTGGAAGTTTTGGAGATTGCTTAATTGTAGGTGAGTGACTTTTGTTTGTAATATGGAAACTTTAATTTGCGTTTCACCAATTTATTTACCTATCTAATTTAATTAATCAAAATAGATAAACAATTTATACTGTCCAAGTTACATTTTCGTAATCAAATTTCTAAAACAAAGAAATCCCAAACTACCAAAAATTAAATACAAACAATTAGAATATTTAGTACCTGTTGCATTTGTCTCATGCACCTGTTGAATCTTAAATATGCATACCCAAGTTAAATGTTCAAAATATTTGTTACAGTCACATGTTAAAATATCTGTTATAATTTAATCACATATCTTTTACATAATAATATGCTACAATTATTTGTTGCATAATTATTTGTTCAAATTACATTTTACATTTATTTGTTGTTAATGCTATATACATGTTCAAACTTTTACATAATTATCTGTAGTATGAACACATTTTCAAATCATCTTTTACAATTATTCGTTTGTCATGCTTTATACATGTTCAAATTTTAACAATTATCTATCGAACATGCTATATTACATAATTATTTGTTTGATTTTATGTAAATATTTATACAATGTAGTAGCTGTTCAGTCATAGTATTTTTCAAAAAAATAATTTATTTGTTTGATAAAAAAGATATTTATTTTTTTTTAATAAAAAGCGATAAAAGATTTCATTAATTAACGAACCGAACATCAGAGTGAACGAGAGGCAACAAGAAATCAGGGGCCTCTTCCGTCCAACTAACAAAATCATCAATACATTTAGCAAACCAGGCCAAATAAAAACATATATATATATATATATATATATGTTTTTTAAATTGGTTATTTAGTAAATAATTTCAGTTAATTATAAGTAGCAAAAAAATAATTTTTGGGGCACAGACAACATTAGCTATGAGAAGGAATTTGAAGTTGGCACCTATGTTCTATGGTTGTTTTCAGATCATTGAAAGAATTGGAAATGCGGCCTACACATTGCTGCATCCTTCCACGGCTGCCATCCACCCGGTGTTCTGCTCATTACTCATTACTCCAAGAAAATTGGGGATCAGATTTCTCCTCTTCCTAACCTTCCACCAGTGTGGTGGAAATAGTGGCCATTTTCGACAGCCGGTTGATCAAACGGAATAATCAGGCAGTGGTACAAGTTTTGGTGCAGTGGTTTAACACACCGCCCACAAAAGCTACTTGGGAATATGATTCACTTTTTCAGAAATTTTCACACTCTAATCGAGGACAAGGATTTGCTGAAGAAGGAGCTATTGTCTGGCACAGAGAAGTTGAACGGATCTTTCAACTAATAAGTAAGCACCAATTATAACCTGATTCTGTATTTAACTTAAAAATGTTAATTGAATCGGAACCAAGATAACCAAATCCTGTTAGAATACAAGTTGAATACGGATTTCTGGACGTCCCCTTCTAGCTCTGAATCTGTAATAATTATAGAAATCAACAAGCATATCAGCATGACAATATCATATTACTCTTTTGGTTCAACTCAAAATGGTTACAAAGTTGTACCTTTTCAACAACAATTTCTTGCCCTTTCTCTGCCAAAGACGAAAAGAATATGATTATACATACATTCATAAGAATGCAACAAGCACATACTAATCAGCAATCATTTTTCACAGTACTCGAGAGAGAGAGAGAGAGAGAGAGAGACTAAAATTAAAAATAAAAGTTAAGCAAAATTGTCAAGAAGGGTGACAAACAATAGCAGTACAAGAAGAGTCCTCATCTACAATCCACAAACCCAACTCCTTGAGTCGTTTTTCGACTAAACCTGGATTCATTTCCCCTGACCAGAAAGCTACCTTCTTTCCACCCTCAACAGAAGAGAATAATGATGTTACATTTGCGTTACTCCTACTACTTAAACTACTACTGCTGCTGATAATGTTCATACCAAATTTTTTCTCATCGACTTTCTTCGCTCCCTTCTTCTCCAATAATTTCCCCACTACGTAGCCAAAATTGCTTCCATCTGAAGAACCCGAATCATTATTATTCAGCACCAATGCAGCGTTGAACATAAAATTATCATCCCAAATTTCCTGAGCAGTAGACGAACCCCGTACGAATAGAAGCTTGTTTACATCCCCAACGTAAAAGTCGGAGTTTGGATCAAAGGATTCGAGAAACGAGTCATCACTGACTGGAATCATGTCCGGGCCCACGACCCACGTGTTATACTTTTGTTCTAAGCATTTCTTCATTAGAAAAGCCTTCACCCATAACTCCTTTATAAGTTCCAGGTTAGATTCTTGAGATCTCATGTAAGCTCTCGTACTATCAAAAAATTGGTCAGCATCAATCACGGGGTGCCCCCTTCTGGCGAGATCGAGCAAGAAAGTGGAGTTCGGGCCAACAAAAATGTAATTACGAATATTTAGCCTCTCAAAGTGGCAGAGCAAGTTACGTATTAGCGTCTCTGATGTGGACCCGTACAGGCTCACTAGTATAATAGTGTCCGATTTTTGGACAGCGTGAAGGGTGGAATCTATTTCCTTGAAATTCCTTAGGATTCTATTGGGAAGTACTTCTCTGAAGCAAAAATCATACCATTTGAGATTATTCAAAGGTTGCATTTCCAAAAGGTTGAAATCAAGAGACTTCTCGTCAAGCAAATAGGAATCTGGCCCTGCGGTTTTACCGTAACTAACGCCAACATCCCTGTGAGAAACACTGAGTGCTCTCTCATGTAAGAAGTTGGTATATATGTTGAAATAGCCACGAGCGTGGATAAATTGAATGAACCATGGTGTCCATATTCTCTCCCCCATCTTTTTGTACCATCCTGTTGTTACCTACATGCAAATTATATGATTCTTGTGTATGTCCTTAACTAATCAAGCAAAAAATTAAATATATGATCGAGTATAGAAGCATAAATATAGCAAAAAGAATGGCCAATATAGCATTAGATACAAGTAGGAAGATATTATATACCATCCCCTGAAGAAACGGCTTGGTTCCCTTGGCCTTGTGGGAGTCGTACCACAAGCGGAACTCTTTCCAAGGTCTTGGGAACAGAAGCTGACCCCAGGTGCCAATGAGCTGGTACAGGAAGATGCGTGTGCCTCTATCCAATTGTATTTTGTTTCCATGCTTACCTGCGATTGGCGATAGATAGATAGATTGATTGATCAGTAGGCTATAACAGGATGAAAGATCTAATAGCACAAAAACTAGACCAAAGACCTGTAACAGACTTTGGAAAATGCAAAATTTTATGGATAGACTGAAAAGACACAGACGATGTACAACTATGTTTATTTTCCTAACATCATCCATCACAAGCATGAGCTCCTTTTAAGTAAAGCAAACCAACGCCCAATCTAACACATCAGAAATGTCATATCATTCAAGACCTACCAACGACAAATAAGGTTTGTTTGTTTGTATGTTTTTTTTTTTTTTTAAACTTAGTGCCCCAATTTTATATTTGAAATTAGACTTACCCTTGTTTACGTAATCGTTAGACTTTGCCGAAAGCTCAAATAATTATGTAAAGCAGGGGGGCAAGGGGGGTGGGGGTGGGGTGGGGAAGTCAATCTCATACGATTCCGTTACTCTATGAGATTCCCTCCGATGCAGGGGGTAAAGTCTAATGATTATGAAATTAGGGGGTAAGTCTAAGTTTACAGTAAAAATAGGGGGCAAAGTAAAAAAGAAGATCATTATTCTTTTTTGGGTTTGATTTCTCATTCGAAGGTGTCTAGAACTAAACGAGATTCTAAATATTGGGTGGGGGAAAAATCGGGTATATCCTCATGCAAATCCTTCTTTCATCTGCTTATCAATTCACCACAGGATCCCACCTTTGTACCCCACAATTTTATATGGAAAACTAGTATTCGTCCGAAGGTGAAATTTTTTGCTTGGTTGGCCTCTTGGAAGAGAGTAAACACGTGATATTCTCCAAGAAAGGCGGCCTGATTTAGCGATTTCCCCTTCTTGGTGTATTTTGTGTAAACAGAAAGGAGAGAACATTGATCACATTCTCTTACATTGTAATTTCACTGGCTATATGTGGAACAAGGTGGGGGAGGAATTTGGTTCAATTGGTGCCAAGCCTAGTTCATGGCATGATTTCTTGGGTATGAAATGGCAGTTTACAGGGAATAAAAAGAAGTCCAAATTGCTGTGGAGATGTTGTTTGGCATTAGCATGGTGCATTTGGCAAGAGAGAAATACTAGGGTATTCGAAGACAAATCCAATGAAGCTGCTGAAGTTTGGTTTAAAATTAAGCTATTATCATCTATTTGGGCTATCTCTTCTAATCTATTTGTCAACCTTTCCATCTCTGATTTTTGTTCGAATTGGGGTGCAGCTATCCAGTGATGGAGATGTATTTAGAGTTGTTTTGTTGATATTTTCTAGTTGTCCCTCAGTTAGATTGATATTATTAGGGGTTTGGTGGACTGCTGGTTCACCAATGATGTACTCATCTTTACAACGCTTTGATTATTTAATTTTAATAAAAGCGTTTGGTTTCGGATAAAAAAAAAAGAAAAGAGTTCTTCCTTAGAATCCTGTGAAGACTAACCCCACCCCAACCCCCCTAAAAATAAAAGGAAAAAAAGAAAGAAAGATAATTTGCTATGCCTTGGAGATAAGACAATGTAATAGGAGTGTGAAATTTCCAACACATTCAACAGTGGGGAGATTTCCAACTATGACGCGTGATGCGCACCTTTAACCCAGATGCATACCCTTGCTTGTAGCTGGTGCCTAATAAATCATTTGCAGGAAAACCTAAAATCAAAATTTGACATGGCTTACTTGCCACAATTTTGAAGCTGGGGTGATAGAAGTCGACTGAATTACAGCTCCCTAAATTTCATCCCCACGGTGAATGGATCATCTCCACCAAATTTCATAAAAAAAAATTGCAACTAATTTAGTAGGTGGGATGATTATCTAAAGTTTCAACAGCCGAAAATGCATATACATGTTTATATTAATTTTGCATTACACCCACTTTTGGATTGAATTTTTTGATGACATTTGGTGAAGATGATCTCCAAAAGGGAGGACACAAAGTTCAGCAAATCTCATAACAATTTACCCACCCAAAAGAGGTCCATAAATACTAAAAAGGGCACCCGCACTTGTAGAGATGTCCATGACTGGATTATTTTCTTAATTATAATAATATAATGTCCTACAATAAAAATATTCCAGAGAATCTACAAAAGCAACGTGCCTTTCACAAGGCGGAAAAGGACTATCGTTTCAAGGTTATTAAAACATTTAAGCACCAAGCACGACATTACAAGTTAAATTGCACAAATTAAAAAAAATTCACTTGGCAAGCACCCAATTTTCCAATTCTGCGGTAACAAATTTTCTTAGAGACTAAATTCCATGATATTCATACATCAGACAAGCTTATGTAAAAGTTAGTTGATGTTGAATGTATCGCTGAAATTGACTCATACTGTTGTACATATCACATTTGCTTAAATTCTGTCACAAAAACCAAGAGATTGGGCTCGGGGTTTCGAGTCAACTGAAAAATGTCTTCTCTCCGAGGGCCAAATGAAAGCTGATATCCTTACAGTTTTGGAAATTTGGCAAGATTGGTCTGTATTGGTATAGCAATTAGTTTGGATCCTAATCCTCTCTTGATTTCCCTTTTTTGACTGACTTAAGTTGAATTAGGAAGGGAATTCCCTTCTTACCTTAAGACCAATTTTTTCCTTTTTTTTTAATAAGTAAAGGAATATTAGTATAAACAGAACCACCGGAGGATATGGAACTCCTGTACACACAAAATATACAAGGTCTAGGATCAAACAAATCTAAAAATAATGATGACAAATAGAAAGCCAAGAACCCCACAAAAAACAATAAGAATCATAAGCAAAGTCTATATTAAGTTCTCGCAAAACAATTATTAAGAGATGAGCAAGAAGAATGAGTGGTGGATCATTGAGAAGTCAGGAGTTATCGTATTATTTGACTATATATTTCTTATACGTTATTAGATACAGATACGATGTAATCAAGTTAGGTATTTGAGATATTTAGCATATAATATTTAGAAGTAATATCATTAGAATAGATATGTAGCATATTTAGTATCTATCTTTCAGTTTTAGTCTAGGCATATATTAGTGTTTCAATATATTATACTCCCTCCACCTAAGATGCTCCCACTTTGACTTTTGTAGTTTTTAACGAAACACTAATTTCAACAAAATCAATGGTCAAAGCTACCACTCATTTTCTATTGCGAAATTTGATAGATTAATTACGTCCCAAAAAGGAAGTCGGACTATCTTTTTAAGATGGAGGGAGTAAATAATAGGTCCAGGTCTCTCTTGTAATTAGAGTTGAGTTGAATTGAACAAATCTTGTGAGCTTTTGGCATGTTTACCACTGACAGTGGTCATTTATCCTTTTTCTCTCCCTTCTCTTAGTCTAGTTCTGCATTAAGTGGTATCAGAGCCAAAACCTCTATTCGAATGACATTGATCTCTCCTTCAACATATACCTATTTTCTCTCCTTGAATTTGCTCCATTGTATTATTATTCCAACCAACCCTTTCTTTTTAGCAACCCCCCCCCCCCCCCCCCAAAAAAAAAAAAAAAAGGTTGGATTATTCATCCTCTTAGCTTTCGCGCTATTGAATACAGGAATGGAGGCGGGGAGTTCTCCTTCCCTAATAATCCCGGATTCCTTTCCTAAACTCCAACCAAACATTGGTGAAACTTGAACGAATGAAAATTTAGGATTCCAGGGGAACCTAAGGTTTAAATCGAGCCCAAATTCTCAGTTCAGCCTACACTAGGTCCAGGAGGAAATTAGAAAATAATCCTTTTGTCTTCTGACAGAGCTTGATGAAGCAAGAGTGGAACACTTTCTTCTTGTACTAGATTTATACAAACAACATCCCTATCCGCGTAAGATGACATTGCCGATATGGAAGCTATTATGTCTACTTCTAGAAATTAAAGCATGCATTGGCATTGAAGAAGACAAAGATGAAGGTGAAACTGAAGAGGAAGCTGAAACTACAATTAAGGAAATAATATCAGAAGGTGCAGGAAAGAATGTTCAGTCTCGAGTCTAGACAAAACTCAAGGACAAGTTTTGCCCAATGCTAGGGATAATGATGTGGATCATTTAAGAAGGCAATAAATTGATTTAATTTTTGATTATATATAATTTCTTATGCAAGTTTAGATATACATAAGATGTTATCAAAATAGATGTTTGAGATACTTAGTATTATATCTACTACTATATAAAGCTAAAAGGCATTTCGACGGTTATTGAAGCCAGGTCAGGGTTTTGGTTTTCCAATTTTGCCCTTGCAAGCTTTCATTTCACAAAAAATGATTTGCATTATAGCATAAGAAAAGGAATTACAGCCTTCACTGTTAGCAAGGGCAATAACTCAATAAGGCTCTTGACCGCTGTGTTATTTATCATTTTTCAACTTCTTTTCTTTAAATTAGTTATATTTGAATAACACCTAGTGTAAAATTGAGTATTGTGATTTCTTTGCTTTTTTTCTCTTTGTTTGATGTAGAGGAAGCTCCTGGTTTTTCTGTTTTTGAGTCCCCTAGATTATTTTTGTTAGTGGATGGCTATTTTTCTTGGGCTCTTTGTTGGGACGCCTTGCCCAACCCACACCCCCCCCCCCCAAACCCAAAACCCCACAAACAACATTACCTTGTATTTATCTTTTGAAGTGGTAATGAAATTTCTGTTTCTTATGAAAAAAAAAAAATAATAATAAAAACCTAGTGTAGCGTTTTTATATTAGGGTTTTAAAAGATAATTAAAAAATTGGTCATATTTTAAAAATCAGTATACATCAATCTGCTGTTTCTTAATTCAATTCATTATAATTCAGTTCACTAAACAAATAATAAAAGCAATAATTAAAATGTCAAAAGATCTCAAGCCTCGTATTTTTTACCCAGCACATTCCTACTAATTTATCTTTTGAAGAATGGAGGAATTGCTTGTGTAGAATATTAAGCCATCTTAATCTATTTTCTATCCCCAGAGTTTTCTCAGCAACCAAACAGATGCGCATATGGAATTACATGAAAACAATAAGATGGTACCTGGCACAAGCCTTGGTCGCTGTAAGGATGCACCGTATATCCAAGGGCTGAAATTCGAAGCATTGTAGTAATAGTTAACAATCAATCCCCTTATGAATCTATAATAAAGCGGTGAAACCTCCAAATCATCTTCGACAACAAACGCAAAATCGTTGTCCGAGCTTGGCCACCACGCCTCCAACCATTGTGCTTGCAGCCCAACATTCCCGGTTCGGTAATGCACCATCTTCTCACCGAATCCCCACAAAAACCCATCAACAAAATCAAGAATTTGACGAGATTCATTCAGTTTCTTATCCAAATTCACAGACTTACCATTAGTTGAATCCGGTACTTTGAAGTGGTCAATAAAGATGTGGAGATTTACCCTATCATTGCCATAATCGGCAGCAGAAAGAGAGCGGAGGCAGCGAGAGAGTGAAGGTAGGCGGTCGAAACCGAGGACTTTGATGGTGAGAGTAAAATTGGGTAAGTTAGTGTTAGGGTTTTGGAGAGAGTTGAAGATTGTGGGAGAGTGAAGTGAGGAGTGAGAGAGGGAGGAGAATGAGGGGGAGGAGTTGTAGAGGGAGAATAGGAACAGAGCGGAAAGGAAGAGGACGAGGAAAAGGAGCGCAAAGTTTCTCTGTGCTGCCATTAGTTGTAAGGTCTTAGAGATTGATGAAGGAAAGTTTCATTGTTCTAAGAGTTGGAGGTATGGGGTCAGAAAAAGAGAGAACCTGCATTAGCATGTGTCTGACATTGGAGAATGATCATATGCTGGAAAACCTACAAAACAAGCCAGGAAGAAAAAATAAACGACGATCAACAGATGTGGAAGTCCAAACATTAGATAAACTATGGTGCACCAAATATAGAACATTTTGCTTTTCTTGTTTTATAACAAATTATCCATTAACATGCCATCAAATACAACACAATTGTTCAATCTAACAAATGGATGGGGACCATATAAAACTGGAAATAAAGAAGACGAGAAGGGCAATTAGATGCTTAATTGCAAAGAGGTAAAGCTCAAGCTTGCTTTGATTTCTGAAATTCTGAAGAATTGCGACTCTAAAACTAAATACCGTCGCTGTACACTATAACATAATAATCAGAAGGAACAAAATAATAATAAGGCAACCCAGGCTTAATCTACTTAGGAGCAAACCGATAAAGATTGACTAATGAGGTGTTGTGGAAACCATTCCAAGTTTTTTTTAGCACAAACATAAACACAAAGCATGGATTGAAAGCAAAGTTTCTCACTAACTCTCAAAAAGAAATATTAATTTACTCGAAAAGTATTGCCATCAATTTTCATAGCATAAAAGGTAAGGGGCAACAGAGTCTACCTACAACAACCATTTATAGTAAAATTCCATATGTTTCCACGAAGAGGCACTGCGCATTTGACAAAAATTATGTCAAGGGACGACCTTTCCTGGCAGTGGTGTTTTTAAAACTAGCAATCGTCACGATATGGCCTATTGGCCTCTTGTCAACGAAGCTGGCTTACTTATAACTTTGCATTTTTTAAAAGTAAATCTTGTTCAAAAACAGCCATATGTTAAAAAAAGCAAACCCAGGTTGTCCTTTATTGTTTGAATGTTATTATCATCACAATGGCAATAAGACTGCTACTTTCATAACACTCAATAAAAGTTAATTGTAATAATAGCAATAAAAACTGATAGTTAACGTCAATTAGTTCTTAATGAAAAATTAAATTCGTTAGAAACATACCAAGCTCTCCAATGACGATGACCTGAGGAATTTCTAGCTTTGTTGAAATTTTCTCTATCCAACTGCTTGGCAAGTACCTAACAAAGCATAGTAGATCAAGTGCTTGGAACCCCACGGCTACCTACACTTCCTGTCACAGAATATATACATACATATATAAAAAGACAATAGTCATCACGTCTACTTAAGAAACTTTATAAATAGTAAAAATTATTAATTCGATAGAAATGAAGCTTGGCAGGAAAGCAGACTATTTTTTTTATTAGTAGGGCCTAGTAGGCCTGTGTATATAAAATGAGCAGGTACCAATAGTCAATACTATTGCGCTGGATTAAAGAGTCAGATTGGATTATTTAATCCTATCCGGACAGGATAAAACAATCCCACCTCTTAGGTGGGATTTGTTAATCCTTCTCTTGGTGGGATAAGAAGCTTTAGTGGCTAAATAACCTGACTTGATATCCAATCCCGACAAACACCAAACACAGGATAGGATAAAGTTATCCTATCCCACTCTCTTATCCAGCGTGTCAAACATAGCCTTAGTCTAAAACTATTACTACCTTCTCCTTCACTTTATTTATTCCCAACACTATAATACTATTACTAGTAGTCTAATACTATTACTACCAACCCCCACCCACCTGGATCCCTCTAAGTCCTTTTTGGTAATATAGAAAAAATTGTCTTAGACGGATCAACTCACTCATATTCTTGTTATGTAAGATCAATATTAGTACAGTTAAAACTCAACTAAAATGCTATCTACAAGTACTATATTGCCAGCACTGTTTCAAATATATTTTAGATTCAGGGCCCTATGCTCAGAATGAAGACTAGAAATTTATTTGGAAGGCATTCCTTAAAAAGTCAAAGTTTTAGTTTGGGTGGCTTTTAAGAGGAAGCTAAATACTTGTGATTTGCTTCAAAAAAGGAGGCCTTCAATATGTTTATCTCCTCATTGGTGTGCTCTTTGTAAATCAGCAGGGGAGGATCTGGATCACCTGTTCCTTCATTGCTCTTTCACTTCTTTCATTTGGCAAAAAGTGTTTTATACCTTTCAGGTGATAGGTGCAGTTCCTGGGAGTTGGAAGGATTTTTTGAGAGTTGCGTGGTTCCCCTCGACTTAGATGGTTGAATCTCGACTTAGATGGTTTGGGCATGTATGGAGGAGACCAGTAGATGCCGTGGTAAGGAGAGTTGGTCATATGGAGGGAAGCCTAGTTGTTAGAGGCAGAGGAAGACCGAGAAAAACTATAGGTGAAACTATTAAGAAGGATTTAGAGGCAAATGGTTTCACTATAGATATGATTCATGACAGGCCACTATGGCGTCGTTTGATCCATGTAGCCGACCCCACCTAGTGGGATAAAGGCTTGTTGTTGTTGTTGTTGTTGCGTGGTTCCCCTCGGGCAACAAGAAAAGGCTTAAACGGCTATGGAGATGTATTTTTATGGCAGCAATGTGATGTATTTGGCTGCAAAGGAATGCTCGCATTTTTGAAGATAAGGAATGCGATAAGGCATGCATTTGGGATAGGGTGATTTATTTAGCATCTTTGTGGGCGTCTCTTTCTAAGGAATTTTCAGGGTTGGGGGTTGATATTATTACGCGGAATAGGGCGGAGATTTGTTTACATTAATTGTCTTTAGCTTATGATTCACAGGCTGTTTTTTGTGTTTTGATTTTTAGAGCCTTAGTGGTGTTGTTTAAGTAGCGACTGGTGTGCTTTGTGGGGTATCTATGGCGGACATCTTGTCCCTTCTTCTGTAAACTTTTCTATATTAATAAAATTTGGTTTCTTATCAAAAATATATATATATATATTGCCAGCAATTCATTTGGTCTTATTTGATGAGCAACTCTACATATCCATCATAAAGAGCAGCTCTATATATTAAAAACACTAGCATTGATGTTAAGTAGTAATACAAATACATCCTTAAATTAAGGACCTTAATCCTATTTCTTTTCAAGTATTATATGGACAAAACTTAAGTTATTTCGAATACAAAGGTACCTCTACTTAATGTAACAAACTAACAATGGATTTGGTTGAAATATTTTTTACAAAATGGTTCAAAAATCAATTATTTTTTCTCAAACGTATTCAACCTAGAAGTTAACTAAACTCGAGAACTTTGTGTGGTATTTATTTATGTCAATTAAGTGATTGATTATTTGAAAAATAATTGTACTCCCTGCCCACCCCACCATCTTCTCTCACACACAACGGCCTCGTGCCCCTATTTTTATATGTTATGCCGCTTCAAATATAAACTTCTTCCTTTCATTTTCAATTGGATTCATAGAAGGGTCCCATTATGTGGTGTTATTGAAAGAAACCCCCTAACTATATATATGCATCTGCCACACTATATTGTACGTTTATACACACACACATGTATATATATTCAAACAAATCATAAATACAAATCACGTAAGGAATGCACTTGCAAATGCAGCCTCAAAATCAAAAATCCCCTAAAATGATTGTAAAACCAACACCTACAAATTCTTGTGTTAATAATAATCAAAGGGAAGATAGGACAAGACATTTTAATTTATGTTGTTACATTTAATTTATTTAAAAAGAAAAGGAAAAGACATTGATCCACCAGGTCCATTAACTACACAAGATTTGGCTATCATCTTGTATACTCAACCCTCCTTATATGTGAATAATATTACTTTGATAGAATTCTGCTAGCTCGTGTAACTTGAAACCATAGATTAAATTGTAAAAACATATATTATGAATTTTTTGGGTTCATTTGATTTCCAATAAATTTTTCAGTGGAAGATGCTGCATGTTTCATATTTTCCATCATTAATGGTGTTTGAATACATAATTTTCCATGAAACAAATTTCCATGCTACAAACTTTGTTTACTTTCTCTTTTTTAAATAATTCCAATGAACCCTGTATTTTTTTCCTATATGAATCAATCAAACACACCCTTCTCATTCAAGTAGCATTGCTTTACAATTACTTCTTTTAAGCATTTCATCGAACATGTAAAGTGTGCATACAATTATCAAAGTATCAATTGAACAAACCTCCAAAGCAATAATCCAGGGAAAAATGTTACTTACCTTAGCAATAGTGAAACCAACGAAATGCAAAAGGGAAGAGAAGAGAAGCCCCAAATTCAGGAGAAATCAACTCCTCATGATTTAGCTACATAAGAAAATCCAATGAAATCCCATATAAGATAAAAATTACCCCCGACTAACCCTCAATTGAAAAAAAAATTCCCAATTCTGAAAACCGTATAACAAAATCGTCAATAAAAAGTGAAATCCGTGTAGAGAAACTTTGACAATTTGAAACCCTAGGCGAATTGTAAGAGAAGAGAAGAGAAGAGAAAGAGAGGCGTACCTGTGTTGAAGGAGGAGGAGATCGAGCTTGGGGTGGGGATATCGTCGAGTCGAGCTAGAGAAACGGGAATTGTCTAATTTAAAATAGAGTAATTTTCAACAAACAATAACGAGCAGTTGAGCCAGAGAGAGAAAGTAGATAGAGGAATTTGTTGCGGGTTTTGTCTGGTTACTGGTGGCCGCCTGGCCATCCGCCGATGTTGGTGGTGGCCTGATGGCTGATGAGGAAGGAAGGGTTACGAAAATTAGGGGTGTATTCAATTCAGATTTTAAAAGATTTTAATTAATTTTTTAAAATTTGTGAATTCTGTTAAGTTTATGAATTATTTTAAATTTTTATAAAATTTGATAAATTTTAATGCATGGATTCTTTTGAATTTTTACAAATTTTAATAAGTACATGGATTTCTGCAGATTTTAATAAGTCCATGGATTTCTGTATATTTTAATAAGTCCATCAAAAAAAATCAAAAATCAAAAGACAAAAGACAAATAATAAAATAAATTAATTAATTACGAGTTTAAAGTAACATTATTAAAAATATAAAGACAATTAACGAAATACATTATAAAAATTCATACTGCACCCACAAAATTAGACTTTTCACCCCACTAGTATTTTTTAATAAAATTGAGATGAATTGTTTTTAAAAATTTGAATGATAATTAGCGGTCTAACAATTTGAAATTATGTTAATGCATGATAACCACATTAGTAAAAGAGAGAATAAAGGCTTTATAGGGATGAAGAACAAATTATAATGCATTCATCACATAATAACAAATTTGAATTTTGAGAGAGAGAGGGGGGGAGGGGGAAAGGGGTAGAGAGAGAGAATGTTGAGTAAATTTCTTAAAGGAATTAGAAATCCATCTGAAATCTCTGGGTAAATGAGAAGATTTCAAGATGGATTTTTATTTATAAAAAAGGCTTTACAATCCACCAAAATCCACCACTAATTAAAATCCTATTAAGTCATTAGACTTTTGAATACCATAAGATTTAGATGGCTTTTTTAAAATCTTAATTGAATACATCAAGATTTTAAAAGACTTTTTAAAATCTCAATTGAATACATCATGATTTTAAAAGACTTTTTAAAATCTCAATTGAATACCCATGAACTTTAAAAGTCCATAAAAATCCTATAGATTCTAAATCCAATACACCCCCTTAGTAAGAGGCTGAGAGCTCCATCTAAGGATTTTTTTGCTGAAGATTTTGTGGGGAAGCAATGGCAGATACTTAAGCCTCCATTGCAGATGAGAGGGGAGTTTTGGGGTTGATGAGATTACAATACTCAGGGATCAATTATATGAAAAACACAAGGAAAATGATAATCTGGTATTTGACTATTTGCTATGCAGTTTCAGATGTCACAAGGCGATACGAGATTGAATAATAAATTGAATCACAAACGTAATGCGGAGAAATTGGTAAGAGGAACCAATTTGTACCAAGGATCGTTTGTATTATGATTTGAATGTTGAATTATAAATGCTTAATTTTAAATAATTTTTTTAAAAAATGTGTTTAATTTTAGTTAAGTTTGAATGTTAAATATATGGTATGTTACAATTTTACTTTTATCAATGTTTTATAAATCTATTTAATGATTAAAAAAAAATAAGGGTACCAATGAAATAAAATTTCATTAAAGTTAAATCAAGTATTCAGCGCATGAATTGTTTCTTAATGGTTATTGTTGAATTTTAATTCAATTCAGCATTAAAAGGTAAAAAAAAACACAAATTATACCTCTTGATGCTAAATAAACTTCCATTCAATATTAAGAGGTAAAAATAAACAACACCTAAGTAACAGAATGCTCGATTGCGATTAGATCTTGAGGTCATAACGGAGAGAGTTAATAAGGATGCTGCTAGGGTCATGAGTATTGGGGGTGATGGTGGGGGTGCTATGTTGGATAATCAATTTCCTCCTCTGAATGGGAATGTTGTTGTACAGAATCAAGATATTGAGGGGATGAAAGCATGGATTGAGATTATTGCTCATAACTGGGATCAATCGTATGGTACATAGCTTCGTTATGTTGATCCGGTTGTACCTAATGATGAAAGGTTTGTTTTGAGGCTAAGGATGTGGAAACTAAAATTTAGAGATGGATGAAAGCTCTAGTAGTGTATGTACTGGGGATTAATCCCCCTTTCTGTGTTATGGGAGGGTATTTTATAAGGAAATGGGGTAGATATGATGGGATGAAGGTTTATTTGTTGAAATTTGGGGTTTACATTGTTGAGTTTAAGGATGTCGAGACTCGAATCGAGATTATAGAGGCAGGGCCATGGTCGTTTGATAATCGTCCTTTGATTGTAAAGCTCCGGAGTGCTGAGGTTGCTTTGTAGAAAGAATATATGGTGGCGGTTCCAATTTGGGTGAGATTTCCTAATTTAAAACTCCATTTTTGGTCTACTGCGGCTTTAAGCAAGATAGTTAGTCGAATAGGGAAACCATTGTTTACTAATCTGATAGCAGCTGAGAGAAAAGGCTTGCTTATGCTCGAGTTTGTGTTGAAGTAAAAGTGGGGGCAACTTTACTAGAATTACTTGATTTGTGAGATATGGATGGTATGAGATTTGTTCAAAAGGTTGAATATGATTGGATTCCTATTTCTTGTAACCATTGTAAGGTATTTGAGTATACTAAGGCTCGTTTTTTGAAGAAGTCGAAAATATTACATCAATGGGTGGTGAAATAAAAGGGAGAGTGGGTGACCAATGTACAGCTGGCTGAGAGAGAAAAGAGAAATAATGTCAATGCTATTGAACAAGTAAATTTGTTGAAAATGCATGGTGAATGAAATAGTACTTCTTTTAATGGTGGTATTGATAATGAATATAAAGAAAATGACGAGATTATTAATGTTGAACATTGTGTAGAGGTGTTCGAACCTAGTTCTCTACAGCAGAAAGGGAAGGATTAAGCAGTTCAAGTCAATCAATTTGAGGTTTTAACCATGGAAGATGGAGGAGATGTGATGGAAGCTCGACCACCTGATAAAGGGAAGAGGAAGAAGAATAGTAGTCCCAATCCGGGAGGGGTGAAATCTAAGATAGCTAGGAACATTAAATGCTAAAGATTGCTTATTGGTATATTAGAGGTATGAATATTGTAGAGAAGAAAGCTGAAATTAGGCAATTTGCTTTTGGAAATCAGTTGGATGTTCTTTGTATTATAGAGATTAAAGTTTATAAGCGTAATTTTGATAGAGTCAAGAATAGCTGTTTTCATAACTGGGGTTGTGTTCATAATGCTACTGATATGAGTTTTGGAATGGTCTAGATTGCTTGGAATCCTCTCACTATTGATGTTCAGGCTTTGTGATTTGATGACCAGTCTATTAATTGTAAAATTGTGTGGGTGACTAACAAGAAAGAATTTTTCTTAACTAGGGTATATAGGAGGAATACTAGGGAGGAAAGACGTGATGTGAAGGGATTTACGAAGCTTTTATGGGGTTGTTGATAATATGCCTTGGATCATACTCGGTGATTTCAATGCTGTGTGTGGGGCACTTGTTGAGAGGATTGAAATGGTAGATTTTAATGATTATACTAGGGAGATTCAAATGGACGATATAAATTGCACGGGCCTTCCGTTTACGTGGGCTAATAAAAGAGGTGAGGATAATTCTATTTTGAGTTGTATTGATAGAATTTTGTGCAATGATTTCTGGTGTCAATATTTTACTAATGCTGAAGCTGTTGTATTGGATGCTGGTATCTCTGATCACTATCCAATTTTAATGATTATGAATGAAGACAGAATGAATAGGAGAACGCCTTTTAAGTTCTTCTATTTTTAGATGTATAATGATAATTTCACTACGATTTTAGCTGAGTCATGGGATCAACAATGTCATGGGACTAAATCGTGTTTGAAGGTGTTAAATAAGAAGTATTACAGTAATATTACAGTTAGAGTTATGAAGGCTAAAGAAGCCATGAGTGAGGTGCAGAAAATTATTCAATTACAGGGAGTTACTAAAGATAAGAGAGTAAAAAAGCAGGATTGCAAATTGATGTATATTGATTTACGGAAGGATAAAGAATTTTTTTATAGGCAAAAAGCTAGAGTGACCTGGTTTAATAAAGGTGATAAGCATACGGCTTATTTTTTTCCATAAAATGAAAGGTCATCAAGTTAGAAATAAAATTTTAAGTATTGTTGGTGAAAAGGGTCATCAGATTCAAGGAGAGGAGAATGTTCATAATGAGGCTATTCGGTTTTTTAGCCAGTTGTTTAGGGAGCAACAAAATGTTATGGGCAATGCTGATATAATATTTACTGTGATTAAAAGGAAGCTTACTTAGGAACATCAGAGGAATCTATGTACTTCTATTACGACTTAAGAAATTCACTTGGTTACTTTTTCAACTAATAGTAAGAAAGCCTTGAGGCTAGATGGTTCTACTGCAGGCTTCTTTAAAAAGAACTGGAATGTTGTGGGTAAAGACTTGACTGATGTTGTGCTTGAATTTTTTGCTAATGGGAGAATGCTTAAGGCTTGGAATGGGACTGCTTTAGCTCTTATTCCTAAAGTACCTATCCCTAATGCTATGAAAGATTTTTGGCCTATTGGTTACTGTAATGTCATATATAAATATATCTCGAAAGTTATTATGCATAGATTAAAGACTATTCTGGATAGCTTAATTGGTAAATACCAATATGCTTTTATGGGAGGGAGAGGTAGTCGACAATGTGTTATTCATGCATGAGATGGTTCATAATTATCATATACTGGTGGAAGTCCTAGATGTGCGTTCAAAATTAATATTCAAAAGGCTTATGACTCGGTGGACTAGGAATTTCTTTGGGTTATGATGAGGGCTATGATATTTCCAGATTCTATGATAAAGTGGATTAAAAAATGTGTATTTAATGCTCATTTTTCTATTAACATGAACATGTACCTCGAAAGGCATTTTAATGGTGTTGTGGGCTAAGATAAGGGGATCATATATCTCATTATCTCTTG
The DNA here is from genome assembly GCA_021464415.1 of Lonicera japonica. Taxonomy (NCBI): domain Eukaryota; kingdom Viridiplantae; phylum Streptophyta; class Magnoliopsida; order Dipsacales; family Caprifoliaceae; genus Lonicera; species Lonicera japonica. The sequence goes on along the minus strand of CM038468.1, from coordinate 8,178,545 downwards.
TTGATGGTGATGGAAGCTTTCTCTTGTATTTTAAGGGATATTATTTTAAGAAAGAGATTTCGGTTTCATCCTAGGTGTGAATTACTACAAGTGTCGCATTTATGCTTTGTTGATGAGTTGTTCCTATTATCTACTGCTGATTTGGATTATGTGGGAGTGCTTAAAACATCATTGGAGGAATTTAATAGCATGGTTGGCCTTTTTCCTATCTTGTAGAATAGTATTATATTTATGGCATGAGTTGGTGGGCAGCTTCAAGGGGATATATGTAATTTGATAGGTATGAAAATGAAATAGCTTCCTATTATGTATTCAGACGAAGCTTTTCTCATATGCAGGGGAGAGTTCAGCTGATTATTACTATTTTGAATAGTATTCAGATGTATTATAACAGAATTTTTGTGTTGCCTAAAATGATATTAAAGGAGATTAATGCAATGATGGGGAATTTCTTGTGATAAGGCTCCGATATGAGGAAAACTACTGCTAAAGTTGCTTGGTCAAATATTTGTCTTCCTAAGAAAGAGGGTGACCTTGGTATTCCCAACATTTATGTGTGCAACAATGTGAATATGGCGAGACATCTTTGGGATTTGGCTAGTAAAAAAGATTCGCTTTGGGTGAAATAATATCACGTGTATATGATTCGGAATCATAGTATATAGCAGTGTCGATTTCCTCTAGATTCCTCTTAGACTTGGCAAAAGCTAATGAAATTACAAGATAGTTTCCATTCTATATACAGTATAAGGTGGGTACTGGGGATGAGATCTACATATGGTATGACAATTGGCATAGTCATGGGCTGTCAGTGAAGATATATGGAGAGAGATTGATGTATGATGTTGCAAGTAATGCCTCTAGTAAATTACTGAGTTTATCTTAAATGGTGAATGGAACTTCCCTAAACCTTCTTAGGTTAATTTGATAAAGATTTTTTATGAGTTGCCCTCAATAGGTACTGGTGATTGTGTGTTGTGGGGCTTTGTGGGTGATCCCAGTTTTAGTTGTGTTAAGGCTAAGGAAGCTATTCATGTGCATGGTAAGGTGATGGAATATTGTGTGGTGTAAAGGCAGTGTTCTACAAGGCGGGCTAGGCATTGCCCGAGCGCCCCGATTAATGCCTAGGCGGGTGATTAGGTGATGGAATAAATTAGCGGGCTGGGCGGGAGCTAGGCAAATAGATTTTTTTTTTTCCTATTTTGAAGGAGCTACCTATTTCTCTTTTTATTAAAAAATTACCATTTAAAAAAATGGATACATTTTATCAACCATTATAAGTAAATTCATCCTTCAATCCTCCAATTGAAATGAAACCCTAACCAAAAATTGCAATCACTATAAGATGTTCAAAAAAAGCTCGCTTTGACTAGTTATTAACACATCATGCTACCTTACTTCCTCAATCTTATCTTGAACTTTCTTCTTATTTTTCTTTTATTGTTGCCTTTTCTTTTTCACTAGCTTATTATTATTGTTGTTGTTGTTACTTAAAATAAATTGATAATTTCATATAAATATGACCCCGTAGCCCGTGTTCAATTTTGTTTTGAACAGTGAGCCAAATGACCATGTTTCGCTTGTTAATTAAACATTTGAATTTCTTTTTTGTTTATTTGAGTACTATGTTTGATTTGATGATTTTTCAGTATTTTATATTTAAAAATTAAAAATATAATAAAAAAAAAAGGCAGACGCCTAGGCCCCAGGTCACCGCCCTAAGTCCACCTAGTGCCTTTTAAAACCTTGTGTAAAGGGTATGTTCCTAAATTAGCTTTCATTTTATGGATGTCATTCAAGAAGAGGCTACTGACTAAATGCAGGTTGAAGATGTGGGTTAGATTCAAGAAGATAATTGTCAATTATGTAATAGTGCTAGCGAAGATTTGAATCATTTTTTCTTTGCCTGTTCATTCTCTAATGCCATATGGAGTGTATCTCTATATCATAATGGTATTAATAGAGAACTGGGTAATTGGGACTTTGAAAATGGCTGGGCACAGGGGCGGAGGGACGTGGGGACCAAGAGGGCCACTGCCCCACCTAGAATTTTGGGCCTTTTTGCTAGGTATGGCAAGCTTAGGGGCGTGAGTGATTGCTTGCACAAGTGCAGGGGCGGAATTTGTAATTAGGGGAGAAGACATTGAACTGAACTGGGGGAATGTACAATAAAATGTAGAAGTTCGGGGTAGAAGCCTCTATTTATATATTATTAATCAATTTGAAGGATAAGAATACATTATTTATTTATGTTTATTATGTTTTGTTATTTGGTATGTTTGCCTTTTGTCATATGGTCTCTATCTACAGCCTTTTATTTTATTTTTTTCTAATTTCTATTTATCACTTTCAATCACCAAATTGCTCTAATCTTCGGAATCGGTTAGGAGATGATCTCATGAATAATTCTTTGGTAACATATATTGAGAAAAATATTTTTAAAGCTATTGACAATGAAGATATGATTTAATGTTTTCAAAATATGAAGTCTCGAATGGATATTATAACTAAATATGTGATTTTGATTTTTGACATAATATAATATTTTGATTTTGGCATTATTTATAGTATATGCAAAAATTCTTAAAAACTTATTAATTTTGGACCCTCCAGAATAAAATTCCTGGCTCTGCCTTTGGCTCGGCAATGGATAATGCGAGGGGTCAGGATTTTAGAGCTAAAATTTATTGTCTAATGTTTGCTACTAGTGTCTATTGTATTTGGTTTGAAAGAAATAGAAGAGTTTTTCAACACAAGGAGAAGCAATGGAGGAGTGTCCTGATAAGTGTCAAAGAGATTGAGCAAGCTGCTACGTGGAATTGGAAAGCTAAGCGGAGTTTCGAGAATTGGTAAGTGCGTAAAGAATGGAGACTTTTTGATCAGTATGTTTTGGAATAGGGGTAGATTTTGCAGCTGTCTGGTGTGGATTTTACTGTGCTATTCTTGTATTTTGTTTGATTGTATTGTATAGTTGTGTTGATTAATAAAATTTTCACATTTTAACAAATATATATATATATAAAGTAATTTTAGACCAGGTGACAAATTACCTAATTCATGTTCTTTATAAATTAACTTAAATTATTTAATTTAAAACTAGATCATTTATACAAACCAAACACTAAAAGTTAATGTAATTCTCAATTAGTTAATTTTAAATTTGTTAATTGACAATTTAAGAGTCAATCAAACGAGCCCTTAATAGTTCATTTGATTGTCCTCCAATTTATAAATTAGACAATTCAAAATTGTTCAATTTATGAATTATCTAATTGGAGTGTTTGGTTGCAAAAACAAACTAATATATAAAGTCATAAGCTTAAATTAATACCTAAGAAATTAAATAAGAAAATGTAGAGACATATTTGAAATTACATAACTTATAACTCTCATATAAGTTCATGCAAACCACATTACTTATTGGCATTGTAGTTTGTTTGTTTATCGTTTATGCACAAACCAAGTCTTAGTCAGATTCAGACAATCTAGTTGGATTTGAGCATTGACAAATAATGCGCAACACAATCTATAGTTAGAGAGAGAGAGAGAGAGAGAGAGAGAGAGAGAGAGGGAGGAGGTCCAGGGATTTTAGTTTGTTATCATATGATAGTGGTGGGGAGCTCGGACAATCAAGAAAGTAACTCTGAAGATGGACAAATGCTAACGGAGACGAAGTGGAGTTAAGCGCCTTGAACTACGATTTAGGGTCAGGATATATTAAGTAATATGGAGACATTGAAAGAATTTTGAATTCACCTTCATTTCAAACTATTTCTTCTTCCGATAATCCCTAGTGTGTTTATTTAGATTGTTTCAGAGAGAATCACATGAAGGACACATCAAAATTAATCTGTTTGGCTATTTTTCTTCTTATTTTTTCATATGTTTTGGAATTTCTTTTATTTTTAATTATAATTATTTTATATAATTATTTTATTTAATCCACATAGGAAATTACGGTCCACCTAAGATTTAGGCCATCTCCAATGGTATTTTCTATTTTTGCATTTCTATCCTATGTGTCAATATTATTTTATAATATTTCTATATCTATTGGCAATATATTTATATTGGTGTAGAAGGATAGAAAATATGGTCTCCAATGGTGATTTCTATTGTTCAATTTCTTTCTTACTTTGTCCCCTATTTAATGAAGAGAGAGAATTAGTGGGTGTACAACAACCAATGAAAAATTGCCATGTCACATAGAGAATTTCTATCACCATTTCTACATGTAGAAATGATGATAGAAATTCCCAATCCCAATAGACTTCCACCTAAGATAGAAATAGAGATAGAAATGCCCATTGGAGAAGATTTTTTCTATTATTCATTTCTATCATAGAAATTTGCTTGGATAGAAACACCATTGGAGATAGCCTTATGGCACCGGAGCATTACTGGTATTCAACTTGGTGGATCAAAATGTAACTAAACATAAGTTCAGGCACAATTTAACCAAAAAAATTGTTTGAGGCCGAAAATGAAAAATACCCATAACTACAAGGTACTAAAATGTATTTAAGCCTATTCACAAATTTAGAGACCACGTGTTGCACTTGAAGGCCACACCGAAAGGACCCAAGTATAACAATTAAGGCTTCTGTACCATAAAAACAATTTAAGGATTCCGAAATTTTTCCATATGATTTGAGAATTTCTATTTGTGTTATCAACTATGACACTTCTCGTTGACACTTTTAAGAGCCTCTTTGTTTTTTCAGACACGGATTAGGGCTCTTTAACCCGTAGGGTTTGCTGATTTGTGTGTTCTTGTGGAGAATCAATCTATTTAGTAAAAAAATTTGTATTCAAATCTTTTTAAGTTTAATTTTCTTGAGGTAATGACAGACTCAATTTTACATCTGGGTTTGAGTTAAAAAATGACTAAAAAAGAGAAAAAAAAAAAAAAAGGCTCTTTAGGTTGGAGTGACAATCCAGTAATTTGTCAATGGGGAAGTCTTAAGACAATTAATTAATGGTTGAGATAGAAATTCTAATTAGTGAGAATTTACTTAGTTAGAAAAGAAATAACGTTACAAAATATATTTTTATTAGTGCCTTTTATTAATATCTCCACCTTAAATTTAATGTAATTAAAAGTAAATTTTAGAAAACTTTCCTTATCAAATTGTGATTTATATCTGCTTAGTAATTTTTTAATTTTTATTTTAAATCGCTAAGTAATAATATTTTATAAGTGTATATTTACTTTGCAACTTTCCTAATTAAAATATACTTCCTTTCTAATATGATTTCTTAATTTCTTTTAAAAGTTTATTAAAAACTCTTTAAAGGAAAAAATTTTATATCAAAATTGTCTCAAAAAAATAATTTATATGATCAAGATTGAAGAATATACACCAAAAATCCTATAGTAGTATAATCAGAACAACAATGAAGTATATTTTGTCAAAAACAAATGAGTCAATTAAGCTTTTACAATATGAAGACGATTGCGCAAAAAAAAAATTTAAGAAAAGAAAAGAAGACTTAATGTTGCATTAGATGTTGAGAAATAACTAAGAATTAGAGGTGATCACTATTTATTTTCATCGCAATCCACTAACTAGATTAGAGATGGAAATTTTGGTAGTGCTATATGCCTTACACTTTTTTATTTTTTAAACTATAATTTAAATTTTACAAAGAAATTATAATGGACTACACAAATGAAAGTCATCTCCAATCAAAAATGGATAGTCAATTCTTAACCATAATTTTATTAAACTACCAAAACCCTCCTTCTTTATATTTTCCATGCTTGAAGACATGGGCCAGTTGTAATTTTGACCCCCAAAGTTTCAGTTTTTGCAATTTCGACCCTAAAGTTTAATTAGTGATGCAATGTTTACCCTCCGTCTATCTCACTTACAAAAGATTAACGGAGCACGTTGAGAGGGATATTATTTCTGATGTGGCATGCTAATTAGTTGAATTTTACATGAATGATATTTGCACTCGAGGCTTGAAAACTTTCCCAAATCGGTAATTCTTCATTTCTTTCCAAATCACACTTATTCACTCAAACGGCTCAAGCATGATATTGAAGACGGAGATAATATTGAGAGCCCGAACGAGGCTCCTTGGGAATATGCTTTCAACACGAGGATTTCATATAGAAAAATAAGTCATAACTCATGCTAAGAGCACAATATTTACCATTCAAAAGGCATCTTAAATTTAAGCCTCACAATTCTTTATCCCTTATACATTTTTAAGATTCAAAAACCATTGCCTCTTATTATACAGGTAGATGTAACTCGGAGCACATAGAAAATATTTCCTTCTCTGTTAAAATGTGGTGGTTGAGCATCAAAATTCATTTCATCAACATACAGAGTCTGCTACTTGGCTCTGTCCTCCTATGAACACATCTAAAATCCAAAAATGCTAGTGTGAAGGGCACAAAGGCTGTTGTTGGAGGCTTTTTAGATATGAAAGGAAGGAACTGGTTACAGGATTTTTCCTAGCAACTTAATCTACTTGAACATACTCACTTGACTTCTCATTATATTTCTTTTACATTATGGCTCAAAATACCCAAAGAGGGAGATTGCAGATTTGTATTTGTCTTGGCTTTGTTCTGTAGTCAACCACAAAGTTGAGTACACATTTGGGAGTCTGCTGTTAGATTGAACCATAGAGGAGGAAATCGACACTCGTGACGAGATGAAGATATCAATGGAATATGTATAGATACAACAAAGAAGAAATCATTCAACAACCTTTAAAGGATCACCTTTATAATCAAGCAAAGGAATATGAGTTAACAGGTTAATCCACAATCCTCACAATCCTAAGAATGTATTACATTACATACAATACTGAATAAAATATATAATCTGTACCTGTCAATAAGCTATACTAAGATCAATCCCAACTATAATCCCAAATATATAAACACTTCGCTTTACCCCATAAGTAATCTATACATCTGTACTCCTAAAGCTCGCCAATCTACGGAGTTCTCTGACCATTGAGTTTATTTATGGCTTGAAACAACTCGTCGCACCACTCAAGCTTGTTGTCAACATGTTATAAAGAACTTCACTATATATAGTAATTTTAACAAAAAAAGGGACATATTTTTCTTCTACTTTTTTCGAAAAAGAAGTTTTTATCTTCCTTGAACAAATGAAAAATAGCTTCTTGGTCAAGTGTTGATTCTTCGGCCCAAACAAATTGGTGAGACATGAGAGAGAATTCTCAGCTTCTTAATTGTTCGAGCTGCTCCCACTTGGCCAAACTCTCACCTCGAAGCATATTTACAACTTGTACCATTGTTGGACGTTCTTCGGGCAAACTTTGGGTGCAGAGCAATACTACTTGAATGATTGTCTCCACCTCTTTCAGATCGTAATTCTTCAAGTTTTCATCCAAAATGTCCGCTACCCTTTTCTCCCGAAGTAATTTCTTTATCTGTGAAAATGTTAAAATAATTTATCATCATTATCATCACTAACTAAAAAGTGATTAAACATTAAGCCAAAAGATGTTTTAATATAATATGGTGGCAATACATGTAATTCTTGGCCATGTCTTAAATATACTTCCTTTATATATATATATATATAATAGAACATGTGGCAATTACTGGATGCTTGGGCAATATTTTACATGGTAATTCTTGATACTTAAATAGTTTTTGAAATCTCTCAAAGGCAATGTGATCATGTTTGATCAAGTGCTTAAGTCTTTTTAAGTTTTTATTCATAGAAAAGGCGACGTGTTCAAATCTTGTTATAACTTCAAGCCGAGTGCCAGTTTATCCATTTACTCCGTCGGTCTCGAATTGATAGTTCCACTTTCACTATAGTAACTTTTAAAAAACACCCATTTCAACCTAATCGAAGGTCAAGAACACAACTTATTTTTCTATTGTGAGATTTGGCCTATCGATTATGTCCCATGGGACTGTTCATTTGATACACCCATAAAAGGGAAGTGGGACTATTGATTTGAGTCCGAGGGAGTTTATTTAGGGTGACCAGTGATGTCCTAATTAAAGACTACATGCCTAATGCTATAAGATCCCTTAATTGTGGGACATACAATCATACATGTTAACGCCTAAAAACCAATTTATGGCAGCTAATAATAATAATAATTATAATAAGATATGATTTCCACATATATACAGTGTCCACTTGCCGCTTGTCTGTCATGTATTTGCATCCGACCTTTTGGTTGGGGGTGGGGGGTGAGGATTTTTACACGACAACTTGACCTAATCGAATCATACCATATTCCATATTCATTTTCATGCAAGACAATGGATTACGCTAAAAAACTAGACAGTGCCCACCATTTTTACATAATACTTTGAGATTCGCATGCATGCAAGGGACAAAGTCTAATGAGTATGAGAAACGGGTGATAAGTCTAATTTCACATATAAAATAGGGGACAAAGTCGAAAAAGAAAAAAAAATTCAATCTAGGATAACATAAATGAAAGTAGTAAAATTAAATCTAATGAGTCTGAGAGATACTGTAACTTACATCATCAAGTAGTAGAACATCTTCCTCTTCTTCAAGACGATAGAAATCAATTGCACACTGACCCGTAACAAGTTCTAAAAGATTAATCCCACATCTGTCCTTTCGGAACATTTTCCTGTAGACAAGTACTCTGGCGCAATGTGTCCCATGACCTTGAGTCATAATGTGGGTCAATCTTGTATCTACTAGTTATTGATAATCTAATATTATTTAGATTAGTTATTTATTTATGTTATTTTGTTTATGGTAGAATCCTACCTTAATAGGGATTTTAGGTGAGGTAGGATGGTATTTCCTATATAATGTCATAGTATTCAATCTTTATTATCATGGAATAAAATACAATAGTTCTCTATAATTCCATACTAGTTTTGCAAGCCCAAAATCTCCGGTTTTAAATCTGTTACAGTCAAAAACAAAGGAGAGGAAATAAATGAATAACCAGATAAATCCATATTAATTAATAAGAGCCAATCCATATATATGCTCCCATTTTTAACAAGATATGAACATTGCTACGATTACCGGGTATTTTTGCTTTAGCATTTTACATACACGGGTATACATAATCAGTAATTTGACAGCACAGGCAATTAATATGTTTCTAATTTACATGTATATACTAAAACTGCCACACTATTATTAATCTTATTTTAACGTACTATCATTTTATGTTAGAACCAGGAAACATATGCCCGCCCACCATCCATGACAATTATTTCTAAAAGAAGTTACTACTTCTTAAGAAATTTGGTAATAAATCCCTATACTGTTAACAGTTTGATGGACCAACCGAATCACTTTGATTTGATACGTGAGTTCCAGTTTGTTTATGGGCCATTTGGAAACTATTATTAAGTCTCTTCCTTGTAAAAATTATCAAGCTGGTTTTTTGCATATTTTCTATGGGATGCCATAGAGTCTCTTGCCTTCAAGCTATTGAACAAACCCCAATTCAAGCTGGTATTTTGTTTTGGACTTCTTTTTTATTTTTATTCTTTAAAATATATTGAACTACTAATTAGACAAAAATATGGGGGATAACAGGGGTGATTAAAGAATAAATGCTGATATATTAAGTTTTTTCTCAACAAAATTAAATTTGCAATTTCAAGATCCAAATTCAATGCGAGATTAATAGAAGGGAATCAATTATACCTCCTAGGCAATAAGCAACACTGAGATTTTGCATTAATGGATAAACAAGAAGTCGTTCGCAAGAGGTTGTACAAAACCCAATCAAGCGAAGTAGACTGCGGTGAACAGCAACACTGGCCATGTGAACTTCCCTCAAGAACGCAGCCTCTCCGTCTGGACTCTCATAATCAGTGAGTCGCTTCACTGCCACCTTTGTGCTATCCGATAGAAAACCTCTGTATACTTTTCGGAATCTTCATTGTCGAATAACATTCCCTTCGCTGAAATTGTCTGTCTCTAGCTGTAATTCCTGCCAAGAAAATCTTCTCAGTTGCCCAAAGGAAATTTTGCACTCATCCTCACCTTCAGAGTGACATAAAATGTATTCAAGTTAATTTCAGAATAAGAATTGTAAAAAAAGATTTGTTGAGGTTCAAAATTGACTTCAATCCAAAAGACAGAGTGAGACTTTTAATTTGAGACAGAGCCACGGAAGATAGACCCCACACCAAGTTCTTCCAACAGAAATCTAGTGGTGTTGAAAATCGCACACCTAAGAAACTCACTCTTTGTTTACAAAATACGAGCCACACTCTTAACTACTCTCTTTCTCCTCTAAACAAATTACAAGAAGGATATATATTTAGTATATACATAACTTTGTATACAGGTACATATTAACTAAATTTAGTCTATTGGTAGGAATTATTTCTCAAAGGGTTTATTTGTAACTTAGAGAGTGTTGTGAATAGTGTTGTAGGCGAGTAATTTCCTATAGATACGGATGTGCTAATGCCGTAGACATAATGATTTTCTATATAAGTGATTAGTATGTGTAGATTATGTTTCTCATTTTTCCTTTGCAAACCGCTCTTTTTTTTTTTTTAATAAGTCCTCTATGCCCTAGCAAGGGCAGTAGAGTAATAGCATAAATAAAGAAAAAGGTGGGAGATTACAACAAGGCCATCTCCAAAGCCATAAGCCAAAAAACACAATGAAATGACCAAAATTGCAAGGTGGACTAAAGGAAAAAACCAAAAAGTCCATCAAGCAATTCAGAAGGTAAATGCATAGCATAAACATGGGGCTAGAAGAGAGAGAATAACATCTACGAAGACCAAAAAGGAAGGCCAAACAAGCAGCCAACAAGACAAAAAAATAAAAATGCAGAGTTGTACCAAATCATTTGGCTTTTTCTTCATGGGCAATTGTAATGTTTTCTGCATACAAAGGACTAGAAATTGTCCCTGAAGCACCAGCTGTGACAGTGGGGCTCTTAGCAGAAACACACACCTTCCATTGGTGTTGTTCATCGTTAGCTATAATTGCTTCATCTTCCTTCAAAGGAGGAGAATTCTGGTTCAAGATGGATGAGTTGTCATCTCGCTGAAGTTGAATGCAGCACTCTGTATTCTCATTTCTGGCTGTGGCTGCTGCAAATTGAGCATCGGCCCTTGCTTCCCAAGACTGAAATGGCTCATCATCAGCCATTTTTTCCCAATCCAAGGCCTGGTCCATATTTAACTGATGATCATTGATGAGAGAATGATGCTGCTCCTCATCATTATAGTTATGACATGAAGAATTTGAATCAGAAATCAGGTTTCACCTTCTCTGTCATCATCCCAAAAGTGATCACTTAGAGGGTCAAATTTGTTGTGATGCCTGACTTTGCTGTAATGTTTCAGATTTGAAGTGCTAGGAATTGAACTATTGATGATAACTCTGCTTCTGTTATTTGGGGTTTTGTGAGTGGAATTTTTTTGAAGGAGGGGGGTAGCTGTGGGAGAAAGAGAGCAAGGAACTACAGATTCAACTGAGGGAGAGTTGAAATGAATGGGAACTGTTGTGCTAGAGTCTAGGTGGGACTGATTAATATGATTAGAGGGAGATTGTGATCCAAAAACTTCTTTTATTGCCAAAGAAGAATTCTGAAGCATAGGGAGGTTGTGTTTCTCAATGTGAGAAGCTGGTTGCTTCGAAATGGCATCAAGAGCAGCCTTTGTTTTTTCTGTTGTGACAAAAACATTAGCCGCAGCAGAATTAGTGGGCACATGTTGTGCCTGCTTATGATTCTTGACATTGGCAACTGTAGATTTGTGAGCAATCTCTGATTTGGCTGTCTGTTTATGAGTGGTTTTAACCATAGATTCTTGAATTCTTCTTAAAGTCCTACATTCACCCACAAAATGGCCCATTAATTAGCAGTGTGTGCAAAACTTTGGGAGGCTTTCAAAGGTAACTGGAACCTCAAAATTGTAACCTTCTCTCTCAACTAGCAATCTAGAAGGGAGAGTGTGTAGAAGATCAATTTCAAGTTGAATTCGAGCATAGTGCCCATACACAAAAGACAATGTACTAGGATCTATGGCTTGAGGTACACCAACAAGGCTGGCAATGCTAATAAGAAGTTGAGGATCCCAATATTCTTGAGTAATATCATGAAGTCCAATCCACACCTGAGCGGTTGAATGTTTCTAATTGGCGGGGTTGAAGTCGTTGCACCATGGTTGCAGTCTGAAACTGCCCGGATTCATGTTCAAAGGACCAGCCAGGAAATCCATGGTTGCAAACCGCTTTTAGATGGGTTATGGAGGAAAAAATAGTTTTTTGAATATAAAAGAATCGGTGCAATTTTATACATATATATGTTCAACGGAAATAATTATTCCTTGATATCAACCTTAACTCATTTAGTTCGAGTTTTTGTTTGTTCCCGAAATCCGAAATGATAATTTCATATGGAAAGTTTGAGCGTCGTTAACTTATGATTCAACCTCTTGACATGAACTATAAGAAACTCCTAGTGTGAATTACCAATTTAGGATTCCAGGAACGAACAAAACTTGAACCAAACGAGCACTAAATGCCGAAGGCTAATGCTTATGCTCATGGTAAACAAAGAAGAAAGGAGAAGATACACAGACCTGATGCATCAACAAAGAGATCATGTTCCATTTTATGGATTTGATGAAGTCGATATAAAAAGATAGCCCCAAGCAACAGAAGAATGAATGCACCACAGCTTGCACCACTAATAACAAAGTCAAGTTTTGATTTATTGGTAGAAGAACCTGCCACATTGTCTAAATGCATTAATACTTTCGACCAGCTAGAAAGATAGCAAAACTATAGGAACTGAGCAATCACGGCATTAAAAAGAACCAACCTGGAATAGAGGAACTTGAAACGCAAGGTTGATGCAAGCTGGTTCCACAACTAAGATGATTTCCTGTAAAACTGATGCATATTATATTTATGGGTTAATAATTTGGGTTCACAAATCTTATTTTAAAAATTAAAGCAATTGGCCATATTAATTTGTGGGGCTTTCAGGATCCGGTCCTCGAGTTTAAACATTTTTTGTATGTAGTCCCTCAACCTTTTTTTCAAAGGATGCGCACCCTGTAGATACTATTTTTTGGTCTGCCACTTTGCCTCTGACAATGATGCATATACTAGTATCACAGATACTTGAGATACCACAAAAGAGTATCTCCAAGGACTGCATCGCTTAAAGAACAGTATTTATCACAGACTGCATCCTTCAAAAAAAAAAGTTGAGGGACTGCACATATAAAATGTTCAAACTCAAGGACCGGATCCTAACTCCTCTCTTATATTCAAATTTTGCAAACCCTAGGCCTAAAATTAAGCTTGTACCTAACAGTTTAAGAAGAAAAGGGCAAGAGTGTGGCAGGCTATGAATCATAGACTCGACACGCGTTTCAACACGACACACAACACGTAATTTTTCCAAAATGTAGGACACGACATGTGGGTTGGGGGGGGGGCACGTTCTTAATTAATTGATTAATTAATTATATGTGCAATAAACATTGTAAATATTTAAGAATTCAATAAAATGAAACTAGATTGTATTAATAACCCAAATACTCAAAACATGATCACTAAATTGTTCCATAATTTTTTTTGATAAGAAACAAGATTCCATTCATAATAAAGATTAAAAGTACAAATATAGAGGGGACAAGGAGTCCACCAACCAAACATATAACCCACAAAAAGAAAATAAAGGAAATATAATCCTGCCAAAACCCATAGCCAACAATGCACCCTTAGAATAGAACCCAAATATAATACAATGGAACACTATTCAAGAATCCAAGCTCTCCAATTGTTCTTGATGTCTTCCACTCTATAATTTTTGAAAGGCTTGGTGTTGGAAGCCCACAACGAAGCCATGAATTTGACTCTTTCCCACAGCCACTCCTTTTCTTCTATCTTTCCTTCAAAAATTCTATAATTCCTCTCCATCCATAATAGCCAAAATGAAGCAACTTTGACACATCTCCAAAGCTCCCTGCCTTTAGATTTGTCTCTATAGCTATTGATTTCCAGCATAAGAAGACTCTTGCCATCTTTGGGAATGGCCCAACTAAACCCAAATTCTGCACAAGCTTTGTTCCATATGAAATATGAAAAAGGGCAATGTAACAACAAGTGGTTCAAAGATTCTGCATCGCTCTTGCACAGTACACACCAAGATGGGGAGAGGCAACAATTCGGTCTTCTCTTTTGCAACAGATCATAGGTATTAACCCTCCCGTGAGCAACTAACCAAGAGAACACCTTCACTTTAGTGGGAATACCAGCTGCCCAAATGACTTTTGAAGGAGCAAATTGTGGATGCGTTGGAGAATCGATAAGAGATTTGTAAAAAGAAGAGCACGAGAAACCCTCCCCTTTCAACAACCATCGCCTATAGTCTATACTCCCTGGAGACAATCTAACACCCTCTATGACTCTCAACAAAGAAAGATACTCCTCCAACTCTCTCTCATTCAAGTTTCTGGAAAAAGATAAATTCCAAGACACAATACAGTTCGAATTTAAAGAGGCTAAAGAAGCGATGGAATCTCCTTTGTTCATGGAGAGTCTATACAAACGCGGAAACAAAGAATCAAAGGTTGTCTCACCCCTCCATTTAACCTCCCAAAATCTAACTGTGGAACCCCCACCCACTTCAAGTTTTGTGTGCTCCAAGAATGATTCAAGACCATGAGAAATATATTTCCAAGGGTTTCTATAAGTCCCACTACTCACAACTTTGGAGTCCCACCCATTGTCGCTTAATCCATATTTGCTTCTAATGATGGAATACCATAGGGAATTTTGACTATGGGGGAATCTCCACAACCATTTTCCCAACAAAGCTTTATTTCGATTCACCAAATTACCAATGCCCAACCCCCCTTTATTTTTTTCTTTAGACACTATATCCCAATTTATTAAATGATCTTTTCTATTATTATCGCACCCATCCCACAGGAAGTCTCTCATTCTTTTTTCCAAAACATTTTTAACCTTCATAGGAATACGAAAAATGGACAAAAAATAAGTTGGAAGGCTTGCTAGAACAGATTCAATCAAGATAAGTCTCCCACCTCTTGACAAGCAACCACCTTTCCATCCATCAAGTTTCTTCTTAACTTTTTCCAACACCGGATTCCAAAATTCCAAAGAATTTGGATTACCTCCAAGAGGCAACCCCAAGTACTTTACTGGCCAATTCTCAATCTCACAACCTGATCTAGTAGCCCACTCCTCTAACTTCTCCACCTCCATGTTAACACCGGCAAGTTTACTCTTAGTCAAATTTAGTTTCAATCCTGATATTGAGCAGAAAACCGATAACAACTTCACCAAATTGTTAAATTTGCATTCATCACCCGATAAGAAGAAAATCGTGTCGTCTGCAAATTGTAAGTGTGACACTTCCACCATATCCCTCCCAATCCTAAACCCATCAATCACACCTTGTCGACTAGCCTTCTCCACCAATCTACCCAGACAGTCCACAACTAATGTAAACAAAAACGGAGAGAGTGGATCACCTTGTCTCAATCCCCTTGTTGCTCCAAACTTCCCTCTAGGACGCCCATTTACCAAAATCGAAAAGTTAACTGAAGACAAACAACCTCTAATCCACCTTCTCCATCTATCTTTAAACCCTTTTCTCTCCAAAACCTCATCCACAAAGTTCCAATTTACATGGTCATAAGCTTTCTCGAAATCAATTTTAAACACCACACCTTCTTTCTTTTTTGTTCTATACTCCTCCACCACTTCGTTGGCTACCAGAACTACATCTAGGATTTGTCTACCTTTAACAAATGCCCCTTGACACTCTAAAATTGTTCCCTCCATGACTTCTCTTAACCTTAATGAGAGTACTTTTGCCAATATCTTATATAAACTTGTTACTAAGCTTATTGGCCTAAAGTCCTTTATTTTGCACGAATTCACCTTTTTTGGAATTAAACAGATGTATGTCTCGTTCACACACCTATTAACAACCCCATTCTCATAAAATTCCTTAAAGAAACTCATTAAATCGCCTTTCAAGACATCCCAAAGTTCATGAAAAACAGCCATAGTGTACCCATCGGGACCCGGAGCTTTCTCACCATCGCATTCTATAATTGCACTTCTAACTTCCTCTTCCTCAAAGGGTCTTTCAAGCCATTCTGCCTTGGTTGCTTCTATTGGCGCCCACTCCAAACCTTCCAATTTCCACTTTGATTTCATATCATTCGAATACAATTTCCCAAAAAAAGTGATTATTTCGTTCACTATCAAATCTTCCTCTTCCAAAATTTCCCCATTGTCTTTTTCCAATTTGTTTATTAAATTGTTGCCTTTTTTCATATTAACGATTTTATGAAATAATTTTGAATTGTTATCCCATTCTCGAACCCATTTAATTCTAGCTTTTTGTCTCCAAGAAATTTCCTCTTTCAAGATTACTTTTTCCAAATTATCTTTCAACTCACATCTATCTTTTCTAAAGTTATCATTAATGTTGCCAACTTCTTCTTTCAGGTCAATCTCTTTTATTTTCTCCATTATTGCTATCTTTTCCAATCTAGAATCCCCAAAACATTCAATATTCCACTTTTTAATAATAGATTTCAAAGTTTTCAATTTATTCATGAACTTGAACCCTTCCCACCCTAGTTTCTCTGTCTCCTCCCATCCTTGCGAAAAAATCTTCTTGAAATCCTTATGTTTAAGCCACATGTTCTCGAATCTAAATGGTGTCGGACCCCACTTTGATAATGACGTGTCCAACAACACTGGACAATGATCAGACACATTTCTAAAAAGCGCCTCCATCCTTACTCTAGAGAAACTTTCCTCCCACTCACTCGAAAATAAGAATCTATCAATTCTTGTGCATACCACATTTTCTCTTAGACTTGACCATGTGAACCTTCCATTATTCATTCTAATGTCTCTCAATTTTGTTTCCCTTATGAATGAGTCAAAATCCTTCATGCTCTTTGTTACCCTTCCTCCATTTGATTTCTCCTCTAAATATCTAACAACATTAAAGTCCTGTTATAGGTTGTAAACATTGTATTAGGAAGGTAGATAAGTTAGGAATTCTAATTAGTAGTGTTTCCTTATTTGAGTAGGAGTCTCATGTATATAAGTGTGCATTCTTCTCTCTAATAATACATAATATAATTTTCTCCTTCTCATAATTAACATGGTATCAGAGGGACAGCTTAGGGTTAGGGTTTTTTCGAATTAAGCAGTTGGTCGCTGCCAGTTGGTTCCGCTGCCAGCTTAGGGTTAGGGTTCTGCCTTTGTGTTCGCCAGTCAAAACCGATTGTGCGACATCACCACCAACCTAAAACGAAGCACCACCCTCCGACGACCTTCTCCACAAAATCCGGTGACCAGACGACCTGCGCGTGGTCCTCACGCGCCGCCAGAAGGAAAACGGTCCAGTCCCACTCGCCGGCGCGTGGAGGCGCGTCCCGACTCCGTTCATTCTCCGGCCACTCTCGTTTGGCTCGTCTAAGTGTATACAGCACGTATATGTGCCTGGTTTGGTTCAGTTCGTCCCTATTTGATACAGATCAGATTTTGGTTTAGCTTGACCGTCGTCGTTAATGCAGATCTGAGTTCGGTAACTTGGTTCAGTTTGGTTCTGCCTCAATTTATGGTCCGTATTCCATATTTGTGTTATGTTCACTGATTTGCTCAGTTTGCTCGGTTTATCTGAGATCTGTGTGGCTTGATTTCTACTTCTGGTGTGTACAACGCATTCCGGTATCGTTTCATCTCTAATTTGCTACTATTCACTGCCTCGTTAATCTGTTTTATACGCTGTTTTGTTCGTCGTAATTTTGGCTCTCGCTATAAAGTTATTTAAGTATGTCAGAGCAAAAGGCGGCAGTTATTTCTGATGTGGTTTCTGTAATGTCAAAGATTACTGAACATAAACTTAATGGCTTCAACTATCTTGATTGGAGTAAAACCATTCGAATTTACTTGCGTAGTCTCGATAAGGATGATCACATGACTAGTGATCCACCTTCAGATGAGTCGGGAAAGACGTGGTTAAGGGAGGATGCTCGGTTATTTTTACAAATTCGGAATTCGATTGACAGTAATGTGATTAGTTTAATTAACCATTGTGAATTGGTTAAAGAGTTAATGGATTATCTGGAATTTCTATATTCTGGAAAAGGGAATATTTCTCGTATTTATGATGTGTGCAAAGCTTTTTATCGTGCAGAAAAGCAAGACAGGTCTATTATGAGTTATTTTATGGATTTTAAGAAAACGTATGAAGAACTTAATACGCTATTGCCGTATAGCCCTGATGTCAAAGTTCAGCAAAGTCAACGAGAGCAGATGGCTATCATGAGTTTTCTAGCTGGTCTTCCGGCTGAATTTGAAACAGCTAAGAATCAAATTCTGTCTAGTCCTGAGATCTCATCCCTACAGGAAGTGTATAGTAGGGTTCTTCGCACAGAGGGGACTCCACAAGTTCAGACTTCACCTGTTCTGTTTAATAGTGCTCTGGTTAGCAAAAATAATGAGTCAGAACTCGGGCGATCACAATATCGGGTAGGCAATCACGGAGGAGGATCAAACAGTAACAATTTTAATTCTCGCGCACATGATTTCGGAGGAAGTGTGACTCGGGGACAAAGTTCTGGAGGGATCGTATGTCATTACTGTCATAATCCAGGACATTTGAAGCGGGATTGTAGGAAGCTTCGGTATAGGACTCAGAGAGCTCCCTCGGCCCATATTGCATCCTCCAATGCGATGGTTGAAAAATCAGTCCTTATCCCTGCAGATGAGTTTGCCAAGTACTCTACGTACCAAGAATCTCTAAAGTCTTCATCCACTCCAGTCACTTCTGTCACTGCAATTGCTGATTCAGGTAAACCAAATACATGCCTTGTTTCCTCATCATCGAAATGGGTCATTGATTCTGGTGCCACGGATCATGTGACAGGTAATTCTAGCCTCTTTTCTACCTTTCAGTCACATATATCCCCTTCCAGTGTTACTTTAGCAGATGGCACATCTTCTTCCGTTCTGGGATCTGGAACAATCACCCCAACCCCTTTGCTTCCCTTATCATCTGTTCTACATTTACCTCAATTGTCCTTTAATCTAATTTCTGTAAGCCAGCTTACTCGTAAACTTAATTGTTGCATCTCATTCTTTCCTGATTATTGCTTGTTTCAGGATCTTATGACGAAGAAGATTATTGGTAAAGGACATGAATCGGGCGGCCTCTACATCCTTGACACATCGATACCCAAATCCGTTGCATGTTCGGGTGTCACATCTGCTTTCAAGGCTCATTGTAGGCTCGGTCACCCTTCTCTTCCTCTGCTTAAGGAGTTGTGTCCTCAGTTTAATAAGGTGTCCTCATTAGATTGTGAGTCGTGTCAATTTGCCAAACATCATCGTAGTAGTCTTAGTCCGAGAGTCAATAAGAGAGCCAGTGCTCTGTTTGAATTAGTTCACTCTGATGTTTGGGGTCCATGTCCTGTTATGTCAAAAACTGGGTTCAAGTATTTTGTTACTTTTGTTGATGATTATTCTCGTACAACTTGGTTATATTTAATGAAAAGTCGTTCTGAATTGTTTTCTCATTTTTGTGCGTTTTGTGCTGAAATTAAAACTCAATTTGCTACTTCTGTCCATATCTTGCGTAGTGATAATGCCAAAGAATATTTATCTTCATCTTTTCAGACTTACATGATTCAGAATGGTATCCTTCATCAAACTTCTTGTGTTGATACTCCATCCCAAAATGGAGTGGCCGAACGGAAGAACAGACATCTTCTTGAAACTGCAAGAGCCCTATTATTCCAAATGAATGTTCCAAAACCATTTTGGGCTGATGCAGTTTCCACAGCATGCTTTCTCATTAACCGAATGCCCTCATCTGTTCTTCACGGTGAGACTCCTTATAGTGTTCTCTTTCCAAATAAATCATTGTTTCCTATTGAACCTAGAATATTTGGTAGTATTTGCTTTGTTCGAGATGTCCGTCCACAGGTTACTAAGTTAGATCCCAAGTCTTTGAAGTGTGTTTTTCTTGGGTATTCTCGTCTTCAGAAAGGATACAGATGTTATTGCCCTAGTTTGAATAAGTACCTTGTTTCAGCTGATGTTACCTTCATGGAAGAAACACCATATTTTCCTTCTTCCACTTCCAGAAGTCAGGGGGAGGATGATGATTTGTTAGTCTATACGATCACGTTCCCTGAACCCGTTGCTGAACCAGCACCAGTCAGGCCTCCCATCCATCAAGTCTACTCCAGACGCCAGCCTGCTGATTCATGTCCTCCGCCAGCTTCTTCTTCATCATCAGATTCCGTGACGAATGATGATCTTCCTATTGCTTTACGCAAAGGTAAACGCCAGTGTACTTATCCTGTTTCGTCTTATGTCTCTTATGATCACCTATCACCATTGTCTTGTTCATTCATTGCGTCTCTTGATTCTATATCTGTCCCTAAAACTGTTAATGAGGCTATATCACATCCTGGATGGCGTAATGCAATGATAGAGGAAATGGATGCTTTAGACACGAATGGTACATGGGACTTGGTCACTTTACCTGCAGGGAAACAGGCTATCGGATGCAAATGGGTGTTTACCGTTAAGATCAATCCTGATGGGTCTGTTGCTCGTTTAAAAGCCCGCCTCGTTGCTAAGGGTTATGCTCAGACATATGGCGTTGATTATTCTGATACTTTTTCTCCTGTTGCTAAATTAACATCTGTCAGGCTATTTATATCTTTGGCAGCTACTCATCATTGGCCTCTGCATCAGCTAGACATAAAGAACGCTTTTCTTCATGGTGATCTTCAGGAGGAGGTTTATATGGAGCAACCTCCTGGGTTTGTTGCTCAGGGGGAGTATGGGAAAGTCTGTCATCTTCGTAAGTCTTTGTATGGCTTGAAACAAAGTCCTCGTGCTTGGTTTGGAAAATTTAGTCAGGCTATTGAGACGTTTGGCATGGCGAAAAGTAAGTCTGACCACTCTGTGTTTTACAAACAATCTGAAGCAGGCATCATTCTGTTGGTTGTGTACGTAGATGACATTGTCATTACTGGGAGTGATGCTACGGGAATCTCTTCTCTTAAGTCCTTCCTTCATGCTCAGTTTCATACAAAGGACTTAGGGATGCTAAAATACTTTTTGGGTGTCGAAGTCACAAGGAGTAAAAAGGGTATTTTTCTATCTCAGAGGAAATATGTTCTTGACTTATTAGCTGAGACAGGGAAATTGGGGGCAAAGCCGTGTAGTGCTCCGATGATTCCTAATGTACAGTTGACAAAAGATGGTCAACTATTTGAGGATCCTGAGAAATATAGAAGATTGGTGGGGAAGTTGAACTATCTTACAGTGACTCGTCCGGATATTGCGTATTCTGTTAGTGTGGTGAGCCAGTTTATGTCGTCCCCAACAATTCATCATTGGGAAGTGTTAGAACAAATTTTGTGTTATCTGAAGGGAGCACCTGGACGTGGTATCTTATACGCCAATCATGGACACTCTCGTATTGAAGGTTTTTCAGATGCAGATTGGGCAGGTTCCAAGGTGGATAGAAAGTCCACATCAGGCTATTGTATCTTTGTTGGCGGAAATTTGGTCTCATGGAAAAGTAAGAAACAAAATGTTGTGTCACGATCCAGTGCAGAATCAGAATATAGAGCTATGGCCCAATCTGTGTGTGAAATAATGTGGATATGTCAGCTCTTAAATGAAGTAGGGATTAAGACTTCGGTACCGGCTAAATTGTGGTGTGATAATCAAGCTGCCATACATATTGCGTCCAATCCCGTGTTTCATGAACGAACGAAACATATTGAACTCGATTGCCATTTTGTCCGCGAAAAGATACAGCAAGGCTTAATTTCCACGGGATATGTGAAGACCGGAGAGCAATTGGGTGATCTCTTCACGAAAGCCTTAAACGGGGTTCGGGTTGATTATCTTTGTAACAAGCTGGGCATGATCAATATCTATGCTCCAGCTTGAGGGGGAGTGTTATAGGTTGTAAACATTGTATTAGGAAGGTAGATAAGTTAGGAATTCTAATTAGTAGTGTTTCCTTATTTGAGTAGGAGTCTCATGTATATAAGTGTGCATTCTTCTCTCTAATAATACATAATATAATTTTCTCCTTCTCATAATTAACAAGTCCCCCCCGACGCACCACTTAGGGGAACATAAGCCAAATAAACCGGCCAATTCCTCCCAAAAATCCTTTCTTTCTTTGTACCTACATGGACCGTAAACCCCCGTGAACCACCAAAAGTTATCCTCATCTTTTTTAATTTTAACTGAGACCGAATAACTTCCTATAACGCACTCCACTATCTCTACAGATCTCACGTCCCAGATCAATAAAATTCCCCCCGACCTACCAACCGATGGCAAGGAAACCCAATTTTTAAACCTAACGCCCCATAGCGACCCGACTAATTTGTCTTCAATTATCTCCTTTTTTGTTTCTTGTAGGACAACTAAATCCGGATATACCTTTTTTATTAAGTCTTTTATTACTCTCCTTTTATCTTTATTCCCCACACCCCTCACATTCCATGTTAAGATCTTCATCGACAAATTATATTAATCCCCCCCGTGTTATCCTCATCTGTTATTGGAACTAGTTTTAAGGATAATTTTTCCAGAATTTCATTAATTTCCTCCTCCAATTCAACAATACGGTTGTGTCCTTCCCCTTCCTCCAAAAGACCCTCGTGATTTCCAAACCCAGAAGCATTACTGCCACTATGAGTTATTCCTTTGTTATTTTCATAGGATTTCTTACACTCCCCATTAGACATTAATTTCTCATGGTCTGAACTTACATCCTTTTCTTGCAAACAAATTGAAGTATGATCTTTACCCTCCCCATATTCCCCAGAATTAGGAACGAAAGAGGACGAACTCGAGAATGAAACAGAAGAGGGGCTATGAACGATAAGATGAGTTTGAACAGGGCAGTTATGTGAAAGGTTATTCACAAGATTAGTGCTCGGTTGAGTACGTACCTGATCTTGATTGGCAATAGAGTTAACTTCATACATGTCAAAAAAATTCCCCACCTCACATACTGCTTCTACTTCATTTGATTCTTTTACTACCTCCGACGACGAGGACTCTCGGTCTTCATCTTCCTGACTTTCATTTTCCGAAAAATCTGATAATATGTTACCGAAGTCCTCAGCTTCTGTCCCAGAAAATCCATCTATTGCTTGTTCGAAACATTCGGGGATTTCTGTTGTATCATCACTCTCTCGTATCAACTTTTTATTGCTCCTCCTCGTGTAAATTTGCCCGAATCTTTTATCCATTAGCTCTCCACTTTCTGCAGAGTCCCTATTGTTCCTCTCCTTGGTTCCTTCTTTTGGTGTTTTCATGATCCCTCTCTCACTGTCGCTGAAATTATTCTGACCCTCTTTATCACAAAAAGATTTCACCGATTCGGTATCATCATTCTCACATCTGAGAACGCAGCTGCCAGTAATACGCTTCGATCTTGGCTGCATTATTGTTTTTCTTCTTTTAATTTCCCAAACTTTGAAATCCTCTATTTTTTTCGCCCTTATCCGGCCCAGCCATTTACCTTCGTGCCCTTCTGATAACGCTTTACCAGGCTGCATCTGTTCTGGTTCAGTTTTTGCCCTCACACCATAATTTCCACCCTCAACCTTACCAAAACTAGTCAGCATGTCATCCTCATCATTCTTTGTATCCACTACCACTATATCCTCTTCGGCAGACATATTGATTGGCAAGGGATCTTCGGCAGAGACTCTATCCCAACGGAGTTTGGAGATTGCTCTTAACCTAACCAAAAAAGATTCCGAACTAGTATTAATCCTTAAACTCGCCGGAATGAAACCCGACGTGCGTCCTTTGACTTTGATACGTGCTAAGAAAAGTTTCTGTAATTTTGAGGTTTTAACATCAATGTCAACAAGACCTCCACACCTCTTTCCAATTGCTTCGAATATGCTGTTTTTCCATAAATTAATTGGAAGCCCTTCTACCGTAATCCAACCGCCAGTACATGTAATTTTATTGTTTTGATATACCTCCCTGTCATTCCATCTCTGTAATCTGACAGCATATGGGCCTTCCAAAAAAAGTAATGATCTGCTCCCAAAAAATTCTGCCGACTTCACGTCATCACAAACAAACAGGGCTTTATCTGCCTGAAAAGGTCTCAGCACAAATCTGGTTCTGTAGAATTTATTCATGGCCCTTTGAATACCATGCCATGAATCCCAAATTGATTCTCTTGTACAAACCACGACTTTACTCCACTCCACCACAGCCTCATCACCCACATTGTGTTTGACTTGAGGATGATAATTAAATGATCTTTCGTATTTCAAAGCCTCAACATATGAACGGTGTTGTTTATTCCCTCCTCTACCACTAATATTATCATTTTTAACTTGCACTCGTGCATTCTTGACTGGAACATATTTGGGATCTGGACTCGGGGAAAACATCATCTGCTTCAATCTATCAGCCACACCCCTCCAACCCTCACCTCTGTTACCAGCTGGAAGAATAATAGTATTTGATAGCATACCCCTTTGCAATTCCAACAATCTGATGAAGCTTCCATTCCTGTTTGAATATTTTTCCATGACGAATAATCCGTAAGATGCTTGATATTTTTGAAAGAATTTACTCTCACCGGAGCCTCTTGCAGCCGAATACAACCCTTCCATAAGCCAGAACATCCCACCAAAGTCGATTCTAATTGTGTATGACCTCTGACGATTTGTTTCTGTAATGATGCCCATGGAACCTCCATTGTCTACCTCAAACGTAAACCTTTTGTATTCGAATCTAAACTCCCTTGATCTATTGCTGTAAAACTCACCCATTCTGCTTATCAATCTTACACAGACCTCCCCCCACAAGAAGAAACCGTCAACCGATGAGTAGGCGTACAAAAGACAGTCTAAAATAAAAGTAACACCCCAAGTACACAGCAGATATGTGATGAGAAAAGCTAGACGCCACTTCTGGAACTCGAAAGAAGGCTTTCCGGTGTACGACGCGCCTTCACGCGCCGGCGCGTGGAGACGGAGGCGGAAGATGTGGTGGCGCGTGAGTCCCACGCGCAAGGCTTCTGACCACCGGACTCTGGACGGTGGCCGATCGGCAGGCAGGGAGTCTTCCTATGCCGGAGGTGACTACAAACTAATGCCTAGAGGGGGTGAACTGAATTCTCACTCAAGAAACCCTAAGTCTCAACCCTCACCAATTGCTGGAACGAATGGTGGATGATGGTCGGTGTTAGGATTGATGATTGTGGTCGGTTTGTAAATTAGGGATGGTGGTGTAGATGGTGGTAGACGGTGGTTAATTGACCATTGATTAGGTTGAAATTAGTTGTTCCTTTAAACAGTACCAAAGTCAAAGTAGGATAATAAATTTGAGATGCAGGGTGGCGCGCGGGGGGAGGGAGGGGTGTGTGGAAGAAGAGATACCTTCAGAAGTTCAGATGAGCGGAAGCCGCCGATCCACATAAAACAACGCTCAGCAGGTGTTTTCCACAATTGTTCCATAATTAAAGCATCAAAAAGCATACATAGACTAAATTGTTCCATAAAATGATAGAAAACAAAAAGAGAGTATAAAAAGTGGCTTAGTTGCCTCATCCTCAGTTGATGTTGCAATGAAGAAACACTAGGAGTAGCAGCCATCTAAATCAATAATCAACTATTAGAAACTATAATTAAATTCAAGTGTCAGAGAGAGTGTCGGAGTGTCTGACAAGTGTCGGGCCCAACACATGGTCTCAAAAGAGTGTCTGTGTTTCATGGGTGGTAGAAGAAAACACTAGACGCCACACACTGTGGCTGGAGGCATCAAAAGCCACACTTAGTAGCCAAAGCCTTGAAACGCTACAATGTTAATATTGATGAAAAAACAAATACAAGCAGAGAAAACGGAAGCGAACGAGAAATCCACAACCCAAATAGACAACGAAAAAGGAAAAAAAAGAACAAGTAAAAACTCCACAAAGACAAGAAACCCCTGAACAAAAAAAACAAAACTCAACCACCTAACACCATGGATTCCTGCAATGTAACTCCCTTGAATCAAAGTGAAACCCCTCCAAAAGAATACTTGCTTCAGACGCAATTGACCATCTCTCAAAACATAGCAGCTTTCCAATCTCTAAGAATTTCTGAGATTAAAAGTAATCCAAAGCTCTTAGAGGTAAAAGCCCACAAAGAAGCCATATAACTACCTCCATGTATTTTATTACTGCTTTCAGGGTGTGGTGAAATACCAACAAAAGTAGGTTTTTAGAGTGTTAGGAGGCTTTCACGGAATTATGTAATGAACCTTGGAGAGTCTAGGGCTTGGGGGCAAAAGCACAGGCAAAGCCCAAATCAGGAAATTATACTGTTATCTTTCTTCTTGTAGGAATGAAATGTTGGTACCATGGTACCCAAAATAAAGTTGATTGGTCAATAACTGGGACTTACTTGCAAGCAGTCGAAATCATTTGTTGCTACTGTTTTGTGACATAATTACATCATTTTTAGTGATAAATTTGTTTGCTCCTAAAATAATTCGCCACTAAAAGAAATTTTTTGTTGTAATTAATATTAATATTAGATACCTGGCTAAATATAAGGTAATTCTTGGTATTTATACTTGGGGGGCAAATGGGCAATACTTCACTTTTCTTAAAAAAATTCGGTGGGTGAATCTTTGAAACTTTAAAATATTCATAGCTAAAGAGTAGTATAATAGTAGAAATTCTCAAATAATTGTGAGGGCCGTCCACCCCCAAACCCTACCCCTATTAGGAACAAACTAGACGCTACTAGTTTCCAAATAGGATCTTGGAATATAAATGACAAAAGAAAATTGTACAATAAAAATTATTTGGCATAATAATACACCAATCTCACAACACAAGGAATTACGTGGTATCGGCAAATTGCCACTAGTTCACGGAGCGCACCAAATTCACTATCTCAAAAAGGAGTGGTTTACAAGACTGGTCAACAGACCTATACACGCACACTATGTATCTCTCAATACTAAAAAATAGACACTGCAATTTTTTCTCACATAGAAAAATTACTTCTATTTTTTTCACTCTTATTTTGGGCTCTTTGCTTTCTCTCTAATTTTGCTTTTTGCAAAATCCTCTCATACACTATAATATTTATGCATCAGACACAATTGCATCTATCAAGTGCCCTCGTGCATGTATATATATAGGAGCTTATATGCCTAAAGTATTAATAAAAAAAAGCCACCGCCTTTGAACAGCCACCTAAATTGATCAAATAAGGGGGCTTTCAATATTTGCTTTCAACTTTCAAAAAAAAATCCATCATTATGTTTCCTCACTTTTGACCCTTGAATTCTTCTTCCATTATTCTAACAATCTCCCACTTGGAAGAAAAATAATAAATAGAACCAACTCTGTCAATGATTACTGTGTAATGGTGCGCTCATCTTTGCCTTTAGTCTTGAAGACTTACTGAAGCTGTGCACAACTCCAATTTATCTTTGGTCATTGCCTTGGTTAACACGTCAGTTGGATTTTTACTGCCTTGAATCTTTTGAAGTGTCGATACCCCATCATCTATGAGTGATCTGACTAAGTGATACTGAAATCCTATGTGCTTAATTCTCGAATGAAATGCCGAATTCTTTGCTAAATGTATAGCACTTTGACTATCACAACGTAAGGCATTCTTCGTCTGCTGAATCCCAATTCTGCCAACAAACCCTTTAACCAAATCATTTCTTTGCTTGCCTCGGTCATGGCTACGTACTATGTTTCTGTAGTGGATAAGGCAACTATCTTCTATAGTTGTGAGACCCAACTGACTGCAATAGCACCTACTGTAAAGATATAAGCAGTAGTGCTTCTTCTGTGATCTATCTTAGGAGCAAAATCTGAATCTACAAATCCTTGGAGTTTCAGCTCGTCTTTGCTGAAACATAAGCATTTGTTGGTAGTACCTCATAGATATCGCAATATCCACTTAACAACATCCCAGTGTATCTTGCCAGAATTTGGCATGAACCTGCTCACAGCTCCCACTGCATGAGCAATATCTGGTCTCGCGCAAACCATAACATACATCAGACTTCTAATGGTTGAGGTATATGGTACCTTAGCCATGAAGTTCTCTTCTTCATTATTCTTAAGAGACTGATCTTTGGATAATCGAAAATAACTAGCCAAGAGTGTGCTAATTGGCTTAGCATCACTCATGCTGAACCTCTTTAGAACACAGCTAATACTCAGCCTGAGACAACTGCAAGATGCCCCTTTGCTTGTCTCTATTGATTCTCATCCCAAGAATCTGCTTCGCTGCACCCAAGTTTTTCATGTCGAACTCATTCGACAACTTTTCTTCAAACTTCTGATTTCATCCATATTTGAGCCTGCTACTAACATATCATCAACATAAAGTAACAAAATGATGTAACTGGATTGAAACCTTTTGAAGTAACAGCAATGGTCAACGTTGCACTTGTAATATATATTCATTTGCATGAACCCATCAAACTTCTTGTACCACTGTCTTAAAGCTTATTTTAAGCCATACAAACTCTTTTGCAATTTGCAAACAAGTTTCTCCTTTCCTTTCACTGAGAAACCTTCAGGTTGCTGCATGTATATTTCCTCCTCTAGATCACCATGGAGAAATGCAGTTTTCACATCTAACTGTTTAAGGTGTAAATCTTCTGCTGCAACAATACTCAAAACTGACCGAATAGTAGTTAGCTTTATAACTAGCGAGAAGATATCAGTGTAGTTAATTCCTTTTTTCTACTAAAAGCCTTTCACCACCAATCTTGCCTTATACCTCTTGGAGCCATCGTGCTCCTCTTTGACTCGATACACCCATTTGTTATGTAAAGCCTTTTTCCCTTCTGGTAGCTCAGCTAGCTCCCACGTCTTATTTGAGATAAGAGACCTCATCCCATCTTTCATTGCAAGCTCCCACTTGCTCGCATCTTGTACCTGACATGCTTAATCATAGCATTCAGGTTCATCTCCATCAGTAAGCAACAAGTAATTTAAGTATCTCTTATTTGGTACATGAGGCAAAGAAGACCGCCTAAGTATAGGAGTATGAGCTGAAGGATCTTCTGCCTCCATCCGTTGTGTATTATCCTGTTGTATTGCTTCCTCTGTCTGAGAACTTTCTTTTGTCTGTTCTGTCTGACTGCTTTCTGGAATATCACCAAAATCAGCATACACAGGATTATGCTGCACTGAATTACTTGAATTTTCTGCGTCTTTGTCCTTGTACATCACCTTCTCATTGAATATGACATATCTGCTTCTGATGATTTTTCGGTTCTTGTCATCTCACAATCTATAACTGAAATCATCGCCGCCGTATCCAAGAATAGTAAACTTCTGTGATTTAGGATCCAGCTTGATCACTGATATGATCATACGCGACACAACCAAAAATTTTAAGATGAGAGTTTTATCTCTTTGCCACTCCATTTTTAGAATAATGGAAGAAGAATTCAAGGGTCAAAAGTGAGGAAACATAATGATGGATTTTTTTTTGAAAGTTGAAAGTAAATATTGAAAGCCCCTTTATTTGATCAATTTAGGCGGCTGTTTAAAGGCGGTGGCTTTTTTTATTCATACTTTAGGCAGATAAGCTCCTATATATATATATGCACGAGGGCACTTGATAGATGCAATTGAGTCTAGTGCATAAATACTATATAGTGTATGAGAGGATTTTGCAGAGAGCAAAATTAGAGAGAAAGCAGAGAGCCAAAAATAAGAGTGAGAAAAATAGAAGTAATTTATCTAGGTGAGAAAAAATTGCAGTGTCTATTTTTCAGTATTGAGAGATACACGGTGTGCGTGTATAGGTCTGTTGACCAGTCTTGTAAACCACTCCTTTTTTTGATATAGTGAATTTGGTGCGCTCCGTGAACTAATGGCAATTTGCCGATACCACGTAATTCCTTGTATTGTAAGATTGGTGTATTGTCGTGCCAAATAATTTTTATTGTGCAATTTTCTTTTGTCATTTATATCCCAAGATCCTATTTGGAAACTAATAGCGTTTAATTTGTTCCCAACACAGACCACTTCTGGTATTCTGTACTCTAACGGTACTGACGGTCCTCTGTTGATTAGGTAAGCTGTAGTACTGACTTCCTCTGCCCAGAATTCCTTAGGTAAGCCTGCCTATAAACGCATACTTCTGGCTCTTTCAGTCAGTGTTCGGTTCATTCTTTCTACCACGCCATTCTGTTGCAGGGTCCCTGGAACTGTCCTCTCCAACTTGATTCCATTTATGTAACAGAATCTTTTGAACTCACCATCTTCATATTTTGCACCGTTGTCGGATCTCATCTTCTTGATTCTCAAGCCTGTTTCATTCTCCACCATGGCTTTCCATTTCTTGAACACTTCGAACACCTCGGATTTGTGTCTCAAGAAGTAAACCCACACCTCCAGGAATAGTCGTTAATGAAAGTCACAAAGTATGACTTCCTGCCAATGGATGAAACTAGAGCTGGTCCCCATACATCTGTGTGTACTAACTCAAGCTTTTCTTGCTTTGGAGTTCTGCCACATATACTGAAGCTAATTCGTTTTTGCTTTCATAGATACAACTTTCACATAAGTCAATATTAGTTGACTGAAGCCCTGCTAATTTTCCTTTTGCATGCATGACCTTCAGTCCCTTTTCACTCATATGACCAAGTCTCTGATGCCATATATTGGGATCGTCTTTACTTGCAGCAACTGTAATTGACCCACGAGCACCTGCCGACATATAAAGAGTGCCTAACATACTGCCACGTGCAATTACCATTGCACCTTTGGAAACCTTCCATGTGTCCCAGCTGAAGGTTGTCAAATAACCTCCATTTACTAATTGGCTCACCGAGATTAAATTCTTCCTCAAGTCAGGAATGTGACGAACATTGTTCAGCTTCCACACGAACCCATTTAACTTGATATTTACTTTGCCCTTGCCGACTACGTCGCATGGCTGATCATTACCAAGATACAACTTTCCATAATTTTCTGGTTCGTAACTTGAGAATAATTCTCTACTTGAGGTGGCGTGAAAAGATACTCCGGAATCTAACACCCATGACTCCGTCTTGCTCTCCATATAGCATATCAATGCATCTTCTGACTGCTCTACAACAACGTTTGCTTCAGTCCTCTTTTCTGTAGCTTTTTCTGGTGCTCGACACTGATTTCTGTAGTGTCCGGTTTTGCCACAATTCCAACACTCAATAACCTTTTAATTATTTTGGTTTTTAGATTTGTTGAATTTGTTTGGAGCCCTTGACTTTGACCTGTCATTCCTTGATCTATTTCTGTAACCACCATTTTCTCTTGTTGAATTTCTGCTTCTTGATTCAACATTCAAGGCTAAGCCGGAAGTGGATGGTTCACCAGAATCTCTTCGGCGAATCTCCTCGTTCAGAATCAAATCTTTGATGTCGGTGTATTTGAGCTTTTCTTTCCTGGTAGAATTGCTCAATGACGTTCTCATAGCCTCCCAGCTATTCGGTAGCGAGGTTAAAATTATCAAGGCTTGAACTTCATCATCGAACTTAATTTCAACAGTAGACAACTGGCTAAAGATGGTGTTGAAATTATTTAGGTGTTCTGCCACTGAAGAATTTCTCGAAAAGACATAAAAAGTTCTCGAAGCGAACATTTCACGTAATTCGAACAAAACCGAAAAGAGTTATATGGGAAAAAAAAGGAGTGAAAAAACCTAGCGAGATCGCCAAGGTGTTCGCCTAGCTAGGCAGGTTAGGCACAGCCTAGTCATCTTGGTAGCCGCCTTTTTGAAAACTTATAAAGAACATTGAAATTTTTGGTCCCGAGTAATTTAAGGTATTGTGAAGGTTAGAATAGGTAAGCTAACTTT
Organism: Lonicera japonica; assembly: GCA_021464415.1. NCBI lineage: Eukaryota > Viridiplantae > Streptophyta > Magnoliopsida > Dipsacales > Caprifoliaceae > Lonicera > Lonicera japonica. The sequence goes on along the minus strand of CM038468.1, from coordinate 8,146,651 downwards.
TTTATCCTCTTCTTGTATATAAAGGAATGTAGTTAATGTTATGTGAGAAGAACCTTTGTTATACACAAGAGGGATAGTCGGAAAGCCTTCATAAACCACAAGCTGTGGCACAGGTGGCAATCTGTGCTCCAAGTCGGCGAACCTTTCCTGCATTGCAAGAGATTGATTCCCGCTCACAGCACTTGTGGCCAGGGAGAGCCAGTTTCCCGAGCAAGGATTAATCCCATCCCAATGTGGGTCTGGGGACACCTCATGGCAAAGATCAAAAAAAAAAAAAAGAGTAAATCCTTTGTAAAAGATCCAAAAGCTTGAAAAAAAAATTACTTCATAATTGTTGATCCCGATCATCACCCCATGGAGTAAGGTGAATTGCCTATTACTCTACTTGTAGCGTGTTGGTATATGTTTGTCTATTCTCTCTACCTTTTTTTGACCTAAATTTCAAAGATTCGTCATTCTATTTTCCTTTGAGCTTGTTTTGGATCTTCGGCTTTTGCCTCACGCCTTCACTCCGTCAAAGAGCGTGAATAAGCAAATGTCATTTTTCCTTTCAAGGATCAACAAAATGGCCAATAAACGATATCCACAATGAATTGAAAAGTCGAAATCTAAAATGCACTGGGACCCAAAAACCAAATCATGGGTGTTCATCATAATTATACAAGTTCAAGAAATCAGTGACATGTAATTTATCCACATTTAAATGTAAATGATAAAAAGTTAGCAGTGTACCTTCAATATCGGGGCCATTGGATGAATAACTGAAGCTCAACAATAATAAGAGTAAAACACAATTGATTAATAGCTTCAGAGGTAGATGCCAGCGCAAAAATGCTCGAGACAAGTGATTGGATCTAACAACAAAGCAAGTTTCTCCCAGTGGTCCTTTTTTGTTTTTGATCCGAAACCAAATGCTTTGTTAAAATAAAATAATGAAAGCATTACAAAGATGAGAACAATCTTGGTGAACCAGTAGTCCAACAAACCCCCTATAACCTCAAGCTAACTAAGGGAAAACAAGAAGAAAAAACCAGCAAAACAGCTCCAAGCACATCTCCATCACTGGATAGTTGCACCCCAATTCGAACAAATAACAGAAATAGAAAGGTTGACAAATAAACTAGAAGAGCTAGCCCAAATAGATGATAACAGCTTGATTTTAAGCCAAATTTCATCGGCTTCATTGGATTTGTCTTCAAAAACCCTCGTGTTTCTCTCTTGCCAAATGCACCATGCTAATGCTAAACAACAACATCTCCACATTAGTTTGGACTTCTTTTTATTCCCTACAAACTGTCATTCCATGCTCAAGAAATCACGCCAAGAACTAGGTTTGGCACCAATTGAACCAAATACCTCGCCCACCTTGTTCCACATATATCTAGTGAAATCACAGTGTAAAAGAATGTGATCAATGCTCTCTCCTTTATGTTTGCACAGAATACACCAAGAAGGGGAAATCGCTAGATAAGGCCTTCTTATTTGAAGAATGTCACATGTGTTTACTCTTTTCCAAGAGGCCAACCAAGCAAAAATTTTCACTTTTGGAGGTATACCCGTTTTCCATATAAAATTATAGGGCACAAAGATGGGATCTTGTGGTGAATTGATGAGCAGATGGAAAAAAATCTCCCAGACTCCCAGTGGTCCTTTGCTTGCCTTTTCTACTGATTCTTCTGAAAAAGGGAAAAAAACAAGATTACTCCATAGAACTAACTAAGATTCTTTTCTTTTATGTGTGGACATATGTATCTATGCATACTTATGTGTATATATGTATGAAGTGGTTAGGACACTAAATACTATAATAAAAGCAAGGCAAACAAGCAAATCATAACACTTGGTGATTCTTAGTTCCAATAATCAAAAAAAAAATTAGGTTCCAGTCCCTAAGTTCAAAACTTTTTAGGATGCGGTCTTCCACATTTTTTTTTAAGGATGGGGTTGCCATAGATACTCTTTTTTTAAGGATGCGGCCCCTAAAGATACTCTTTCTTGGTATATGCCTTTGGCAAGGACTCAAATATATAGACGTTAAAATGAGTGGATTTTTTTACAATTAAAGTCAGTTATCTTTGCACCATCCATTAGGCAATATAGGACAAAAATTAAAAACACACCAATTTTGACGTGATAAGTGGTCAAGAATAAATTTTATTTAGCTATCAAAGTTATCTTAAGGTTTGCTACCGATTTGCAAAAAGTGGAGTCTTAATTTGGGACCACACTTAGGAAAGGTGTAATACTAACATGGGATCGAAGAATACACAATGTACTAATTTCAACATAATCACAACTAAAGAAATATAATCAAAAAATTCCCAGCAAAGGCTCCACTATTCTCTCACATGCAAACGAACAAGGCCTTGATGAACAAATTGTAGAAATCATCACTCTCACATTGGATTCGAAAGACTAGTACTCCATCTATCTCAAATTACAAGTCAATGTGCGACTATCACGCACTTTTTAATAATACACTAGTTTCAACATAATTACATCTTAATATCTTGAAATTTAGTAGATCGGTTTATGTCCCATAAATAAAAGAAACCAAATTCTTAATTTGAGACGACCCAAAATGGAATAACGGAGCCTTTATTGGAATGGAGGGAGTAAATTTTTGCACCCACCTAAGTTCGTAAATTTTTGCACCCACCTAAGTTCCTTTTCTTATAGAATTTTATCCCAAAAAATAAACAAACTAAACAACAATGAGATAAAATTCATTCTTGTTGGTACTAGGCGGAATACATAAGATTTGAAGAACTATAAACAACTAGAATAGCCTCAAGGGCAAAATATTTCAGTCATCAAAACCCTAAATTATGGTGCATACATAATTACCCAAATGAAATTATGAGCTCCAATAATCAATTAGGAACAGTTAGGAATAATACCCAGGAGACCAAATAGAGAAATACACATAATATATATATACATATAAATACATAATACCCAAATGAAATTATGAGCTCCTACAGTCAAATTAGGACCCGTTAGGAATACCCAAAAGAATAAATAGAGAAATACACAGAAAATACATACATATATACACAGAATGGGAAAAGCAGAATCAAACCTGGTTGTTTAGCAATGGGGGTGGAAATTCAGGATGACTGAAGAAACGGGAGGAGGGGATGATTAAATTGAAAACCATTATGATGAAAATTATGAGAAGTAGCATGGATTAGTAGTGTTGGGGACCTACAAAGCATTTCAGAAAAGGGGGGAAAAAGAAAGGAGAATAGGAATTTTTGAAATTGAAATTCTAGGGCAAGCCAATTGGTGTGTGGATGTTGGTGGTGAATGAGAATCCCACTAGTAATTTAAAAGTAAATTGTTCTTTTATTAACGCAATTAATTGTCATTCTGATGCTGAGAGTGGCAATCAGTGAGCAATTAATTGTCATTCTGATGCGTAGAGACATTCAACAGTTTATTTTTATCTTTTTAGCTCGGAAATGATAGAGTATTAGAAAAAAAAATAAAAGTAGATAATAAAATTTGAGTATTGTTATTAGTGTTTTATATTTCTATCCAAAAAAATATAAAATAAAATTTAAAAATTATTAATTTAAAGTGTTAGATGATATTATTATTAAAGTGTTAATAACAATATATATAGTCAATTGAAACATAAACAATCATTTCTATGAACTGAATAAATTAAAAAGTGTAAACTGAAAACATAAATAATTATTAATTGTGGTAATACGAAGTAAATAAAAAAATAAATGAACAAAACATTAACAAGAAGAGAGACGCGAGATTGCACGTGAGGATAGAATAATGTGAGGAGAGAATAATGAAGGAAAGAGAGACAAAGGAAAGAGAAAATATTCTTAAAAAATTACAGAGGAGAGAGAAATTGAAAGTAGATGGAGAGATAAAATGTGAGAAGAGAATAATGAAACTAGTTGATTCCACGTGGATTGTTGTCATTGGGTGGTGTTACCATGTCAGCGAAATGACATGGCATGCCCGTGCCAGGAAAGTTTTTTTCCATTAAGAGGGATTCTAACACTTTATGCAAAAGAAAAACAAAAAGGGCTTACCCCTTATTTCATTAATTTTTTTTGAAGGGTGGTTTGTTTTACCCACTTAAATTTAAAAATTAAATTTTTAAATTTAAGTGGTTTGAAAGTTGTTTGTTTAAAAAAAATAAGTGATTTATCACTTAAATTTAAAAATTTGCATATAAAATTTTAAGTGGTAAGTTTGCCACTTAAATCTAAAATCTTAAAACTTCTCATTACATAATACTTATTTTACTCTCATTAAAACCCTAATCATATTATCTAAATATATTAATAAAGGCTAAATTGTCATATTAAAAAAAATCAGTTTTCAGATGTCTTATATTCAAACAAATGACATTTTTTCAGATACAGTTTTAAGAAATAATCAAACAATTTTTTCAGTTCAGTTTTCAGATGTTTTTATCAAATGCCACCTAAGTTAACTTCTTAGAAATTGCAGCCTTCTTAATTTATTTATTTTTTGGACTAAAATATTCTTATTTTCATCTTCTTTATTGCTTAATCTAAAAGTCCCTAATCTTATTTCTAAAATCTATTTCAAACTTTTGATTGTTAAAAAATTCAAAATATCATCATCTTACAATTGAATCAAACATCCCCTGTTTTCATTTTTCTCCCACAACCTCCGCCTCCTTTTTCTCTGATGTTGCTCCTCTATGACCACCACATCTACTCTGACCAACTCCTTTCTCCGGCCCACATCCGCACCACCCCCTCCCTCCTCTCCGGCGATGCTCATCCACCACCACTATCTCCTCCAGCCACCCCCTTCGATCTTCTTTCTCCCACATTCACACAACCATCGATTCATCGCCCACTCCTCCACCGTCAATTTACTCGGCGACGAGTTCGCCGTCATCAAATCTGAGCCCCTTCCTGCTTGATAGAACATATTGATCAATCTTAAGGTTGAAAAGAGACGCCACTCCTCCATCGTCAATCTACTTAACGATCTGGCGAGGAAATTTTAGTGCAAAGCAACAGAGGGAGAATGAACTAAATGAAAATGGAAAGGATTTATTAATTTTAGCGTGCTCAATTTTAGATTTGTTTGGTCGAGTGTTGGGTGATTCCATTCCACCCACAAAATGAGATCGAAAAGGGAGAAAAAAGCGTATTAGTGTAAGAAAATGATATTTTTATAGTTGATTTGGGTTTAGAGAGAGAAAATGTGAGATTTATCTGTATAATTTAGGTTTAAAGAGAGAAAATGTGAGATTTATGTGTATAATTTAGGTTTAAAAAGAGAAAAGGGGGAATATTAGGGTTCTTTGGTGAAGGAATGAAGCAGAATGCCCAAGATTGAAGATGAGGGCACTTTGGTCAATTTGTGCAAAATTTGGATGGAGTTAGTTGCTGTTAAAGCTTAGGGAGTTAACTCAAAGGATTAATAAAATAAGAGGGTAACTCAAATTTCCTATTAAGAATAAGGGGTAACCCAAAAAAGCTCAAAATAAAATAGCAATAACGGTGACCCTTCGAGTACTAATAATCGCTTGGACTTATCCATGATCAAAATTCACTCTCGACTAGTTACAATATTCCCTCTTTAATTAATGTATTTAAAAGAGAAAAATATTAATACACTAAAAAAGCCCAAAATATTATTGCCATTGACAAGGTCTTTTCTTTACCACTAACAAACTTGGAATTAATGTATTTTTGTTAAAAATTACCAAAAGCAATTTGAGACGGATTTAAAGTAAACCTAAACAAATTAAACACCAAAAAATGCCATATTTTATATCCAAAAGCTTATTTTTAGTTTGTTATTCAATTGCCTATTTTGGAACCTATCTCGCTAGTTCAAGCCCTCTTATTGGTTAAACTGTGTTAATATTATCTTTTGTTTGCTTTACAAGTGAAGAGTGAAAAGAGCGCAAATTTGTGTCAAATTTATCTAACAGTGCAGTAAAAATGTGTCAGATGTGTCAAAAAGTAAAGTGGCAATTGTTCTTGTAGTTAGGCGAGCTTAAAAGTCATGATTGATCATATTCTAAGTGATGTGAAAGTCCAAATCCATGAAACATTGCTTTGAAAATAAAGTGCGCAAAAATTCAAGTTTTGATGATTTTGGTGCCGGCTCAGTATTTTAACCATAACTTTGTGTTCGAAGTTTAAAATTTTGCATGTTATATAAAGATTGAAAGAAGACTCAAAAGGCTACAACTTTTGTGTTATGGCGATCTTTAAATTCTCATATCCTAATTGTGAAAAACATCCCTAAACCTATTGCTTTGCACACAGTCACAATGAGTGGCATGTTTTTCTTTTTTATGGGCCCTCCCATTGACCATAGCATCAACAACCCATTTTCCTCCACCTTTAAACCCTTACCAATCAGCCCACATATCTAAGCCCATTCCATTACTTTCTTTAATCCATCCCATTAAACCAAAGCTTTCGTATTGGCCCATTATCCAAAAAATAGCCAAGTCCATTTTTCTCCTTTTCTTAGCCATGCAACACCTCTATTCTAAAATTAAACTTAACCGTCCCGCTTTACTTGTTCCTCACTCCATCTATATTTATTTATTTTCTAAACCTTGCATATTTTTCCTTTAAACTCTAATCCTCACACCTATGAATAGAAGCCCTTAACCAAACACCCCCCCAATCTAAACACACAAACACAAAGAGAAATAAACTTGTGAAGATGTAACACCCCATTCTTTCGTTTCCTCGTGGTTGCTTTCATTCGTCCGCTTAATTCACCTCGGGTGGTGAATTTTTCATTTGGAGAGCTTCATAATGTTCTATCACACTTTATTAGTCATATTAGCCTCCTTCCACTCATGGGAGTGTTCCTTGAGTGATTCGAGTGGTTCAAATCGAAACCGAGACGATAATCGCGTATTTCAACTTTTCGCGATTTGTCAATTTTTGACCAACTTTGAGAGACCATAACTTCTTCATCCGATGTCCAAACGACTCTCCGTTTTTGGCCACGTCTTCATTTTTTTCCCTCTACAACTTTCGTGTTTGGGCCGAGTCGAGATTCAATCGTTTCGAGGTCCGTTTTGGGCTCAAAAAGTCATTTGTTGTTGCAGTGACTTCCATGATCGATCATGGTCCTCCAGAGAGTTCCAGAATGCTTCATGGAATGGCCATGATCGATCATGGTCCTCTAGAGAGTTCCAGAATGCTTCATGATCGATCATGGTTCACCTGTAAGTCGGTTTTGAGCGTTTTTAACCCATTTTTAAGTCATTTAACACCCCCACAACCACATTTTAGAGCATCTAACATAGAGAGGGAATAAGGAAGGGTCTAGAGAGCTCTAGAGAGAGAGAGAAGAGATCATACACATCTCTCATCCCTCATCCAAGATTGGAGCCCCGAATTGCTTTCTCCTTCACTATTTATCATCTCACCCGCTTTGTTCTTCCGTTGAAGCTTGTGTTGGAGCTAGGGCTTTGGCGATACAACTTCTACGCTTCATCAACTTACGTATTCAGCTTTTCTAAGGTGGGGACACTAGTATTAAAACTTGTTTTCCAAAGTTTGATTGATGAATTAGAGTATTGCACTACAAATTGGGGATTTTGATCAAAAGCATGTGTTGTTTGCATCTCTTGGGGTTTGGGCTAGATAATTCTTAGATTAGTGATAGATATTGATAGATTATCACTCCTATAGCGTGATTGGTCATCTAGTTTCACGGTTTAGCATGCGTACCTAGAGGTTCATGTGAAACTAACTCCGTAGCTATCCGTCTGACTTATAAATTGGGATTTTTAGGTCTTATGCTTATAGACAGATGATTGTGGGTTATTAATGATGGCAATACACATCTATACCACTAGATATGATCGTAGGGTATTATTCATGGTATGTATGATGAGAACCCACTACGGTGGAATGGTACGCCTTAACGTACGAGTCTAGTGGCTTGGGTAGAGTGTGCTAGGCACTAGTAACGAGAGTTTAGTCTCGATACTCTTTAGTGACACGTGAAATACAATTGTTAGGGCACGGATTGCCCCGGTCATGTATATGAACATCTAGGCGAGTTGTATTAGTATGCCGGATGAGCTAGAATTGTAATAACCAATACTTGGCTTGATAGGATGACGTGAATATCATCATAAAACACATAATAAGATATATGACGTTAATAATGAACCAATTGGCCTTATTATGAGAATGATCATGTGACGATAAACATACAGAGTATACGAGTGATAAATACGCTTGTAGAAATGATTAACGATGATGTTAATGATGATAAATGGACAGTGGGCTATTATATGATTATATGTATGACGATGAGCCATATATGTGATGTATGATTATTGATGATGATGATATTGTAGACACCCCGATCCGTGACCCCCGCAAGAACCCTAACGACCTACGAGACTACTATTTTTTGGAGTCCAGGACACACCCGAGCACCCGAAACTACTCCGGGGGGGTTTGTTGCGCGACAAACCTATTTTTATGAAGGATTGTCGCACGACATATCACATTGTCGCGCGACAATCATTGGAATGTCGCGCGACAATCCCACTATGTCGCGCGACAATCCCTCTCTGCACCCGACCAACCACTTTCTGACACATCACAGTGTCAGGACCCATCACTTCAGCCGTTTGTCGCACGACATACAGGAATGTCGCGCGACAAACAGATATGTCGCGCGACACTTGCCTTTTTTGGGGAAATGTCGCGCGACAATCTTCCCCGAACAGTATAAATAGGCCAACACCCCCAAGGGTTCAGCGGCAGCAATTGGAATCTGAGAATTTGGAGCTTTAGATTTGATTTTTATCAAGCAATTTTCTACTATTATCTTATTTCTGAAGAATTATCGAATCTATCCTCGACACTCGACGTGTCCCGTCTCCGGAATCGATTTCTCGGAAATATCTGAAGAAAGAGAAGATTATTATCGCCGGAGATCCCTCTGCCGTATTATATTTTCTTTCTTATTATTATTCTCGTCAGGAAGGTAAAGAAAGTCCCTTCTAGTATTTAAAATTAGATATTTGTGTACTTGTTTTACTTCTGTTTTTCTGTCCACGTTTTATTTGAATAAACTTATTGTCAAGTTACAAATAGTCTATCGTTTTCGACACAAAAGACCCTGATAAAACCACTTTCAAAACCAGAAGAGTAAGTACATTATCGTCCGGATAAACCCTGTTTTCAAACCCCGGACCGATAAAAGACTTATCTAGGAATTAAAATCCACATATCCTGTCTTTTTCATAGACTGCGATGTGTCTGATAAACTCTCCTCAAAGAGTTCTAATTCCATATTGAATTAGTCCCGATATTAGATCCGAACTTTCACAAAAGTAAACACAACACGAGAAAACCGTCATTATCTGAGAAAATAATACGGGATACTCCTTCAAAATAAAAGGTTTTGTCATGTGTATTTACATCTCTCAAATAAATAAAACATCGGATCTCGGAATACAAAGGTTTTCATCCCTTTCCCATTTTTCTTCCGAAATTAGGGCTTTCATTAGAAAAGTAGTAGACTATCAGTAAAAGCATCCAAGTTTTTTAACATAAAATAAACATATAAGTCCACTAGAGACCGAAAGGGCGGAATGGGTGCTTAACACCTTCCCAAACCGTAATATAGTTTCCGAACCCTATAGAATCCTGGTTTCGCAGACAAAACGTGTAAAGAAAGGTTTATCTTTAGCCTTTCCCCTTACACAACCCTTTTTGTCCGTTTTCTCGTAAAACGTACTGGCGACTCTGAACGAACCCCTTTGCATCTAGAATAGACGTAGGGACACCCGATATGAATTATCAAAACAAACTCCAAGCAAATGGAGCGACGGAATCCCTTCCGACGCTTCAGACGCCCAACGAACGGGGACGAGACCCGGGGGTCGCATTTGCGGATTCTCACAGTGGCGACTCTGCTGGGGAAACTAGAGAACTAGACTCTTATATGTGGACTTTTGTTTATTTGAATACTTGCTTTTTTCTGCTTTCCCTACTTATGTTAATTGATTGAGAAGAAACATTTTTTCAGAAAAAGGGAATTTTTCAAAAATACGTAATCAAGATAATGATATTTGTAAACCCAACCTTTTTCACACGCACTATCACAAATCATGCATTGGTTCTACGAGTGTGAATTTACCCCAAACCCTCGGAAGTATTATAAGTGAGTAGGGAGTTGGCTTGCTTGGGCCAACATAAACCGAAAGCATTTACTTCCACTCTCCTTGGCCAAGTACGCCCCCGAGGTATATCGAGTGACGAGAACACTCACGTACCCGGGAAGTATATCAAAAGATTCTTGCACGTACCCGCCCCTGGGGTATATCGCAAGGTCTTGCCAAAAAGGAGGGAGCCTGAAGCCTTAACCGTTCGTACACCTGCGCTGCATATAAGATCGAGTCAAGTTAAAACACTTGTCAAACAGCCGTAGGGGATGTACCACCTTACGGCTTACTTTTGGACGCCCTTTTAAATTCGAGGCTCTTCTCGGCAATTTTTAGTGGTTCTTTTGGCAAAAATCGAGTCGCATCACAGTCTTCCTTCATCTTCGCCACGTGGTTTCGTCTACAGTCGTGAAGCAACAAACAGACTAGAAAGTTGGGCCGGCCCTGATCACATCGGAAGACTAGTAAGACCAAGCACACCTGAAATGGCCGATGAACGTGAGAATCGAGAGACAGATCAGAGCCTAGCCGAGGCATCATCAGCTCAGCCAACCCTAGCCGAAATGCACCGTTTACTCATGACCGTCAGCAGGGATCTGGCAAACCTCACGAACGAGCAACAAGGTACCCGAATCCGAATAGAAGAATTATCAGCCGAACGAACTGCACCACCGGGGTTTGATTGACTACCACCGAATCGAGATCCGAACCAAGGACAGTCTTCACAAGTACTCCCCCCAGTTCAAGGAACCAATCCACCCCAAACGGGCCCTATCGTAGTTGGTCCCGTTCAAACCGACCCCAACAATCAGAACCAATGGGCCCCGGATTCAGGCCCCACTTACCAACAGCAGGAGCCACCCATAGTCTGGCCGCAACCCCAAGTACAACCCGGTTTTGACCCCCAATACCAACCATGACCACAAGTTCCCGCAAAACCCATTCCACCACCGGCCCCAGCAGCCCTCCCTAATGAATACCCAGACATCAACCGACTTCGGGCAGTATATGCAGAATCGGTGATAGCACGGGAACAGCCCGACGAGGTGTCAAGAGAGAGTGAGGAAATGAAGAAGCTGAAAGAGCAGATGAGGGTCCTACAAAAGGGGGTGTCCCTAATAAAAGGTGCAGACGAGATCACGGATATGAATGCCTTCTCCCTCTACCCAGAAGCGAGATTACCCCAGGGATTCAAACTCCCTTCCATCACCAAGTTCACTGGAACCACGCCCCCTAAAACTCACCTACAGTCCTACATCAGATCCATGCAAGTGTCCGGTTGTGGAGAGCCGGAATTAGCACAAGCCTTTCACATGACTCTCACGGGAGCCGCCCTGAGATGGTTCTTTGGTCTAGAAAGACATCACACGCAGACTTGGTGAGATATCGTCAAAGAATTTATGACCAAATACGGGTCCAACGAGGATTTGGAAATTACCCGTAAACACCTGGAAATGGCCAAACAGGGCGAGAAAGAAAGCTTCAGCGACTTTGTCACCCGCTGGAGGGAGATGGCCTCCCAAATGTCCAAACGACCCGATGAAAAATCATTCAGAAGAACTTCACTCCAGCCGTACTAAGTTGCATGGGAAAGCACGTATTCCCACACTTCAGAGCCCTGTTGAGTATGGGGTCACAAGTAGAGGAAGAACTGGCCAAGAAAGTTGAAACCGATACCAAGAAAGCCGCATACACCGGGAGAAAGACAGCCACTACAGCCGTGAATCAAATAAGCTCATACCCCTATCAACAGAACCCCTTTCAACAACCACAACAGCCACCTCCGATGAGTTGGCCCGCACAAGGAGTCCCTTCGAACACCGAGGACAAGAAAAGGAGAAACTTCTGTACCCTCCCCACTACACTGGTAAAAAGTCTGGAGCTGCTCCAAAAGGCCGGACTAATCACTCCACTCAACCCGCGCCCCCCACCAAACCCTATTCCAAATAACTGGAGAATGAATGAGAATTGTGCGTATCATCAAGCTGCAGGACACGACACGGAGCGTTGTTTGGCCCTTCGTCATCGTATTCAATACCTCATTGAAGCCGAAACCATCCCCGCACCCGGCGGGCCCAATGTTACTAACAATCCACTTCCTAACCATGCTCCACCTGCAGGGATTAATGCCTTAAACACTGGTGAAGAAGGCTTCGATCCCGTGGGGCTCATCCGAGATGACCCAGCCTACAAGGCACCCGATGTACTGCCAGCAAAGGCTCAAGTTGCCCCAGGCCTCAATCCCATAATTGACCAATAGATGGCCAAAATAAACTTCCTACCCGGGCAGGGTTTAGGAAAGGCAAATCAGGGGATCTCACAGCCACTTACAATCAAAACCAATCCCGGAAAATCTGGGATAGGATGGACCCAGAATAAGAAGAAACAATCATGAAAATCCCAAAAACCCCCCAGGGAGACAATCTGTATGACAGAAACCTCCCCCGGGACTTTCAGTTGGTCGACAGAGCCGGAATCGTCAGAAACTTCAGAGGAATCAAACCCAGCATCCCTTTGGATCCAACAGATCACCCGTTCAGGAAGGGTATACCAACCACCACCGACGGAGGCCGAGAAAACACTGCCACCGAAGGAAATGGGAGAAGATAGAGTGCTTGAGTAGTTGAAGAAGACCCAGGCACACATCACCATTTGGGGCCTCTTGGTTGCCTCCAAACCCCACAGGACCGCTTTCATCAAACTTCTGGACGAAGCCGTGATATCACCGGAGTCCACACCCGAACAACTGCCAAACATGATCGGGTCACTAACAGTCCAAAGAAGTCTGTCATTTTCAGATGAGGATCTGTCTCCATTAGGGAGGAAACACAGCCTGGCTCTCCATATCACCGTCCGAACCCGAGGGAAGATTTTGCCATAAGTCCTTATCGACAACGGGTCAACCATAAACGTCTTCCCCTTGAAGACCGCTAGATGCCTGGGTATCTTGGATTCAGAACTTTCTCCATCCGCCGTGACTGTCAGGGCCTACGACAATACCAGAAGGGCCGTTCTGGGTTCTCTAAAGCTAGATCTCAGGGTCGGTCCCGGAATTTTTCCGGCCGATTTCCAAATCATAGACATTCCCTCCAGTTTCAACCTCCTGCCGGGAAGAGCGTGGCTACACGACATAGGAGCACTCCCCTCCTCCTTGCACCAAAAGATCAAGATACCGTTTGAAGGGAACATAATTACCATCCAAGGAGATCCTGAAAGGACCTTGGCAGATGTGGAGTTACCTGTTTTGGGAATCGGGAGCCAGAGCATACAGTTAGGAGGCTTTTCTTATGAGCCTCAAGTACAAACTCTCAGCACTCAGATAATCGAATATCTTCCCCCAGACAATATTCCCGGTCTCAGCACCAAGATTACAAATATGCTAAGAATGATGTGATACTTACCTGGAGCCGGCCTAGGAATGGGACAATCAGGACTACTTCAAGCCTTGGAACCGGTAACGAGGTACGAAAGGGAAGGTTTGGGGTACCAACACACTGAAGAAGACGATCAGCAAAAAAGGGGCCGAGGGCATCAGTATCCGAGTTTCAGCTCTTTGAACGGATTTTTTGTCAAAGAAGGAGAGGACTTCTCCTTTTGCGGTTTTCAGGAACCTTGGAGAAACAACGACGGAGAGAACCTGCCGGGATGGGAAATCTTCTATGAAGAGGACCTATATGTCAAAAAAAACATTGAACACAGTTTCTCCACCAAATTAACGATCGGGTTGAAAGAAGGAAACGAAGACAAAACAGACAAGGAGGGAGAAATGATCGGAGATCTTTTCGACATCATGGTTCTAGGGGATGACGAGCCAAGGGATGACCCCGTACACCTGATATACGCTAATCCAGACTACCAAAGGAAAAGGGAAAATAGTGAAATTGAAAGGGTGAGAGTGAAAGTAAGGCTAGGAAAGAGCCACTCCTAGATTTACTCTTTAAACTTGTACCTATAAACACTATTATCAATGAAGAAAACTCTGTGTTGCGTTATCCTGTTATTTGTAATTCTGTAATAGCTTATAAGGAGTTAGAAAGACTGAACGAACACCCGGAACGGGAGGAACAACGTATACGGAGTGAGGAAGGAGACACTCTCGAAATTAACCTCGGAACAGAAAAGGAAAGAAAGGAGGTCCGCATTGGGACAAGTTTGAGTGAAACAGAAAAAGAGGAATTCACACAAACTCTGAAAGAGTACGTGGATGTCTTCGCCTGGTCTTATGCGGATATGCCAGGATTGAACAGTCAGATAGTCATGCACGAGATACATACCAAGCCGGAGTTCAGACCTGTCAAGCAAAAGTTAAGAAAACTTATGCCAGAATGGTCCCTAAAGGTAAAGGAAGAAGTGATGAAACAACTGAGTGTGGGGTTTTTACGGGTGATCGATTATCCTTCATGGTTAGCCAACATTGTGCCCGTTCCAAAGGCAAATGGGAAGGTCCGCATGTGTGTGGATTACCGGGATCTTAACAAAGCTTGTCCGAAGGACGATTTCCCATTGCCCAACATCGATTTGATAATAGATAACACTGCCAACCATGCCCTAAAGTCATTTGTGGATGGTTTTGCCGGGTATAACCAGATTAAAATGCACCCGGATCACCAGGAAAAAATGGCTTTCATCACACCATGGGGAACATACTGCTACACAGTTATGCCATTTGGGCTGAAGAACGCCGGGGCAACCTATCAGAGAGCAGCCACCGCTATTTTCCACGACATGATCCACAAAGAAGTAGAGCTGTATGTAGACGACATGATAATCAAATCAAAGGAGAGGGAAGGTCACATACCAGCCCTGCGAACTTTCTTCGACCGGCTCCGCCAGTATCAGATGAGACTCAATCCGCAGAAATGTGTGTTCGGGGTGACCAAAGGAAAACTCCTAGGTTATGTTGTCAGTAAGAAAGGGATCGAGGTAGACCCCGCCAAGGTTCAAGCTATCCAAGAAATGCCTAAACCTCGTACTGAGAAAGAAGTCCGGGGATTTTTGGGTAATCTGCAGTACATCAGTAGGTTCATCTCTCAGCTCACTCAGACTTGCGAACCCATCTTCAAACTCCTGAGGAAATCTTCACCGGGATAGTGGAACGATCAGTGCCAGGAAGCTTTTGATATGATCAAAGAATATCTCTCCAACCCCCCAGTATTAGCCCCACCACAAACCGGACTACCTTTAATTTTATACCTAACCGTCACTGATTCAGCCGCAGGAGCAATGCTAGCCCAGCACCTGACTAATACCCGGAAAGAGCAGGCTATCTATTTCCTCAGCAAGAAACTGTCCCCGTTTGAAATGAACTACACACCATTGGAGAAATCATGCACCGCTCTCATCTGGGTAACACAGAAACTACGGTACTACATGCTAATTTTCTCAGTCATCTTGGCATCACGGATTGATCCGTTGAAATACCTCTTCGAGAAACCGGCTCTCTCGAACCGAATGGCAAAATGGCTATTTCTACTCTCCGAATTTAACATCACCTACATGACCCAGAAGGCAGTTAAAGGCAAGATCATAGCTGATTACCTGGCCCGCAATCCAATATCGGGAGATGTGCTAGAAGAAGCCGAGTTCCCAGACGAAACCATCATGAATGTTGAGATCGATGAAGACTGAAAATTGTACTTTGACGGGGCCGCCAATCGGAATGGAAACGGGATAGGTATCCTGTTAGTCTCTCCAGACCAAACTCACTCCCCGGTATCATATCGCCTGGACTTCTTTTGCACCAACAACATGGCTGAATATGAAGCCTGCATACTCGGGTTAGAGATCGCTCTTCAAAGGGGTATAAAGAGGATACAGGTATATGGAGATTCAGCACTAGTGGTCCACCAGGTTCTGAAAGAATGGAAGATCAGAGATGAGAAACTAGTCCCTTACCTCGCCCGACTGGAGGATATCGCGGGAAAGTTCAAGCATACGGAATTTTACTATCTCCCTAGGTCTCAGAACAGTTTTGCCGACGCACTGGCAACCCTGGCATCTATGATCGATATCCCGGAGGGGATGGAAGAAATAACCCTTACGGTACAAAAGAAGTCAGAACCAGCACACTGCACGGCCTTAGTGGTAGAGAATGAAGGGAAAGGGGATCCAACCACTTGGTTTTACGATATCTGGAACCTGCTGAAGAACCATCAGTATCCTGAGAAAACAGACAAGAAAACACGGGTCACACTCAGAAGATTAGCATCAGGGTTCATACTTTGTGCCGGAAGATTGTATAAAAGGAACTACGACGGAACTCATCTTCAATGCCTCACCGAAGAAGAATCAGTCAGAGTAATGGATCAGATACATGGGGGCGATTGCGGACCTCATATGAGCGGACATACACTTGCCCGCAAGATCATCAGACAAGGTTATTTTTGGTCTACTCTGCAAACCGACTGCGCTAATCACGTACGCCGTTGTCACAAGTGCCAAATTTATGCTCAAATCCCAGAAGCTTCCTCCAAAAGAGTTGTACACCATGACTGCTCCCTGGCCTTTCGCAACCTGGGGAATCGACGTCATTGGGAAGATCTCGCCCAAAGCCAGCAACGGCCATGAATTCATACTAGTGGCCATCGACTACTTCACCAAATGGGTAGAAGCCGAGTCTTACCAGACCCTCGATGCCAAAAAAGTAGCCCGATTCATCAAAAGGAATATTGTTTGCCGATATGGGGTCCCACACGAGATCATCTCAGATAACGGCACCCACTTCGAAGGAGAAGCTAATACCATCATGGAAGAATACGGTATTACCAGACACAGGTCTTCGCCATACAGGCCACAAACCAATGGGGCAGTTGAAGCCGCCAACAAAAATCTGAAGAATATCCTAAGCAAAATGACCGACACCTGTCGAGACTGGCCAGAGAAGTTACCTTATGCATTGTGGGGATATCGCACCACCGAGAGGGTCTCCACAGGGGCAACCCCGTTCTCTCTTACATACGGGATGGAAGCAGTCCTCCATGTTGAGTTAGAAGTCCCCTCCCTCAGGGTAATACTAGAAAATCAAGTCAATGAACTGGAATGGGTCCAGGCACGTTATAACGAGCTAGCCCTACTAGATGAAAAGAGATTGAAAGCCGCATACCACCATCAGGGGTATCAGAAGAGAATCGCTCGAGCATTTAACCAGAAAGTGAGGACTCGGGGTATCAACGAGAACGATATTGTATTGAAAGAAATTTGAGAACCGGCCAGAGATCCGAGGGGTAAGTTCGGGCAGAAGTGGACAGGGCCATACATCGTCAAAGAAATTGATACAGGAGGTGCCGCTATACTCACTGATTTGGATGGACAGTTACTACATTCACCAGTCAACATGGATCGACTGAAAAAGTATTATCAATAGGTATGGCATGTAATAAGAACTACGTAAACCTGAGCCCCAACTCAAAACTTTTTGTTCTTTGTAAAAAATCAAAAAGGGGAACGTAGGCAACCTGAGAAGTGACTTCAGGCCCGGTTTAAACTTTGTAAATAAATTTATTTCCCGCAAGCAGTCCCTCATATATTATTTAAAGGTGGTTCAGAACACCGAAGGTTACAAAGGAGACATAACAAATACAAAAGAAACTAATCCCTAGGGGTTGGCCACACTGGGTCCTCAATAGCCAAATCGATCCGAGCTTCATCCAAGATCTGATATGCAAAGACAATGTTATCATCAGTAGCCTCCGTATCCATGAACCGGAACCACTCCATTTGAAAGGGCTCGTCGATCAGTTCTCCTTCCAGAGATTGCCAGCAAGAGCGGATGATATCAGCCCGGAGAGGCCGGGTAATACCAAACCGGGCATAATTGAACTGACGAGTCAGTCGGGCACGCCACATCCTCTCTACCGATAAAGAAACATGTGGGGTCACAAATTTAGACTCAGAAGAGAAGTTGTTCAGACCAAGGGGAACCTTCTGAGGAACGTTAAACTGCCGAAAAAGACGCCCGGGGAGATAAAAGGAAATGAACCAGAGCCCGCGGAGCCGAACGTAGTTCTGACCCCCAGTGCTAAGTACCATCGCCCTCAGCTTCCACCAAGGAATGTTCCACCAGATATCCCGAAAGTTCTCCGAAAACCATACCGTCCAATCAGAGGAAGACATGGTCAAAGCACCAAAGAGAGGCCGATGGAAGAAATAAGTCGGATTGTCGAGCCGAGCTCCGTTGAAACCCACCGATCGAAAGCGCTCTAGCAGCCACATGTATAGCAGACACGGACTCCCCCGGAAGAAGGGCGAGGCCCCCCGTTGAACATCATCAAGACCATTCAGGGTCTCTGCAAGAATAATCGGCACTATAGACTCCCCATTTCTAGCCTGGTAAATCAGACTCAGGATAGTCGGATCAACACGGGAAGAACCCGTCACCAGCAGCATATCAGAAACCAGGCAAATCAGGGCCGCTGCAGTACGCCCCACGCCGTAAGAGGCCCTATCTTCATAACGATGAAAGAATCTCACCATTTTATGGAGGTCAAGAAAACCATCGGCAATGAAACCATCACAGGCCGCCTGGGGAATGGCTAACAGAGCAATTAGCATGTCACGGGGACCAATTTCTTCTATGGGAACTGCCATCGGGAGACGAACGTCAGAACTTAACAGCCAGGAGAATTCCTCATAGGTCGGGCAGAGCTCATCTAGTCCAAAGCGGAAGAGATGGTCCGCAGGACTCCAGAAATACAAGGCACCTAATAGAAAGGAAAAATCGACGGGACGATAGCACCAGCCCGCTAAAGGACTAAAGGCACCAAAGTTCAGACCATTTTCGGAAGATATCAAAGCATCTCTAGCATTGACATAAGAAAAATCAGATTTTGTGCGATAAGAAGACATTTTTGGAAAGTGTGAGGATGAAGGAAGGAATATGGATGTATTTATAGCAAAAAAGAGGGACCTGTACCTGTTTGTCGCGCGACAAACCCATATCCAGGAGGGATTGTCGCGCGACAAACTCCTTTGGGGTCACCCTAATTTTGTTCTTTCTACACATAGCAGTCATGATTGCCAAAAGAATTATTTTTGGATGTTTTCTTGTTCTCACTTTGCTCTTTTTACAGGAAAAGTATCACTACACTACAAGGTATGACTTCTAAAAATACCGACTCTTATATATATATATGTGTATGTATATATCTTTTCACATACAGAGGATAAAAGTATAATCAAACACAGATAAAGATATTTTATAAATCCTATAAAAGAACAGTTTTTTAAAATATATGTCTAAACATGTCTAAAATAAATACATATCTGTCCAAAACTAACACTAAATGCAGAAAGGGAAAACTAATCTACTCGGGCGCGTTTTGACACGCTCCCACTATCGCCCGAGCCCTCCTCGGGAGTAAGATCAACAACTGGGACGCCAGGAACAGGAGGAACTGTCGCCTGAGAAGGCCCTGTGGACTGGACCGGTGCCGTAGGACGGATCACAGACGATCGGGAACGCTTGGAAGTCCGACTACTGCTCCTCCGAGAATCCGTCCGGGCATGAGAGGAAGTCAGGGGGTCGTCCGGCCGTAAGGAGATGTCGATAGCCCTCTGATAATCACGCATGTAGGCTGGAGGGTCTCGACCAACATACTGGAGCAGGTTCCAGCTGTAGAGGTACTGGGCGTGCCAAGCCCGTAGATCTGCCACCCGAACACTCACCCGCTGTAAAAAGACATAAGATAAAAGAATCAGCACAATCAAAATAGATAGATATAGATGTAAGGGTATCAAGAGAAGTTGAAGAAAGTACCTCGTCATCAGGGCGACCACCTAAATAGTCAAAAGTATCCTCAGGAAGAGGGTACTCCGGGACGGGATATCGACGTAATCCTGCGCCAACATAAGAGATGTCCCTGGGGAGTGGGGGTAGATCTACCCACGGAATAGATAACCCCGCCGGAACACCAGCAGAAGTGGACCCACCCTCCTCACGGATCGGGAACAAGGGAGGCCGGGATGAAGAACCCCCCAAACCTGGAGATCGGGCAGGAGGACCCATGACAGTCGCCGGAAGAGGAGTCAACGTGGCGTAGGTACGAACCCCCGGAGGATCCACTATGGCCGTCGCCCTCAAAGGAGGTACCCCACTAGAAGGAGTAGCCACCGCAGCTGGAGGAGTCCGCCCGAACTGCTCATAGTCTGCCCCAAGGTCCGCAGGCTCCCAGGACCTCTCAGACAATCCCGCTCTCCCCTCAGCAGCCTCAGCAGCAGCAAAAAGAACCCCCGGAGACACAGAAGGGCCGGTGGGAAACTCGAAACCCTTAGCACGCTGCTCCCTCACATGTGTCGCCTGAGGTGACGGCTCCGGAACAGCTGTCGCATCACCTCCCTCGCCCTCTGGCTGACCATCGCCCTCGGCCGCAGCAGGAACATCCCTCTCTCCCTCAGGATCCTCGTCCTCAGAATCCGGAATGTTGTCCTTCTGATCGGGGACAGGTGGCAAGTGACCCGGAACCGCCCTAGCTAAATGGGTCTGTCCCTGTATGTAGTTGGGATCACCTCCCAATGCCCGGTACCTCTCATAGAAGACCCGTCCCCGAGTCCCCTTCGGCTCCCTCATCAGATAACGGGCAGCAAAAACGGGGTAGTCTCCCTCCTCGACGAACGTCTGGAAGCCGAGTCCGTCGACCAAGGCCTGCACCGTCACCGAATCGATCTCGCCCGTCCGCCTCATCAGAACAGGAGGGAATAATGGAACACGAGGCCACTGGGACTCTCGCCCAAGTAGAAGAGAAGGCCGTACTCATCCCGGATAAGCCGCCTAGTCCTCGAGGCGGTCAGGGCGCGGCCATACCCATAATGGGGACTCAGATCACCCCAAGGGGCCCACTCAACCTGAAAAGAAAACAAGTTTTTTTATTCTCAATAATTTATATATTCTATCTAAACTATCAAAAAGCAAGAGAACTAAAATATTTACCTGCTCCTCCAACAGGTCGTGAACGGCAGCAGCTCCGGTCTCCCGAGTCCGGTATACATAGGGAGCCCGGTAGTTCCCCGCAATGAATCGGCGGAAAAAAGGAAACTGGTCCTCGTTCTCAACAAGGAGATCCACCTGGGCACGACCCAGGCGGGTATAAGCAACAAACCAGCTCTGAAAAGGAAAGATAAAAGAAATCAACAATGATCAACAGGTAATATGTAAAGAACTGAAGCAAGGACAAAAGGACTAAAGTATGTACCTCCCACAGCAGAGAAAAGCCCTTAAGGTTCAGGGCTAAATGGCGAGAGACCTGGTCCATGGCATCATAGAGGACTGCAAGAATGAAGCCTCCCCAATCATAGTCAAACATGAGGCTGAAGTCCCGAAGATAGGGCAACCACCAAAGATGAGCCGTGTCCCCACCACGAGCCTCGAATAAATCATGGAGTGTCAACAGAAGAAGGACGCGGGCATACTGGCGCGCCTCCTGACGGGTCATAGGAACCCCTGAAGCAACTAGCCGAGCTCTCTCTGTGGCTAGCCGCGTAACTAAGACACCCCGAGGAATCGTATCGCCGGAACTCCGCCGCTCCGGGAACAATCCAAGCGCACTAACGATACCCTCTGCCGTCAGACGCAAAGGGACATCGATCTGAATAGGGACCCCCCCTGAAGGAATCCCGGTCAGAGCAAAAAAATCGAGGGGTGTCATCGTCATCTCACCCCAGCTCCAATGGAAGGTATGAGTAGTATCCCACCAATGGCAAGCCAGGGCCGACACCAAAACTGCCGCCCTAAAAACCCGCTCCGGGAGGGCGTCGAAGAGGGAGCCAAAAGGAGTCGCAAGAATCAACTCCTGGATAGGGGCCGGTGCCCGTCGCCACTCCGAAGATATAGTGTTGGGAGAGCCCCAACCCCGGCCAACCCACTGCAGACAAGAGAAAGAGATATTGGGTTATAGGGGTAAATTATGTAATTTTCCAAAACCTGAGGGTACTTTGGTGTAATTATGAGAGTTATAGGGCTATAAGGGTAAATTATGTATTTTTTCCAAAACCTGAGGGTACTTTGGTGTAATTATGAGAGTTATAGGGCTATAAGGGTAAATTATGTATTTTTCCAAAACCTGAGGGTACTTTGGTGTAATTATGAGAGTTATAGGGCTATAAGGGTAAATTATGTATTTTTCCAAACCTGAGGGTACTTTGGTGTAATTATGATAGTTATAGGGCTATAGGGGTAAATTATGTAATTTTCCAAAACCTGAGGGTACTTTGATGTAATTATGAGAGTTATAGGGCTATAAGGGTAAATTATGTAATTTTTCCAAAACCTGAGGGTACTTTGGTGTAATTATGAGAGTTATAGGGCTATAGGGGTAAATTATGTAATTTTCCAAACCTGAGGGTACTTTGGTGTAATTATGAGAGATATAGGGTTATAGGGGTAGATTATGTATTTTTCCTAAAAACTAAGAGGTATCACAGGTAAAAGTATGTGTTCGCTAAAATCGGGCGTTATTCCTAGGCAGACATGCATACTAACATTATCTAAAAACGAATACAGGAAACGACAAGAAGCAGAACAGATAAATGCACGAAAGAAGACATACCAGAGATCGACGACGAATCTCGTGAGAGACAGGCCCCATCAAAAGCCACGGGACATCCGGGACCGGAGCAGCTCGGATAGCATCCCGATAGACCACCGCCCGACCGCGGTCTATCCCATCCTCATCATACCAGTCCAAGTCCGCCTAGTCGTCGTGATGAGGGCTGCAGCGGAGAACGCCCTGAGCGTCAGTAAAGGTGACCTCCTCCTGGTCACCCTCCAATCGGTCGAGATGAGCAGGGTCCATCGGTATAGGTAGAATATATGTGAAAAGGTCGCAAAAGTCAAAAACACGGCAGAGCTTCCGCGCTTGGGAGAGAAGAAAAGAAGAGATAAGGAGAGCTAGAGAGAGAAAGAGAAAGGAGAGAATGAGGTGGAATGAGCTCAGCAGGAGGCTTATATAGTGGGTCAGTTTGTCGCGCGACAAATGGCCACATTGTCGCGCGACAAAGGGCTCCCCACCGAAATGTCACGCGACAATCTCCCATCCCCCCTGATTTTTTGACCTTTTTCTCATTTTTTACCTCCTGCAGGAGGACTTCCGAGGGGCAGTTTTCGAAAAGATTGCTAAAACCGCACACCCATGATAAAGTTTTCAACGAGCAAACTTCCAAATCATCTCCCCGAAAAATGCAAGAGCGGAATGCCACGATTAAAAGTAGTCTCTGATCTCACAGAAGGACCGAGACCATCAATTAAGAAAAAGCAGAATAGCGAGATAAGACGGGAATAGAAAAAATTGAAAGAGTAGAAAAGAGGAGAAACCCGCATGAGCGCCCAAAGCAAGCGAGAGAAACAGAAATGTAGAGTGACAGGGAGAGCCACACCAAAAGTGATAGCTAGGCCAAAAACGGCTCAGGGCTTCGTTTTAGGGTGAGTAAGGCTCCTGATCACGACAAAGGGATGAAAAGACTCCTGGTCAAAAACAGAGAGGGCCAGGAAAAGTCTTTCCCAAAAGAGGGAGAAATAAGGGCATCGAAAAACAGAAAACGATGTTGGGCCCACCAAAAAGAGAAACTAAGAAAAAACAGAGATCAGAGATTGGACTTTCAGACAAATTTTCTTTTCAGCACGATACAGAAGAGATGGTTTGGAAAATCCTCGAATCATCACGCTGCGGAAAGCAAAGAAAGTCGAAAACTGCCTTCTGAGAAAAGTACCCTCACTCGAGAAAAACATGAGAACAAAATTCAAGAAAGATATAGGAAAGCGGAGATTCGGATAAGATTAGACCTCGAGGAGCTCTTTTCACCCTCACAAAAACTTCTCTCTCTCTCACTCTAGCAGTCTAAAGAGAGACAAATTAAATTTTAACAAAAATCACAAACACAAGCCCTCTTCAGAGGCAAAATCACAAGCCCTCTCCAGAGGCAAAAGTTACTCATGAAAGTCCTCCCAGAGGCATTTTTTCCTTCTTCTTACAGATCTAAAAGCCCTCCCAGAGAGTCACAACGGTAGTCCTCCCACCTGAGGCTAAGCCTTCCCAGAGAGGCACAAACGGTAGTCCTCCCACCTGAGGCGAAGCCCTCCCAGAGAGGCACAAACGGTAGTCCTCCCACCTGAGGCAAAGCCCTCCTAGAGAGGCACAAACGGTAGTCCTCCCACCTGAGGCGAAGCCCTCCCAGAGAGGCACAACGGTAGTCCTCCCACCTGAGGCGAAGCCCTCCCAGAGAGGCACAAACGGTAGTCCTCCCACCTGAGGCGAAGCCCTCCCAGAGAGGCACAAACGGTAGTCCTCCCACCTGAGGCGAAGCCCTCCCAGAGAGGCATAACGGTGTCCTCCCACCTGAGGCGAAGCCCTCCCAGAGAGGCACAACGGTAGTCCTCCCACCTGAGGCGAAGCCCTCCCAGAGAGGCACAACGGTAGTCCTCCCACCTGAGGCGAAGCCCTCCCAGAGAGGCATAAACGGTAGTCCTCCCACCTGAGGCGAAGCCCTCCCAGAGAGGCACAACGGTAGTCCTCCCACCTGAGGCGCAATGGTAGTCCTCCCATCTGAGGCAAGTGGAGCAAGTCAAAGCCCTCGAGAGAGGCAATGAGGTAACAAAAGCCCTCTCCGGAGGCAAAACCAAACACGAAGCCCTCTCCGGAGGCACTCACAAGCACTTTTTGCATAAACACTTCTTTAGAATTCATGCGGGAGCCATGGATCATGGTCTCTTCCAGTCGCCTCAATTCCTTGCAAGCAAGGAGCTTGAGTCGAGAGGGTCTGTAGACACCCCGATCCGTGACCCCCGCAAGAACCCTAACGACCTACGAGACTACTATTTTTTGGAGTCCAGGACACACCCGAGCACCCGAAACTACTCCGAGGGGGTTTGTTGCGCGACAAACCTATTTTTATGAAGGATTGTCGCACGACATATCACATTGTCGCGCGACAATCATTGGAATGTCGCGCGACAATCCCACTATGTCGCGCGACAATCCCTCTCTGCACCCGACCAACCACTTTCTGACACATCACAGTGTCAGGACCCATCACTTCAGCCGTTTATCGCACGACATACAGGAATGTCGCGCGACAAACAGATATGTCGCGCGACACTTGCCTTTTTTGGGGAAATGTCGCGCGACAATCTTCCCCGAGCAGTATAAATAGGCCAACACCCCCAAGGGTTCAAGGGCAGCAACTTGGATCTGGAAAATCCGGAGCTTTAGTCTGATTTTGTTATCAAGCATTTTATATTATCATCTTATTTCTGAAGAATTATCGAATCTATCCTCGACACTCGACGTGTCCCGTCTCCGGAATCGATTTCTCGGAAATATCTGAAGAAAGAGAAGATTATTATCGCCAGAGATCCCTCTGCCGTATTATATTTTCTTTCTTATTATTATTCTCGTCGGGAAGGTAAAAAAAGTCCCTTCTAGTATTTAAAATTAGATATCTGTGTACTTGTTTTACTTCTGTTTTTCTGTCCACGTTTTATTTGAATAAACTTATTGTCAAATTACAAATAGTCTATCGTTTTCGACACAAAAGACCCTGATAAAACCACTTTCAAAACCAGAAGAGTAAGTACATTATCGTCCGGATAAACCCTGTTTTTAAACCCCGGACCGATAAAAGACTTATCTAGGAATTAAAATCCACATATCCTGTCTTTTTCATAGACTGCGATGTGTCTGATAAACTCTCCTCAAAGAGTTCTAATTCCATATTGAATTAGTCCCGATATTAGATCCGAACTTTCACAAAAGTAAACACAACACGAGAAAACCGTCATTATCTGAGGAAATAATACGGGATACTCCTTCAAAATAAAAGGTTTTGTCATGTGTATTTACATCTCTCAAATAAATAAAACATCGGATCTCGGAATACAAAGGTTTTCATCCCTTTCCCATTTTTCCTCCAAAATTAGGGCTTTCATTAGAAAAGTAGTAGACTATCAGTAAAAGCATCCAAGTTTTTTAACATAAAATAAACATATAAGTCCACTAGAGATCGAAAGGGCGGAATGGGTGCTTAACACCTTCCCAAACCGTAATATAGTTTCCGAACCCTATAGAATCCTGGTTTCGCAGACAAAACGTGTAAAGAAAGGTTTATCTTTAGCCTTTTCCCTTACACAACCCTTTTTGTCCGTTTTCTCGTAAAACGTACTGGCGACTCTGAACAAACCCCTTTGCATCTAAAATAGACGTAGGGACACCCGATATGAATTATCAAAACAAACTCCAAGCAAATGGAGCGACGGAATCCCTTCCGACGCTTCAGACGCCCAACGAACGGGGACGAGACCCGGGGGTCGCATTTGCGGATTCTCACAGATATTCATTGTGGGAAATGAATAAATATGATGCTTGTTACTGTGATCACATATATGGGCTGGATATGATGATTTACCGAGCACCGGGTAGCTCCCCGTGACTCGAAGGAGGGCCGCCTATTGCCGGCCGTGGGTGGAAAGGCCCTAAACCGTGCACGAAACAATGAAGTCGGTGACTCCGCCGGTGGTTGTGTTGCCCACAAAGGAGAGCCCACTCTGTGTATCTTGCCTTCCCGCAGGATAATGTGTTCTGGGCTATAGTGTTTCCCTGGCTAGCGGAGCAGGTCCCGTGTGCCACTACTTACCCAAATGGTGAGTCCCCGGGAGGTAGTTGGGCTACTAATGGTCATCACCCTACTAGGGTATCGCCTGGTGTAGTTTCTCTAGGGTGTCGTGGAAGCTTGTATGGGCATTCACCTCGTTAATTATTCGAAGTGTTGTTCCCCGGGAAAGTGACCGTCGCGTGGGCTATCTTCGAATGACCTACTTGGAGAACCAAATCCCTGAGCCGCCACCCCACCTAGAGGAGACATGGACAAGAACTTTGGATCATTCGGGACTCGTTGGATTCTCTGTTCTGGGCTTGGTCAAACCGCGGGATGAAACCGAGGCATTATACAAGAGATACGATACGGATCGATGTGTTGTGGATGTGAACTATTTATATTATCATTATTATTATATCGTATCATATCTTGTATGGCATGGTTGATTATATATTGCCTCGGTCGATTGTACTTTTAGTGAGAATAATGATGCATACACTATCGTAAAGAATATAATATACATAGGACAGCGTTGGCCACTCATAATGCACTAACAGATAAAGTGGAAAGTATTAATTGCTAATGGCCATAGAAACCTAGTATATGAGCGTGAGAACATGGTTTTGTTGTGAGGACGAGCTAGTGGCAATGCCTTGTAAGTGGCCAAGTATGGAATCCATAACATACTATAACTAAAGAGAAAACAATAGATACTTGGCCAATTGTCATAACTTATGGTATAGGCACCGAATAGCATAGTTTAGTCTTGAGTTATACTTGAGAACGGATTTAAGTAGGCTTATAGCCTCGATTCCCTAGTAATGTGAGATCGACTTAGGGTATTCCAAGGGAAATCTAAGGATGGAATAGGTTGATCGAATAGTCAGCTTTCTGGTGACTATGATAGGATTCCTAGTGGGGTTTGCACGCACAGGTGTGTGAGTTGCATTGCACCGCATGGTTTTCAAACTACAGCATTGCTGTAAAATAATTATTTTTTATATAAAACCTATATAGTTCCCACTGAGCCCGGATTTAGCTCACCCCGTTTTCCAAATAGTTTTGCAGGTCAAGCATCGGGGATTGGCGCGTGGTCTACGAGTCTAGTAGCCTCTGATGTCTTATAACTTTTGAAGTCCTTGAACTAAGGACTTGGTTGTATATGATCTTATGTTGTATTAAACTTTCTATAATTATGTATGGACTTTACAACTATTTTGGGTAATGGACTATGGATTTGTATAAATGGTTTATATATATATATATATATGTGTGTGTGTGGAGTTGATTGTGATTGTGTTTGTGTAAATGTGCTTTGTAAACCTCATGGGTTTAGTTTTTATTTAAATAAACTCCACATACCGAGCATTTGTAAAACTGGACTTTTTATTCAAGAAAAGTTTTCAAAATTCGTGAATTTTATATTTTAAACCCGCCGTCGCGCACGGCATCTGTGATTAACCCGGGTCCCGGAGGTGAAAATCTCAGAACGGGATTCGGGGCGTCACAGAAGAGATAGAGATGAGCTGCACAACCAACGCCAACTGAATCATTCAATGAAGCTTTCTAGATTTAAGGGGAGTTTTATTTATTTTATTGTAATTCCTCTTTGAATATTATTATCTATACTATTAATAAAACGTGAGTAGTGTTTTTAGTGTGTCAATTTAATTACTAAAATACCCATTTATACTAAGAAAATAAGTAAAATACAATACAGGGATTTGAACCGATGACTTTACATATAAAACAACTACATTACCACTTAATCAAATACAACATTTGATTATAAAGGTGTTACCACTTAACCAAAGTCTTTAATTGGGGTCCCTATACAATTGTTAGACTGTCATATCCATTTTCTTTCCCTCTTTACAATTTAGTAAATTTTTTTAAGTGATGTTTATTGCATTCTCGAGTTTCCCCACATTACTCTCATGAATTTCTCCCTTTATCTCTCTACAAGATTTATCAAGTACCTTTTGCTAAAAGAAAAAACTATTTATGTTTTACTTCTAAAAGCATGAGTGAGATCTAATAGTACCATATAATATTTTTTTTCCCTTTTAAATACATAATCTTATAATATCATATAGTTACAATGGGCTAGAATGCATCAATTCAGATAGGAGCATAGTCGAGTTCAAGTAGAAATAGCAATTTGTGTTTTTTGTTAGGTTGGCCTCACACAACACGACACAATGTCGTGTTATTTTTACAGAACACGACCCGCCGAATACACAATGTGAGACTACAAACAGTATTGCAATTTTTGGGTCTTAATAAATATATTATAACACAATTTGGAACAATGATTTTCTCTTAATAGACATGATAAGTCCCAATTGACATGACAAGACAATTAATAAACCATACGGTCATAATAAACACTTTATAGCACGAGTATAAATAAAAAATTTCTAATTTTCTCTAATTTAAACGCAATAAGACCCAATTAACATGATAAGGTACGATTAAAACAATCTCCAGTTTCATGTCAATTTCGTTTTTAAAATTCAAAAACACATACGACAAAATACAATTTCGTATTAAAGATTCTCGACACGAACATTAATTCTTAACTCATCGAAGATTTTTTATGTTTCATCGAATTACTAAAATGTCCTTACTGGGCCTTACGTGCTAAGAAATAAAATAAAAAATCAATGAAGCACAATAAAATGTTACAAAAATATTGCAATTTGACCAAACCCCAAAGAAGGAATTTTTTTTCCAATTGAATTACTAAAATACACCTATGTGCTATGAGAATAAAGAAAAATCAATTAAGGCATTCAAACCCAAGAACTTACAAATATACTGTACTTTATTTCACCACTTAAGTAAACACAATAATATTTACAAAAGTATTATAACTTGACCAAATCCCTTTCTTTAGCATCTCTATACAAATACTAAAATGTCTCTCCTATTCTTTTTTCATCTTTCTTATCAATAATAATTTAATAAATTGCCTTACATGACTTTTACTGCATTCTGGAACTTCCCAATGTTACTTGTACGAACTCTCCCATTTTTCTCTCTACATCATTTATTAGGTTTATATTTTTAGTTGGCTTAATTCTGATGCCAAAAGCACTTTTTCTGTTATAATTGTTTGAGTCAAATTGAAGATTTGAATCTGCGACAATTAATGAAAGCTCACTAAACTTATCGGATGCCCCATACATAATTTAAGACCTAAGATAAGTTGGTTGTATGGTATGATTCAAAATATATGGGGTGGTTGAGCGTTAAATTTGAAATTAAAAATCTTTTAAGTCAAATTTATTTTTAAGTATTTTTTATCGAGTTTTGTCTAAATTCAAGAAGTCCCATTGACACAAATTATTGAGGAAACTTATTTTTTTCATATCTAACATGTTCCATAAAGTTGCCACTAAAATTTGAGTCGAATTAGAGTCCAAATGGATTTAATATGGCGAAAAGAAAAAGGAAAAATAAAAAGATTTAATTTAATTAAATAAAGAATTTTTAAAGAAAATATTTGAAAAAAAAAAGGAAAAGGAAAAAGTGGAGGCAGTTTAATTACCGGACTGATACAAATTTTTCTAACTTGGACCGATCTGGCGCAAAAGTATTCTATGGTTTTAAAATTTCAATTTCGGACCGGTACAATTTTTTTGGTACTAGACCGGTCCGGCACGTATTTTTATCACAAAAATTCATTTTTAATATTTTTAGTCTATTCCAAAAAGGATTTTGACTCTATATTTTTCTATAAATGTAACTCATTATTTTGGGTCAAAAACACATGATTTTAAAGAGCTTTATAAAGCAAAAAATATCCAAACGCTAGAATAAAATTTTGAGAGTTTTGAGACATCATCTAGGTTTTGTTTACATGCCACAGAGATCTTATTGTTTTTCAAATTTAAGAATTAGGGTTTCAAACGTTCACAGTCTAGTGGGAATGTCTTCGATTGCGATTAGAGATGGGATGAGCAAAATGACTAACTTGCGATAAGGGGGATCACAAATAAGGGGTGAAGGATTGTGATCAATGGCGTAAAAGGAAGCGGCAGGTAAGCTGGGAAGCGAGAAGCATTACACCAAGCCAGTTGCGGTTGGATTCTATGTTCAAGGGATTGACGAGACTGTTGTATAAATTATGGGAAGGTTATAAGTTATCGAGTCTGTAATTCTGTTTTAATAATAGTGAAACATTTTCCATTAGTCCCAGTGATTAGTTATACGCAAGTAGAGATACCTCGTTACTTCCTTGTGTTGTGGATTGATTTTGATTGTTTGATTAATATAATTGTTAGAAAACACAACACAAGTTTAGACAATAAAATTGATTAGACCTAGGGTTTTAATTATTCTTATCAAATCTAAAATTATTTTTTATAAAAACCCTAAAATTAACCTAGGCAATACGATCCCCAAAATTATTTTCTTCACCATTCGTCAACTACTTTTGCTTAAAAAAATTAACATATTACTTTTGTTGTACTTCTTAAGGCATATATGAGATCTAATAATATTTTTTCAACTATACTAAAGTTCACCACACACGCGCGTGATGCGTGTGCATAACGGGTTAGAGCGAATTTAAATCGAGACAAATTTGGGTCTAAGTATGGGTGAAAATTTGTGCTTTTAGGTCATGTTTGGGCCCGACAATATAATACGCGACTAAGGAAAATAAGGTAAGTGACGAAGTCGTATCATTTTTATGAAACAGAAATATAAACCGCCTAAAACACATCACGAGACGATATATATGATTATAGTTGTTGGGTCTTAATAAATACGATATAACATAAGTAGAAATATGAATTTTCTCTGATTTAGAACCTATAAAACCAAGAAAAGAGATAGTTAACATGACATATCTTCTATTTCATTTTAAAATTTAGACATGAACATGAATTTTATATCATTTAATTCTTAAAATTGTCACATCTGAATCTAAACACAATTAATTAATGGAGACAGTATTTTTGAAATAACATTTGTCTGCTGGGCCATGAAGGGTATAGGTTGGACAAGCTTTAGAAGGGTCGAGTTCGGATGTTGTAAACCTGCTCAACCCCTTGCCATCCCTACTAAGAACTAAAAAAGAGGTTCAAATTAATTTATTTTTTAAAAAAATATATAATAAATCAAATATACGGGGATTGGATAATGGTTATTTAATTGAAAGATTATGATTTAATATTTAAACATATAAATCTAAAGAGAGATAATGGGAAAAAAATTAATTACTATTTTAGGATAGCTAAACATGTATTTACATATCCTATAATTATAAATTATTTTTTATAATCTGTAAGGGTGTGTTTGACGCATCGGATTAGAGAGTTGAATAGAATTATTTATTCTCATCCGGATAGGATAAAACAATCCTACCTCTTAGGTGAGATTCGTTAATCCCTATCTCAGTGGGATAAATAATCGACCTATATATCCAATTCCGACAAACACCAAATATGAGATAGGATAAAGTTATCATATCTCACCCTTTTATCTTACGCATCAAACGCAACTTAATATACACCAAACTAATCAAAGAGGACGTGCAAATAATTTTATTTATTTATTAAAGAATTAATATTATGATAAAAACTATTTTTATGTCTAATTTATTTATCCCATCAGCTGCACACATATAAGGTATGCTCCGAAGGCTAGTTAATTTTAATTGAACAATGGAA
Source organism: Lonicera japonica (assembly GCA_021464415.1). Classification (NCBI taxonomy): domain Eukaryota; kingdom Viridiplantae; phylum Streptophyta; class Magnoliopsida; order Dipsacales; family Caprifoliaceae; genus Lonicera; species Lonicera japonica. The sequence goes on along the minus strand of CM038468.1, from coordinate 8,114,212 downwards.
TTTTATTTAATATATTTCTAGTGTTTAATATTTGTGATGAAAGACTAAACTCCTTTTAAGGGGAGAGATGAAATCCCAATATTTGATTTAACTTATATTATTGCAAGTAGTACCCATATGCATAATTTTAATAAAAAAAATAATTTTGATTGACCTCCAAAAGAGGTAATCCAATTTAGAGTTGCTATTGCTTTAGGGAACAAATTACACACCATAGAATTTCCTTAAGATGATTTTCATTACTAAATTATCTTTTAAATCTTTGATCGTTAATATGGTTGGGTGTTAAACCTTTGTATTTTCCTTAAGCGGCAATTCATTTGAAGTTTACTTTAATCCATGTTATTATATTTATGAAAGAAAAAAAATTAGAGTTTACAAAAGATTTAAAAGATAAGAATTGCTTTTAAAATTATATCTTAAAATTATCAGTTTACTTGTTTTGAGCTAATATTGATTATTTGATTTTGATTATCGAAATTCAATTAATTTAACAAGAATAAACTATAATATATAGTATTGTTAATTATTTTTAATAAAGCATTATGTTAACCTTGAAGGTCTTAATCTTATTTTGATAATAACAATAAATCAATCATGTGTAATTTAACATGTTCTTGATATAAGATTATAGATTTCTTATTTGGAAAATCAAGAATAGCATGATTGCTCAAAAGAAGTTTGACAAGGATCATTCAATCAATATCCGATCAAGTCAACCAAGCATTGGACTAAAACCGATCTATCCGAATCAAGATCATTCTTCTACAAGCGTTGGACAAGACAAGAAGATCAATCTCATCACTCACATGCTTGCAATGCAAATCCATGAAGCACAAAGATCAAGGATCATATACTAAAGTTTCAAGAGAAAAGCTTCAAGTGAAGAATCAATTTGAAGAAACAAATCGAAGCATTCGAAGACTCACCTATTCGGTAATTGAGTGTTTGCTTAGGATTAATGTAAAGTTTCTTAATTGATTGATTATATAGCTCAAATATGAACTTACATCATTGTTAGATTGATCAAAACCAAGTTTGAATCAAAATCATTTCAAAATATCATTCTTGCAAAAATTGATTTTCAAATAAATTCATATTAAATTGATTTGAGCATATTTTGAGCTCTCATGAAAATAGGTGTCTTAGGATAATATATTTAACCTATCCCAAGCATCAAAATTGATTTTGGAACTTAATTGCAAAAATGTTTATTTTTCCCTTTCTAAACTCGCTCCGTTTTTGCACAGTTTTGATTTAACGGTTTGTTGGAGGCCTTACCGGACTCCGATCATTATGAAATTTGGACAGCACTTATTTAACACATTATAGTACTTATATCCAAAATTTCATCAAGTTCCAACGGCTGGATCATGAGATATGATCAAAACAAATCGGAAAAATTTGCTGTTTGCAGCAATCTATCAAAACAAACCAGCAGAGGGCATCAGTCGACTGATGGCCTTTGCTTAGTCGACTGATGGTCACTCAGTCGACTAAGGAGCCTTGCTCAGTCGACTGATGACCTGAATATAGCCGTTGGATTTCGAATTTTTTACTATTTTTGGTACAAAACTTCCCCCAAACCTTTCAAGACTCATTTTACACACCTTGAATCACTATCATACTCCATACTTCATCTATCTTCAATATCTAAAGATTCAAGAAATTATTTTTGATCAATCATCATTTATTTGAGCTATATCATCTTGATCAAATAGGATAACTCTAGTGTGAGCTTCAAATTGTATTCTATACACACTTGAGAGAGTTATTGTAAATTGGTGTGAATCACCAAACATTTGTATTCAAAATTGTGAGAGGTAAATCTCATAGTTAGCAAGAGGGATTCTTGTGGGAATATTGTGGTCAAGCAATATTTGTAAAGAGTGTAGTGAGAAGAATTACATTTGTAGAGGTTTGATCTTCACCCGGAAGGAGATTGATTTTAGTGAAAATTCTCGGGGAACTAACCGAGTGCGGACTATGGTTTGGTAAACCAAAACCGTATGGACAAAAAGCCTTGGATTTCAAATCGGTTCAATCTTTCTAACTCAATCTCTTTATTTACTTGCTATATTATTGTTTGCTTGAGATTGTTTATTTGCTTGATTGTTTATTTGATTGCATTCCTTGATAATTTGTTTTGTAAATTTGTTTTACTTAAACATTGTTAGAAAAGTTTTTAAATTCCGCATTAAGTTTTAAAAACCCTATTCACCCCCCCTCTAGGGTTGAAATTCGACCAACACATTAGATTCAAGAATGTCACATGAACTTTTAAAAATATCTCAAAGTGATGTAGAACTCTTTCAAAGAAACATGGCATCCTACATGGCCAAAAGTTGTATTCAAAAAGCTTCATTTCAACACATTCCAGAGCTTTAAGAAATTTCAAGAGAGTAAAATGTATGTGAGAGATTATGATTAATTATTAATGTTTTTGATAATTGATCATTAAGAAAATTGCTCAAATTTATTTTCAAGATCATTTTATAAATTATATCTCATTATTTAAAATTGGAATTTATCAATTGGCTATTTTTATAATTAATTAAAATGACTTTTGAATTTATACGCTTTTATTAAAAGACCATTTATTAACCATTATATCATTTACTCACCCAAATATAGACCTTTAGCTATTTCTTATGAGTTGGTTTAAATTTTAATAAGATTTGAAAGGTTTGGTGTGCCATAGGCCTTAAAAGGCTATGAATTGTTGACTGCCTAGAGGCAACAGCAGGCTGTTAATCTTAACAGCTGGTTGTTGGGTAGCCAATAACAAACTGTTGAGTACAACAATTAGTTATTATGTCCTGTCAGTTTAGTTTAAGTGTTTTTCCTCCTAAAATATTTCAAAACGGTCAAATTATCACTCAAACGGTCTTAACTTGATTTTGGGGTATTTATACTTTTGAAAAACTCTTTATAATATGTCAAATCATTTATAAATCAATCTTGAACTTCATTTTGATCATGAGTATCATTTTCATTGATTTCATAAAGCAATTTTAGGTATTTGATTTGAGCAATCAATTTTCTTATTCTTTAATCAAATCTCTCTAACTTTAGAAGTGGGTTTCAACATTGTATCTTTGCAAACACTTTGATAGAGTTAATAAACATAATTGGTGTGTGTCACCAAACAATTTTATTATTCATTTAAGATCTTTTCTCATTGTTAGAGCAATAGTTTTCTTGTAAGAGATGTAATGATTAAACTTTTTTGAAGGTTTGATTTTCACCTGTAAGATAATCGTTTAGTGGAATTTCTCAGGGAGCTACTCGGGTGTGAACGTTTGGTTTAAAAAACAGAACCACATAAACAAAATATCGCTGACTCATTCGGTTTTGTCTTTCTAAACTTAAGTTCTCTACTTACTATTGTTCATACTTGTTAATTAATATTGTGATTGATTAACTTGATAATTCTTTTGATATATAGTTAAGCATTTGTTTTTTTATATAATATCTTAAATATTTTTAATTTTGCATTTATTATTGAAAACCCTATTCACCCCCTCTAGGGTTGTTTTTCGACTAACAACTTGAATACTATAACCATGTTACACACTACAGGTGACTCTTAACTGTTTAATTAAATTAGAATATCTATTTTATCTTGAATACATATGTAATGTAAATAAGTAAATCAAAATAACTTGTGGCGGATTCTTAACCCTTGATTTCTCTCAATATTTGATATTTTTCTCTTGTTCTTGATAATTTGTCATTATTTAATTTCTTTTAAGGAAATCAAGGTTGGTTATAAATTTGGCAATCCCAAGTTTTTTTATAATCTTCAATTTCCTACCCCAAGATTTGGATTGACCCCTCATTTCCATTTTATTACGCTTAATTAAATTTTTGCAGTTAGGGTTTTTGTGTGTAATATTGATACGACTAGAGACACACAACACTAACAACCCTTAAGCTATAGTCCAACTTTTAATTTTATCCTTTATTTCATATAGTAGATGATTTTGTGTGTAGATTTTAGCTTACACGCAAAAGATCATATTATCAGTTCTTGTGAAATATAAGTTTATTGGTTCACAATTTTAGATGAAATTGGACACCCATCGGTATGATCTAATATAAGTTTTAGTAGTTTATCTTGACTACAGAAAATAATATAGTTTCAACTCGTTATGTTAGTACACTTTGCTTATATTAAACATGATTAGTTTTAGTTAACTATTTTTGTGCTTACTATATAAAATAATTTAAAATTTGATGGTTATTATGATTACTTATACTCTTAATCTTGAAATGATTAATAAACATATATATATAATATATAATATTTGTTGTTTTGATTCATTACGAATGAGATTCATTTATAGAACAATAAGTTTCGTGCATTGGATCATGACACTATATCCATGATGAATATTAATTAATTACAAAATCCACGTCCTAGTATAAGGATTGATGATAGCCCGTTGAGAAACTTATAACTTTTGATCATGTTAAACCCTGCAGGTGGATTATGATAATTCGACATGTCAAATAGCTAAATAATAGATCAAGAATCAAGAAGTCATTTAAAATATAATTATTAGTAATTTAATTTAATGACAGTTATATTAATGTAAGGAGAATAATAAGCATATAACAAGGAGCTTGAAATATAATTTTACGATAAGGAGAGGAGTGCAATTATAATTTCTTAGCAGTACGAATTATAATTTATGGAATGAATTAATTCATACTTGAAATAAGATTCCAGATTTCCATAAGAAGCGCAAACACGTATTTTTTTTTAGGGCCCCTATCATAACATTATATATATGCTGGTCTTCGCTCTTCTCGTGGTAACTAGAATACTCACAAATTAAGGTTTGTGCCTTGGAAAGAAGAGGGCACAAATCTTGGTGAAACCGCAACCCAAACTCGATGCAAGATTAAAGGCAAAAGGAATACGATAAAAGACAATAAGGTTCCATCAAATCCATAATCTCGATTTATCTACACCAACTCCTATTCGTGCTAAAATGAGATCAAATAGAGAGATCTCAAAGGTAAAATCCGATTATACTTTTAAGGTTTTACATAAAAAAATTGTTCGGTCTATACACAATATTAAAGATCCTCAAATTAGGTTTCCATCAATTGAAACTCAATTTTGTGCTAATCAAACCCTTAAAATAAAGTATTGCACAACAAAAACCTTTCCATTCAAATCAATCATTAAGGGCAATATATTTGAAGGGTTTTAGTCAATTTATCAACTTAAGCACAAAAAGAAAGAAAAAAAAAGATAAAGATAAGAACAATAGAGAGAAACAAAAGCCCGTTTATATTTGTGTTGGTTTGATTCCAAAACCAAAAGCACGTTTTCCATTATAATGTTGTTTACGTCATTGAAGACTTGAATATTTTATAAAGTATGTTTTTTAAAAACTATGTTTAGTTCATTTTTTTCGATTAACAAAAACTCGTTTCCATTTGTAATTATGAGCCTATAGTGAAGATCTATGAAGACATGTAAGGGAAACCAAGCTCCGTTATCCAGAAGTTTAGAGTCTACATGCAATAGGATAAAATATAAGCTTTTTGATTAGGTGGACTTAATTAATTGTTTAGTGTTTTTATGAGACTTGGCAATTAAAAATGATGCGTCATGTATGTGTGTGTCATAAGAAGTTTAAGCAACCATCATAAAATGTAGCACCTAAAATGACAATTTTAAGCCAAAACCCGTCATGAAATGTAGTATATATATGATGGTTTTATTATTGAGCCGACATGAGTTATTTTAAAACACATCATAATACAATATTTTATATGAGGCAATTTTTTTCATTTTTATTTTTCTTATGTCACTCTATACTATAGCACCATCATAAAAGTATAATTCCTGTAAACAAAAATCCAAATTACAAATGAAATAGGTATGTAGTATACAGTGACCCCATCATTACAATAAACAAACAATCAACATCAAGTAAAACCCATGAATCTGACAAAGAAGAATGAATAAAAAAATGAACTTTTATAAAAATGAATTCAGTCATTATTCCTAATTGCTTACATCGTCAATCTAGCATTAATTCAAGAAAATACAAAAATATCTACCATTGTAATAAAAAAATCAACAATCCAATTCAATAATATATTAAAACTTCCTATAATCTAAAATGTACTTAGACATTCTAACCATACTTCTAAACTAAAAAGCGAACAAAAAATGCACGTTAAAATATATTGTACATCTTCAAGATTGTGGCACCAAGAGTAATGAAACATATCACCAGTCACTTGTATTCCTACAACAAATAATATTATTATATATTAGTGTTCGACACTTATTGAATTATAAAAAAAGGAATATATAATTTACTTACGCTATCATTGTTGATATATTGCACAATAAATTCGATGAATTTAACACGAACTTCATTTAGCTCCTCCATAGTGTAAGTTTCTTTCTCAGCTAACCTTCCCACCTTCACAATTAAAGTAATATGCAAAACTTTACTTTTAATGCAAGGTAAATTAGTTAATCTTTTACAATTAGCAAAATTTCTTAACAACTTTAGTTAAGATAGCATGGTAATTACCTTTGCTTCAATGGTGTGGGAAGAAGACTCCTCAAGTAATTCTTTTATAAACTTTATAACATAGTATCCACATTCTACATCCCTTCTTTGTTTTGCACTGTGTCAAGATATGTATAAAACTATAGTAATAAAAGAAAAAGGAATATAAATCAAGTTTATTAATGTTGGAATATCTATTTAATTACGTTTGGGGTAACCCAAGTCATTGACGGCATTCTTTTTCCTTTAATATGCGATGCATTGATCCCAATTCAAGAAAAAAAAATATTTGAAGGCAATGTAAATGTGGCTATTGAAAAAGTTGTCTCACGTGTTGAAAAATAATTTGAATTGTTCACTTGGTTTGCTTTGTTTAGAGTCCAACCAATAAACAACCAAATTAGAAAGATCGATGCCAATGAGAACCCAATGAAACCTACAAGAATTGAACATGTGTCTTAGCATTTTAGAATATTATAATACCCACATAGAAAGTATTTACCTCTTTAAATCATAAGTAATGAGTCCAGTTACTTACATTGATAGGTTATAATAAGGAATATAACATATTTGGTTCCTTTTGGAACTTCTTAATCGTTGTTGAATTAACCGAGACGTGGCATGGCCTGATATAGCATTAAAGGATGCAAAATTGAAGAATTTGAATATTTGTTAAGACCTTTCAAACTTATCATACAAATGCCTAAGCAAATCAAGAAATAGTGACTACTAATATTAGGAAAAAGTGTTTTATAAGAGCTAGAATAATAATGCAGTGTGAACCATTACCTCATGTACGCCACAATACATGTTACATATATAGGATTCATCTTACAAAAATCCACCAGAGCATATTTTACAATAAAGCATCTATCATTCTCCTCCTCGAATATCTTCTTGTCCATTGGGATCTCTATCGCATTTTCCAATGATTTAACGTGTTTGTGAAGGCCACAGTCACAGGGGACTTGTAAGCATCCTTCTCACAATCTTCCATATCAAAATCATCATCATCATTTTCTCCTTCCAACTAGTTTTGTCAAACAAGATAATAAATTAGTTTTTGCAACCAAAGATATATACATTAGTGCGTGTGTAAGGATTAACCATTTATTGTCAATCATTAGCCGTTAATGACATAACCAGGGTATTTAATTACATCAACACGTGGTCCATGAGCTATTTATTTCAAATCGTCTGAAATAATGATATTTGGGACTTATTGCTCACCTTCATCCTGATTTTTAAGTTGTTAGTCACATTTATATAAGAAAAATAAGATTTAATAACTAAAATTAAAGAATTAACTATATATACCCTTTCACGTAACCATTAGACAAAGTTGCGATTGTGCTCATCTTCTACCCACTTTTTATTTTTCCCTTTATGAAGGTTTGTTGCTTTCAAATACTTTTCATGTTCCCTATAAAAAAATGTTATTATTAGGCAACATAAAACTTTACTTGTAGGTGAAAGAAACTGAATATTGAATATTATCCAAAAAAGATATTTACTTAATATAGGTTTGAACAACATTTGTGTTATGCAACACGTAAAGATGTGCCTGGTGTAAGGATGAACATTCAACTTTAACAAAATCAGCACCTCCTAAGGGCTTGTCATCAAATCTTATAGAAGGAACTCCAATTGCATCCAATTCAGAAAAAAAAAACTCTAAACAAAACTCAATTGCTTCTTATGTGATATGGCGCTGGGCTATACAACCTTCTGGTCAATTTCTATTTTTCACATAACCTTTTAAAACGCTCATGTGCCTGAAGATTAAAAAACAATAATACCCAAATCAGGATTATGCATTGTCTTATGTTATTTGTAATGGAATTTAGTTAAAATAATTAATTTACCTTTCAAAAGGGTACATCCATCGGAAGAAAACTGGGCCACAAAGTTCCACCTCCCTCACAAGATGAATCATTAGATGTACCATGATGTCAAAGAATGATGGAGGAAAGTATTTTTCCAACAAGCATAATGTGACAGCAATATCCTTCTGTATTTCACACAGTTTTTGTACATTTATGGATTTAGCGCATGAAGCATTAAAAGAGAAGCATACTCTGATAATGGTGTATCTCACGTGCTTAGGCAAGACAGCTCGTATGGCAACGGAAAGTAGTTGTTGCATTAGGATATGACAATCATGGGACTTGAGGCCATATAGCTTTAAATCTTCTATTGAGACACAATTTCTCAAATTTGAATAGTATCCATCTGGAACCTTAAGCTCATGCAATGTTTCGCCCACTATTCTTTTTTATTCTCTGGATAGTGTATAACATGCAACAAGTAAGTAAGTCCCTTTTTCACTCACTTGCGGCGCTAATTCATTTCGTATACCTGTATGAACGAGGTTGAGGCGAGAATTCACTCCATCTTTTGTTTTACTTGGAATATTAAGCAAAGTGCCAATAATGCTATCACAAACATTCTTTTCAATGTGCATTACATCCAAGTTATGACGAATAGGCAGATGCTTCCAATACTCGAGCTCAAAGAAGACGGATTTTTTCTTCCAACAACTTGTATCATCACCTTTGTCTACATCATTTTTCCTCTTTTTTGTCGATGCTAGTTTTTTTCTTTAATGTTGATTTTTACTTTGATACTAATTTGTCCTTCGATGCCGATTTTTTTAAACCTGGTTTCTTTCCCCATTTAACCTTGAGCCCACCAACCTTTATTAATATTTGTTCACCACTTAAAGGTTTAGGAGGCAATTCCATCTCTTGACTGCCATTAAAGGCCTTTTTTGGTATTCAAAATGGGTGGTTCTTTAAAAGATATCTTCTATGTCCCAGATAAACGCACTTGTAACAATATTTCAATCGCTGAGAGTACATATGTTCGTTGTATATTGGACATGCAATATATCCCTTAACGGCACAACCAGATAGATTTCCATATGCAGGAAAGTCGCTAATTGTCCACAACAGAATAGCTTTCAAATTAAAAGACTCCTATTTATAAGCATTGAAAGCTTCGACTCTATCCTCCCATAATGTTTTCAAATCCTTGATCAAAGGAGATAAGTAAGAAAACTTGGTGGGACTTTTTATACTCTTTGGAACATTATATAATTAATTGTTTGGGGTTGTTTTATAAATACAAAGAACTTTATTTCTTTTTGTACTGTTGTTCTAGTTTCCTTTTTGTAGTTCAAGAAGAATTCTATACTTATGTGGCATGAATTTAGTCTGTAAGTCGAACATATATTTTGTTGGGAGAGTCAAAGGAGTTTGCGTGTGCATGGGTGTTGAAGAGAGAAATATCAAAGGGTATGATTATTATAATTTTGAGTAAAATATGTTCAGTGAACATGTCTTTCTTCTCCCTTTCTAATTTAATTAATTTAATTTGGGGATTCTTACTATAGGCTAGCATAGCAAGATTGCACAAGTATGATAGTTCTTTTTATGAGCTCAATGAATATATATATTGATAAAATTATATGGGTTTCTTGACAAACCCATTTATGTGCACAACCAAATCAAAGGATGAGAAACCATTATATTACGTCGGAGGAATATATATATATATTCTAATTAAATTGCAAGTTGATCTTAAAAATTTATAGGGCTATCAACGGAAATCAAGAACAAATCTTTATCAAATATTTTTTCAATAATCAAATTACAAATACTTAGGGTTCAATGATTACCTTGTCCCCAATTATAACCCTTTCGATTTGATTCCGCAAGCACTCGAAATCATTATCGTCGAACGAAACTGTAAAGCACACCAAATTAAAGCAACCCTACACACTAGAATCGAGGCTATTGTCATAATACTTTCATCGCATGAACTGGTTAGCGATCTCGTACGATGAGAGTGGGAGGGAGTCCGCGAAATAGCGATCTCGTACGATGAGAGTGGGAGGGAGTCCGCGAAATAACGATCTCGTACGATGAGAGTGGGAGGGAGTACGCGAAATAACGATCTCGCGAAATTTCAAAATGTAAACATCTACATACGTACATATCTACATAAGACTAGGGTTTTAGTTTCCTTGTAATTTATCTAGTTAAAACCATACTTATCTTTTTAATAAATTAAAAAGACTTATTTAAATAGGAAAAGATTAAATTAAAAACCTTATTTAACTATAAAAAGGAGAAAAAGTTGAAGTATGTTAGTTTTAATATTTTTTTTCATCCTTTTGTTTTTATTAACTTATTAAAATATAATTTATTTTCACAAAAAAAAATATTTATCTTTTTTATCAACATAATTTTTTTATTATCTAATTAAAAAAAGGCAAAAAATTTATTTATTATTGAAGTGGAAAAAGGGGAATTCTTACCACTACTTTAATTAAATTTTCCTTTTTTATTTTTTAACCCCAGTTAAAAGCTAGCTTGTTTATCTTCATGCTTGACAAAAGCTTATTCAATTTTATATTAATTTTTTTGGAAAAAAACTTATTTAACTAAGAGTAAGGAAAAAAACTACGTTATTTATTAATCGGGAAATTATGACTCATGTTGGTCTTAATTAAATAACCATGCATCTTAAATATATTTTTCAAACAACCGTCATATCTGAACCCTTGAATATAATGTTCAAATAACAGTCGTATCTAAATTCATGCCTTTATGACGCATCATTGGAATCGCGTCATAAATAGCCATATACTTATAAACCCGTCTTAAAAAGCTCTTATGACACGTCACACTTGGCCGACATAAAAATAAAAAAAAAACATGCCATAAAAGGCCTATTTTCTTGGAGTGGTGGTAGATTTTTCAAAATGAATTTATTTTAAAAGGATTTTTAAAATCAAATTAAGTTTTGGAATACTTGGCGTTTAAACTATTTATACACGTACATGTCTTGAAGTTTAAATGTGTATATATGTACGAAATGTAAAATAACATCCCTGAGTAAGAAAAATGTACTGGTATTGAAGTTTAATTGTGTATACCAGTATGCTGTGTGGCAGAGAATTTCTCAGGAACTTTAACAAAAAATATCAGTATTGAAGATTAGATATGTATAGTGATACATAGGCATCCAGAAAAAAATTTCAGGGAATTCAAGCCATGTGTATAAGTAGAACATGACTCACCAATAACGATATGCAAAGGCGTTGCCACAAGCGTTCTCTTTTGACCTAATTTAAGCATAGCGTACCAATACAGTACAACATTGCTCACCAATATCAGTACTCATTATTCATCATTTGTAAAACATCAAAGTCAAAAAACTGTCATTGATCATATAAGTCATTTTCGAGCTACATTTATTGATCAACTATGATAAGTCTAGTGCGAGCTTAGTATTTGTAATTCTATAAACTTTAGTCATATATTATATATTGGTGTGTTTCACCAAATAAAGCATTTCTCATTCAATTATGAGAGTATTTCTCATATTATAGTAAAAGTGCATCTTTTGTGTGTGTAGTGAGAAGAATTACATTTATGTTGTGGTTTGATTTTCATCCGTAAGGAGATTAATTAATGGAATTCTCTGGTTATCAACCTCAGGTGCAAACATATAATGAAGAATTGAATCGCGTAAACAAAATGTTTTTAGATTTGTGGTTTAATTTTTCGTACTTAAACTTTTTTTTCATTTATTCTTCCATATATTATTCAGTTTACTTGCTTGATTATAATGTAGATTAACTTAGTTTATTCTTAAGTTCTCATAATTTGCCACAAACCTTATTCACCCCCTTCTAGGTTTAATTTTTGACCAACAAGAATCTTAAACCCCGATTTCGCCATAATCTTCTCGGATGTCAAAGCTGTAATACTTTTCATGTTTGATAACAAAGCCAGCCATTGAGATATTTCTTCAAACAATGTCTATATTGTTCAGGCAGCATTAAGAAAAATGGGTGTACACCGAGGGTAAAATCTTTATATTGATCTTTGTGCATTTGTACAAATGATTGTAGATAAATTGCAATCCAGCAAAAACGAATAAATGATAAATGAGATGAAAATCTTTTTAAACATGGCACGAATGGTTTCAACGAGATGGAATATAACAGTTACCATAAACCACGTGTTGGCACCACAAGATGATATGTAATTAAGAAGTCTACCTCATATATTCTTACCTTCTTTTAAACAATTTAACACTAAAAATTCAACGCCCACAATTTAAATAAAATAAGAATACATTACATAACTATTCTTTTTTTATATTAACACGTTACCAATATTTTTAATCGCGACAAGAAATAGATTGGATAGATAATTAAATAATTATATTTTTAAAATTGTCAGCTAAAAAAATAAAAATAAATTACATTTTGAAAGGGACGTGAAGAAAAACTAAGAAAATAAAAAGTTTCGTATGATACACACTATAGAAGAAATTGAAATGCAAAATGATAAAAAAAATTACTAATTCGTCCATATATCTTTATATCTTTATGCTGCAAAAAGATAACAAAGATCAATAAATAATAAAAGTACTAAAACATTGAAACAAAAATTGAAAAATAAAATAGAGAGAGGGATAACTGTAAAATAAGAAAAATAATTCAAATAGACAAGTGAAACATTTTTTTCTTACGAAATTACAAAAAAATACTCAAAACTCAATCAATATCATCGATATAATTCATTTTACACATACTGTGTTTACAAAATTAGTTATGTGTCCAATATAAAACAAATAAATGAGTGATCATTAAGTTAACATTACAAAACAATTATATTATATTAGAGAGCACAAAGAAGTAGGATTGAGAAAAACTAATAGAGAAATTAAAAATAGGTGAGAGGATACAAACTTAGAAGAATTTGGTGATACACACATTATAAAGTAATAATGAAGAGGAAAAAAAAAGGATGAACAATTTTTATCATATGATATGAAGCTCTGTTGGTTCACATAATTTTTGGTTCAATTAATTCTGGAGCACATAGATAAAAGAAAAAATACAATGATTGAATTAATACATAATGTATTCTAATCAATTATGCCAAATCAATTATATTCGGTTATCCATGTATGATAAAACCCTTATACATATATATATATATATAATCTATATAAAACCATAATATATATACCCCATCGCCGCCACCATCTACATTCAACTTAATAATACTTGTGCCATTATGATCGTTATATCACCATTATAAGCGGCCTTACCCCATTCGTAACTCTACCCAATTAGTCAACGTAATGGAGTGTATTGTAACGACCCGGTCCCACCTCAGTACGATATTGTCCGCTTTGGGTAGCGTTCAGCCAGGCCTCAGCCCCGGAACATCTACCCTCACGGCTTTGTTTCTGGGAGTTCACGACCAGCTTCCCAGGAGGTCACCCATCTTGGGATTGCTTTGATCCAGTACTCGCTTAACTTCAAAGTTCTTATGGGATCCGAAGCCAGTGAGAGTACTCCATCACTCGCAGGGCGTCACATCCTTCCCCCAAAGAAATCGACGTCCTCGTCGACACACCGTACTCTGTGGGGTCTGCTCTGATACCATTTGTAACGACCCAAACCCACCTCAGTATGATATTGTCCGCTTTGGGTAGCGTTCAGCCAGGCCTCAGCCCCGGAACATCTACCCTCACGGCTTTATTTCTGGGAGCTCACGACCAGCTTCCTAGGGGGTCACCCATCCTGAGATTACTCTGGTCCACTACGCTCTGATACCATTTGTAACGACCCGGTCCCACCTTAGTATGATATTGTCCGCTTTGGGTAGCGTTCAGCCAGGCCTCAGCCCCGGAATATCTACCCTCACGGCTTTATTTCTGGGAGCTCACGACCAGCTTTTCAGGGGGTCACCCATCCTAAGATTATTTTGGTCCACTACTCGCTTAATTTCGGAGTTCTTATGAGATCCGAAGTCAGTGAGCCCCCAAAAGGCCTTGTACTTAATTAGCGACCAATTATTATTTATATAGGTCTCCAAAGATCCCCCATCTTCCGGCGTGAAATGCCTCCTTTGAGCTACAATTCCTCCATCTAAGGGAGTACTCCATCACTCACAAGGCGTCACACGCATTTTCTTTGATAAAGAATGGAGCATGTTCGAAATGTTAAATTTGCATTAACTATCAGAGTCCATAAAATAAGTTGATTAAAACTCAATGCCGAGAGTGGATGGTACTCGTTTGGGTTGGGTTGTCTCATATTCATAGCCGTTTGCTCCACGCTTACGGAAAACTTAGGGTGCTGAGCTTGAAAACCATTTTTACATGGTTACAAAGCTTTTTGAAAATACTTTGGTTACATATAAGGTATTTAATTAGTTAACAGAATTTTAAACTCCGAGTTTGCAATAATCTTGTCAGATATCATGGCCGTAATATTTTTTATATTTGATAACAAGGACAACTTTGGATACATTTCTTCAAACAAAGTCTATATTGTTCAGATTGCGTCCAAAATTGTGTCTATATTGTTCCAGGAATAAATGGATTGTGTCCAAAATTGGGAAAGATGGGGTACGTCAACAAGAATCTTTCTACTAATTTTTATGCATTTAAATAAATGATTAAAGATAAACTTCAATCTAGTAAAACTAAATAAATGACAAATAAAAAAAAATCTATCTAAAGATGTTGCGAACGATTCCAGCCATACACTTTCTCACAATTGCAATAAACCACATAGTGTTAGCATCAGATAATAATAATAATAATAATAATAATAATAATAATAATAATAATAATAATAAGAAGAAGAAGAAGAAGAAGAAGAAGTAATTAAGGAGCCTACCTCATATGTCCTAGCTTTTTAAAATAATTTTACATTAACAATTCAACGTCCACAATTCAAATAAAATAAGAATATACTAAACAATTATAATTTTTTGATTTTCTAAAAGTCAAATTTTATGTCAAAAATGTTAGTAATATTTTTAATGACCACCAAAAATTTATAGGGTGGATAATTAAATCATAATGTTTTTAAAACTATCAGATTAAAAAAAAAAAAATTGAAAGGGTAATTGGAGAGAAAATAATAATATCAAAAGTTTCTTGCTACAAATATTAATAAAGAAATTGAATAAAATGGTATAAAATTTAACTAATTCAACCATACATTAATGCAACAAAAAGATAAAAAAGATCAAGAAATAGTAAAAACACGAAAACATTGAAACAAATAAACATAAACTAAAAGAGAGGGATAAATGCAAAACAAGATAAATAATCCAAATAGATAAATGAAATATTTTTTTTACAAAGGTACATACAATTACTCAAAAGTCAAAACACAATCAGTATTGTTGGTCTAATTCATTTTATACATACAAGGCACATAAAAGTGTTATGTCTAATAGAAGGCAAATATATGAGTAATCATTAAGTTGAACAATTACAAAACCATTATATTAGAAAGAAAATAAAAAAAAGTGGCGTTAAATTGAAAGGTTGGATTGTGAGAAAATAATAGAGAAATTTAAAAAATGGCAAAATAGAGGATTTAGCAATAAATACATTAAAATGTAACAGTAAAGTAAAAAATTTTAGGATGAATTTTTTTTTTAGTATGATGTGGAGCTATCTTAGTTCAAAAAGTTTTAAATTTAATTAGCTATAAATCATGTAGATAAACGAAAAAAAAAACAATGATTGAATTAATGTATTACAAATCAACTATATTAAATCAATCATATCATGTAGTTTATGTATCATAAAACACCATTTCTTTCGAGAAAGAATGGACCATGTTCGAAAAACTTAATCTACATTAACCATTAGGGTCCATAACCTAAGTCAATTGAAAAATGATACATATAAATATATCATAAATGAGGATGAATCTAATGCTAAAGTAAGGTATTTGAAATTAGTCAATGCCAATGCTAAGAGGGTATAGTACTCATTTGTGTTATCTCATATTCATGCTAAATCAAGCTGTTTGAAAATAGTCGATGCCAATGCTAAGAGGGTATAGTACTCGTTTGGGTTGTCTCATACTCATAGTGGTGATTCGTTGTTGTTGAAAGAATAAGGATTTTTGCTTTAAAAATTGGTTTGGAAATAATCAGAACCATCATTTTGTTTTACTAAACAAACAAAAGGTTTGTGTAAAAGAGACATATTTATGGTCTAAATATCCTCTTATATAAAAAAAATATGCGAAATCATTTGAATTGAAAGGGTTCAGGGATTAAGTTACAAATTGGAAAGGTGTTAGGCACCCAATTCGCACGTTTGATCTCTTAAGTAAAATATGCACGTGTTTATAATTTAGATTTTGCTTGTTATTGCTATTAGTTCGTAACTTTCTGTGCTTGCTTTAGAAAAAAGGGATTTTAGGGATAAGGTAAAACTATGGATTTTCTAGTTCACCCAGGATTTTGGAAATCAGTCTATTGTAATTTGAAAAAGATGTTTGATAATAGTAGATGCAACAAAACCAGTGATTTTATAAAGCTATGGGCCTTTTGAAAACTGATTCCATGTGGAATCTTATATTCAGTGTAGTATGAGGTGAGTTGACCGATCGTACAACATAGTCTATCGATTAAACCAGTATATACGGCACTAATGCTCTTACGATTGAGTATTTATCACATATACACCACAATCTATGAATTAGATTGGATATATAGTGATTTGATTCCTTCGTATAACAATATCGCTAATCTAAAATTTTGAAAAAGAAAATAATAATACTATTTTCGGACTTTCATTACTTCATTCTTTCCATATCCCTCTCCTTTGTTCTCAGTTACTCATCAAATGGCACTCAGTTCATATCTTTAAGTTCGATCATTGACAAGGTTCAAAGAAAGGGTGGGCCATTGATAAAGAATCGATTCCAAACCACAATGCTAAAAGGGCTTGGCTGATCGAGATCCATTTTCTCTTTCGTAAGTAACTTAGTAGTAAAGAAGAGGTTTAGTGGGTTCTTTTTTGGGACGTATTCTATTTTTGACTTTTGATAACTTTGGTAACTGCTTTTAATAGGCTAAGGCTCTGGGCCACAAATATCACAAAGGTTATTTAACTTGGGTTGACTGGTTAATTTCGAACTAAAAGGCCTTGGTATTTGGCCCAATATTTGGTATCTGTTTACTACATCTACTGCTGGTGTGGCCAGTGCTGGGGGATCATTGTCCCTTTGTTTGTGTTACTTAAACTTCCACGGCCATCGTCGAGGCCCCATGTGGCTTCCGCCACGTTCTCTTTGCATTTATTTTGTCATGTTTTCTAGAAATTCCCTTATTAAGAAATTGGGAATTGAATTCTCACTTCTTTTATGTATTCTATATCAAATAAAAAAATACTTAAAAGGGATTGCCATCTTGCAAAAATCTGTTTAGAGGCAATATTTTCAACAGTTTTTTCTAAAACATTTTTTTCTGACTTGCAATCAATTCTTACTAAAAATCTTTTATTTAATAAATCACTTTGGAATTTGTTAATACATAAAACCAAAGATAAAATTTCCTTTTTAATAGTATTGTAATTAACTTGTGTATTATCCCATGCGCTAGAATGAAATTAGACTATTTGTTCAAGGGAAGTAGGAGTGACTTTTTGTTTAAGAATTCCTCTAAAACCAATATCGAAGGCATCTGTTTCAACAATCTTGAAAGCAGATGTGTTGGAGATGCCAAGACAATGCAACTTCTTAACATGCTTTTTAATATCTTATATGATGGAAGTATGAGCTTGTGTCCAATGATGAGGGTTACTTTGCAATCGTTTAAATAACGGTTTGCATTGTTTTCGCAGATCTTTACAAAAATCACTGATATAATTTAGTGACCCTAAAAACCTTTGAAGTTGTTTTTTATTGACTATCTCATCAAGGAATTTGTTTGCAAATTGGATTGCTCTATCAATAGGTTAGATTTGACTATACTGAATGTTGTGGCCTAAAAACCTAATTTTGGTTTGGAATAAACAACATTTAGTAGGGATAAAACTAATTCATTAAGGGCTCGTTCGGTTCGAGTTTTGGGAATGGAATAGGCATACTTGATTCCTGAAAAGGTTTTTTTCCTGGTATCTAGGATGTCATGCCGATGTTTGGTTCAACCGGGAATAGGAATAGAATAAAGTATCAATTACAAAAATACCATTCTTTTTATAAGATGAGAAGACATCTCCTACTAATTTTTCAAAAGAGACATTTACTATAATAAATTACAAATATTACACATGCCTGGCTAATAAATATCCTGCAAAAATTACAATTTTTGTAATTGAAAAAAAAATTACAACAGGATAAAATAAAAGAAAAAAGTTCTAAATAATTTTTTTTTTTCATTTTTGTGCAACAGCGTAACTAAAAAAAAAGTTCCAAACAATATTTTCATACACTGATGGAAAAAGAATTATTTATTCACAAGGAAGAGAGTTATTTTAGACATAACATGAAAAATTAAAAAAGATGCCGATTGGTAATGGTTTATTCCTTATGGCTTAAATGGGTGAACTTGGGGGGAAAGGTTTGTTCATATAATCATTTATTTCGAACTTAAAACTTGAATCAAACGTGGGAATTGTTTCAGAATGGAATTTAGCATGCCCGGAATGGTTTAAATATTGAACCAAATGAGTCATAAATTTGATGGTTTTGATGAATGAATTTAGATATTTCCAATGTTCTTTAATTGACTTAGAGAAGATGTGTACATCATTTATGTAAACTATGGCAAAGTGATTAAAAAGGTTAGAATATAATTCGTAATATTCTGGAATTCACTAGGAGTATTATTTAAACCGAATAGTATTACATTTTATTCTTAGTGCCAAAAGGAGTGGTAAAAGTTGTCTTATACCTATCATCTTTATGTATTTGGATATGCTAAAATCCACTTGTTAAATCAAATTTAGTAAAAATTATTGCTTGATCTAACCTATTGATTAAGTCTTTTTTATTCGGTAATGGATATTTTATCCATTCAAGTACCTTATTTAAATGTTTATAATTAACTATTAATCTTGGTGGTGTTCTTTCAATTTCAGCATTCTTGTTAACATAAAAAGCTGGGCATGACTAAGGAGATTTATTTTTTCTTATAATTCTTTTACTGATTAAGTCATTAATTTCTTGTTTAGAGTATTCCATATGTTCATGACTCATTTATAAAGGTCTTGCCATAGTAGGAATTAAGTGGCATGAAGTAAGTTAGAACAAACTTCTTTTATTAACATATTTGTAAAATCGTTAATTTTACCTTGAAGTTTAGTATCAGTTAATTGTTCTTCAACCTTTTTATATTTAACTTCATCTTTTAAAAATTTCAAATGATTACTCTTACTATGAAGTAAATTAAAAAATTTAGAAATTGACTGTTCTTTTATTATTTTTAAATCTTTTTCCTTAGGTTCAATAAGGAAACTCAATGTAACATTTTGACCTAAATGTTGAGATTTTAATCCTTTAGTTGTATTAGTAAATTAATATAATAAGTATATAAATAGGAGTTATAAAATAATTCTACATGTCATGTTTCGGATTAAGACAAAAGATGTCTTAAAGCAAACACCATCTTGGCAGATATGAACTTTGGGTAATTTATACTTAATATTCATTTGATTACTATTTGCTGAACTTAACCTTTAAGTTGTTTTTTTCATAATAGGTAGTTGGAAAAAGTCATTCTAGAATGCAATTCAAGTCTGATCTAGTATCTATTAATGCAGATAGTTCAACAACAAATCTCTTATTAATTACTAAAGTGATATTAACATACCATTTTTAGATTGTTATATCTTTTAATACATTTAATGAGTTTCTTTGCTTATTAATGATATTTTCTAGACCATTATCACTGTCTGAACATTTTATTTTAGATGTTTCACATTTCTCTTCATCGGATGAAATATTTAGTTTAAATTTTGATTTGTTATTAAGTTTAACTATTTTAGCTATTATTCTTGCTTTAACTCAAGAATTTCTTGTTTAAGTTTTGTGATTTCCTTTTAAATTATTAACTTCTTGGTTTAATTTAGGCAATGTGATTTCTTTAACTGAGTTCTTAAATCTTTCTAAAGTCTTATTTAGGCTAAATATAAGTTTTTTTTTATTCTTAATTACTTTACTTTATTTATATTTCTTTAGTTAATAAGTTTTTTAATTGCTTCATATATTAAGTTTTTAACTGTGGGTATATAATTTTACTAATTAAATCAATTAATAATATTTTTTCTTCATCAATTTTGGTAAATATTAATGTGTTAACTCTGTCCAGGGGACCAACACCCACACTTCTTTTTTGAAGATGGGTTTGCCATCATCGTTTCTTTGGACTGCATGTATGATAGAATCCCTAGCATTTTCAATCAGAAGTTTTTCCCATAAGGATCTAAGAATTCCTATGAATCCTGATGCTAATAATTCAACAATTTTAGATTGTCATAAATCGTTGAACGCATTGACATAACTATTAGTAACCATTGACATATGATTTAATTTATTAAGTAATTATTGTTCACTAAGTCCATCAATGGTTCATTCATACATTTTGTTGGATGAAACAGAAAATTGATTATTCAAATTCCTTTCTCCAAATTATAAATCTGGAGTGGTGGGTTTGTGTACAAATTTTTTATTAGACTAGTAGGGTTTGGTTTTTGAAACTTAACTTATTAAATTGATTTTCAATTTCTTGGATAGTGGAATCATTATATGTTTCACTTGGTATCAGGGGTGGTTGTTAATAAATCTAGTCATTCAAAAAAAGAAGAATTAAAAATAATGAGCAGATGGAAAAAAATTATGTTAGAAATTAAAATCAATATTAAATTATTTGATTGGTATAAAAATTATTATAATAAATGTAACATAATTACTAAAACTCAATGTATTAAAGAAGATAAGTCAAGAGTTTCATCCAGTCACCCCATTAGAAACAATAAATATAACTATAAAAAACACATCAGTAACAGCTAGCCCATTTAAAGTACGTGATGGTCACAATGATAACAAAAAGATAATTAAACAAAACAATTTTATTAACTAGTGTCTAGCAGCAATAGGCAAACATTTAGATAAAATTGAGGACAAATTAGGCAATACAGTTGAAAACCCGGTGGCAAGTTAGATAAAATTGAGGGTAAGAAATTAAAAATCAATTTAAGAAGTTAAGTTTGAAAAAACCAAACCCTACTAATCTAACAAAAAAATTGATACTCGAAACCCACCCCTCCGAATTTATAATTTGAAGAAAGGAATTTGAGTAATCAATTTTCTGTTTTATTCAACAAAATGTATAAATGAAATATTGATGAACTTAGTGAACAAAAATTACTTAATAAATTAAATCATATATTAATAATTGCTAATAGTTATGTCAATACGTTCAACGATTTAGAACAATATAAAATTGTTGAATTATTGGTATTAAGATTTATGAGAATTCTTAAATCTTAATAGAAAAAACATCTCATTAAAATTGTCAAGTATTCTATCATACAT
The DNA here is from genome assembly GCA_021464415.1 of Lonicera japonica. NCBI lineage: Eukaryota > Viridiplantae > Streptophyta > Magnoliopsida > Dipsacales > Caprifoliaceae > Lonicera > Lonicera japonica. Next base: position 8,092,279 of record CM038468.1, on the reverse strand, counting down.
GCAGTCTAAAGAGACGATGATAGCAACCCCATCTTCAATGAAGAAGTGGGTGTTGACCCTCGAAATAGAGTTAACACATTAATATTTATTAAAAGTGATTAAAAAAACATTATTAATCGATTTAATTATATTTATATAACTAATATAATAATATTAATATCAGTCCCTTTCCCTTTGTATTGTGCCTGTCATGTGCGCCTTTTATCTCTAAAATTTCATTTTCCGGTCCATTTTTCAAAGCAAGAGCTTCCCCTTGATCTCTTTTAAATTTCCAACGCCGCTATTTCCTAGGGTTTCCTTTCGCTATCAGAAGAATCGATCGATTTCAATCAGCATCACCATCGCCATCACCAATGTTTTCTCAGAGCAAATCGAACAATCATGGGGGATATGGAGACACCGAACCGACGTCGAATCTGTGGGTGGGGAACCTGGCAATGGACGTAACGGAATCCGATTTGACGATTTTGTTCGAGAGGCACGGGGCAATGGATTCCGTAACGCTGTATTCATCGCGGAGCTACGCGTTTGTGTGTTATAAGCAGATCAAGGACGCGAAATCGGCAAAGGATGCTCTGCAAGGGACGGTTCTTCGCGGACATGCGATTAAGATCGACTTTGCGAAACCGGTTCGTTCTAATTCATTGGGTTTTGGTGGCTTCTTGTTTTTGTTTTTTGTTATTATTGGATATGGATATATTATACTGCTAGTGATGATTTGTGTAATCTTTTGTGATATGAATGATTCATTGTCTTTCAAACAGATAAAATCTTGTATTTTTTTTTTCTAGGAGTGGAAATTTGTGTTTTTTGGGTAGATGTTTGGGCACTGCATGACAAGGATTAATAAGACACACACACGGCACACAATGCACGACAGAGTGACAGAAACAATTGTATTTTTTATGTCATAATAAACACGTTATAACACAAATGTTTGAAAAATCAAATCCCTAGATGCTCCTACGGTGAGGGGCTTTAGTGCCTAGAGGTCAATCGGGGATTGACACGGTTTTTGTAGTTATTAATTGTTTAAAAGCACATAATACAAATAAAATCCAACTTTACTTCTAAATGACATTGACAGCTTGTTAGTTTAGTGCCTAGAGGTCAATTGGGGATTGACACGGTTTTTGTAGTTATTAATTGTTTAAAAGCACATAATACAAATAAAATCGAACTTTACTTCTAAATGACATTGACAGCTTGTTAAAGAAATATTCCCATAATTCAAGGCGCGGCAGACCACCACCTAGCACTTAGGCAGGGATTTTTAGAACATCATATAAAACTATTAAAAACGAAAGTTTTCTCTAATTTAGATACAATACGACTCGATTAACAACACTACACAAATCCAATGCCGTATCAATTTCGGTTCAAAATTTATACACGAACATGACAAGATCGGATATTGTGTTAAAAATTCTAATTCTACACACGAGCAGGAATTTTCGGGACAATTTTGTGCCAATTTTTGTTTCTGTGTCGTTTTTTTTTTTTCCTAAAATTGCCATCCTTACCTTTTTCAATGTTTAAATTTGGTTCATCAATCAATGAGAAGATTTGGTTGGATGTCCAAACTTTTTAGTAGGCCAAATAGAGGTGACAATTTTGGAAATGACACAACCAAACAATTTGGCTCAAAATTGACATGAGACAAGAGGTTCTTGCGTTGCGACCCAAATTCTGTCATGAAATTGTTAGTCATGTTTAGTCGGTCTCATCTTACTGCAGACTTCAAAAATTGAAATTGTCTTGCCACATTAAAAAATTAGAAATTGAAATTGTCTAGATAAAAGAAAAAGTAGTTGTGTTATAGTATTTCTCATTGTAGTGGGCCGCGCTAACCAAAAACATGACCTCACTAATTGCCACTACCACTGCCACTGCCACTGCCACCCCAACCTTGGAATTAGGTTAAAGCAAATTATTTACATCATTTACAAATTTGCGTGATGATATCCGGTCAAATTCCAAATCTAAGAATCAAATATATCGAATGCTATCAATATACAAAGGAGTAATAGTTTATTCTAACTTTTATCTAACCCATCCTATCTGATTAATGAAGAAGCTATGATGGGTTTTCAAAACTGATCGTTAGTTTAAACAATTGGGATGAACTACACGAAAATGGGGACTCCACATGTGGGTTAATTGGCATGTAAATAGGAGAAACATTGAGCTTTGGACACGAAAACTGCAAAGCAAAATATATGAATAAATCTCATTTTGAAAGTTAATGCAAACAAATGAAGTAGGACGTAATCGTTGAACCCAAGTACGAGAGTGTATGAATGTGAGATAGACCTCGACTGAAACTTCTAATCATTTGTTTTAACTCATTACTATTTTTTGTTTGATAACCATGGGTATCGGGGCCCCACCCCAATCCTATGGGGCCTTGGTTGCTCGACCGGGAGACACCCCCAGTGGCCCAAGAAAGGTTTCATGCAGTGGGGAATCAAACCTAAGACCTTGCGCCTAATCACACAGTCCTAAGTTCGCCCTTACCACTGTGGCAACCCCTTGGGTTCTCTTGTTACTGTTAGTCTCATACACAGTATATGTATCTATATAAAATGGGATTATTGTATCAACATTTGAGAATCAACGACACAATACATTCCAATGTAAATATAATATAAGTAGAGAGATGCCTTTGTATACATTTTTACATTGAATGAATCTATAATTCTTGGAAGTAGATCTCTAGGTCTCTATAACATGCAGCCACTTTAAAGTAGATTATTCTATTTGCACAATTGAGTTCAGGCAAAGTACTTATCTATAAAGGCGAATAGTGTAATTGATCACGGTAGCAAGTCCCGGATTGATTTTGTGTATTAAACATGTCAGATATAATTCATTACGCCAGGTTCTCTTGTGCCAATGGAACTATTTAAATTCTCAATGACAAATTACTTATCACATCAAAATCTTTGGTTGCGTCCATTCTTATTGAAACTATGACACATGGTCATAATGTTAAAATCATTTGTGAATATGGAGTACCCAAATAAAGAAATGTAATGGTTGTGAAGAATTGGGTTCACAAAAATTAAAAATATTATGTAGAATTCTTTTCTCATTTAAAAAACAATCAAAGTGAAAAACCAGTTTTACGGAAAATCAATGAGCTAAACAATTCTTAAGACATCGTGGGAGAAAAAAGCCAGAATGACTGAACTAGTCTCAATCATTATGCTTGATATGAAAAAACAGGACATCTCAGGAGTCGAGTGAATTGAAGAGAGAGAAAGTGAAACTTTTTGGAGGAAAACAAATTGAGTTGAGATAATATCAACTATTGGTTTTCAAAAATTTGGTAGATCTCGACTATTTTCATTGATGGTTTCTGCTAGACAGTTCTAGAATTTTTTTGCCTTATATATATAGGTGGTTGAATGCCTATAACAAAAACCAAAATTTGATATTTTTTGACTAATTGCATTTAAAATAAATATGTAGTTTCGAAAAATTTCGTTTGTGTGGCACCTTAGATGTATGGGACCTGCATTTGTAACAAATATGGTTTGAATGGAACTATGGAACCGCTTCACCTCCACTTTGTGTGCGCTGTGCTGTAATACTTTATGACCAAATGCTTTTACTTTTTTTCTCTTCCCTTTTTGTTTTTGGAACGAACAAATCAAACTCTCCTACAACGTGTGTACTCCTAAAACTAATTGCATTGAATGATCATCAAAGATGCAAGTAAATTTTGAATCAAAGATGCAAAACAAGTGTTCTAAAAGGCAGCCTAGGCACTGGGTTGTTTCATGTGTTGCAAATAGTGCCTAGGCTATTAATTAGTTGCTGGACAGATTAGGTGGACGCATAATCAGGTTGGGCGGATTGACTGAGTTTTTTTCCCCACAAAAAGCCGCCTAGAAATTTTTTTTGACCTATGTGGAAAAAACATAATTCATAGAGCATTCTTCCATTCAAACCAAACCCTAGCCTGTTGCTGCAAGAAAAGGTGAAGAAAAAGGATTCACCTTGAATGGTTACAAACTCAACATTCTGCTTCATTACTCAACTTGATGTTGAACTTTCTTCCCCTTTTCTTTTCATTGTTGCTTTTCTCTTTCACCAGCTTTGCGCCATTGCTTGAAATAAATTCATAGTTTCGTATTGGTGTGGACCTTTGCTGAAACATTTTTGTAGACGATGGACCTAACAACTATGCTTCAATGTTCACCTGCTTTTGTCTCATATTAGTAATGTAAAATTTTTAAAAAATCCTTGCCTTTCGCCTAGCTGCCAAAGTCCAGCCTAAGCACTCTGGACGCTGGGTGCTCTGTGGCCATCTAGCGCCTTTTAGAACATTGTGCAAAGCTTCACTTGTAAAAGAAAAACTTAATTCCTTAGAGAGTGGGATATTTTAACTTTTTCAGGCCAGATTGCATCTTCTGCTTTGCTCGTAACTGCTTTTGAAGGTCTGTAATCTTGCAATTGTAAGTGCTGGTGGTTTCATTTGATGAATTGCTCTAACAGTGGTTTAAATGAGAACTCTTTCCCTTAATTTAGTGAGCTATCTTATTTTCTCCTGTGCTTTTATACATTGTCTCATTCTAAAACTTTGGGCATGTTTAAGAGAGCCAACTGTAACACACTATTGACTAAAATTTGAAGTTTTTTAAATTACAATATAAATCTCTATTGCATAAAGCTATGCTAGTCTGCTCTGCAAAACAAGATGTTTGTACGAATATAAACCATTTAAAGAACAAAATTAAACATAAGTGATAAGTGGCTTGATGTTTAATCATATTTTCAACCTAGGTAGCAACAAGTGTTTGAATCTTGTTGCATGCACATTTTCTTTGGAAAGACTGGAAGTGTGACACAACCTCTGTGATAAAGCTTTATCCACTATATTATAGAGCCATGAGCCATTTCGACCACATTGAAGCCCTGTCATACTTCTATTTTCCCATTTTGCCTCGAAATAATATTTCTCAAGAAAGTTTTATGCTTTCAGTAAGGAAATTATTCTTAACCGCTAAGTTAATATGTTGTTCTTTTTGCATTTTTCTCTTTAAATTACCTATATAATCTACCCCTACACGCCTCACTTTTCCACAGAAACTAGTGCGTATATATATATTAGCAGATGAAACTTAAAAGACAAAAGAAAATAAGTGCATGAAGCTGTTGTGAAACCTAAACGAAAAATTGCTTGAGTTATTGTGAGTTAAAACCATTTTTTTCACCCGAAGTACAACACTATAATCAGTTGCACAAAGGCAAAATTGTCACCAGTATTAAAATATTTTGATGTCCTATCCTTTAGTTGAATTCTAAGATTTGAGACAGAGCTGTTCAACAAACACCTTAAACAAGGACTGATCAAACTAATGGTTTGATAATAGTATAATGGAATGTCCAAGTTACTGTTCTCTCTTCATGTATTTCATTTTATGTCAGGACTTGTAGATTCCTTCAGTTCTTGTACCCTATGTTCTGTAAAGACATCAGATAAATTTCATTTAAATACTTTTGCATCACATGTTAAATTGTTTTGGCAAATCCTGACACAGAAGAATGATGGATGAATTATGTCATGTAGGAGATATGTGATAGATGGGTTCTCGAAATTTATGTCTAACTATTCTTATCATTGTTGTATAGTGGATTATGAAAATATTATAACTTTGTAGCAAGTAAGTGGTTACGAACTTGTATTTGTTTCGTTTCACAAGTAAGAACTAAACTTGTTAAGAGATTAATATCATTATTCTTGGTCTCTATCAGAGAAACAATCTTGTTATCTATCATGCTTATGTGCTTTTCATTTCACTTTATAAAACGATTTGCTGTTTGTGATATTAGTTTGGTATAGACTACCTTTCAGGCTTGTTGGATATATCCATGTAAATGGTTAGTCATGGTAATGTGTTGTGCCATATCTGATTCATGCCAATTTTTTTTTAAATTTCAGCTCTCGTACTTAATACTTTCTTTTTATCGGATAATATATATTATTGATAGAAAGGAGAGATACACTCTTCTATAAATCCCAGCCTAGGTCGCTTGGGTAGGCGGGAGGGATGGTGAGTCGGTAGGATTGATCTAGTTTTTCTCTCATTTTTGTTTTGAATTTTTTTTTGCATGTTTGAAAATGATATATGTTCTTTTCGTTTTTGTATTAAATTTGTATTTCTTAAAAAAAGAATATTTTTCCTTTAATTTTTAATTTATTATTTTGTAGGGTCTCAAATTTTTTTTTCTTATCATTTTTTTTTTTGTAGGGTCTCAAAATTTGTCATGCGATGATTTTTGGAATGTTTGTACTCCATTCTACGATTCCAAGGTCATTTGTCGAGGAATTAGGAATTTTTTTTGCTCATTTTGTTAACTATAACTCTTCCTCTCTCTGGCTTTTTTCTTTCCTTAGGTTGCTCATCCCCTTCGATGTCGGTATTAAAGCTTCAAGGAATTTGGTGTTATACCGATAATAAATACTTTTGGCACTTGCTTGTGAATCCTTACTGGTTACTTGTTCATCGTGATTGTTTCTAGTTGATAGGGAGGTCTTGTAGTTATAGGTATGACTTGAGTATCAAATTTGTGACAAGAGTATCAAATCGTTAAGCCTTATTTTCCGTATAGCTGAGCAGTGTGAAGTCGATTTCATGTTGGGGATGATTCCCAATGATCAATGAGACTGTAATAATATACAACAAATTTTTTCCACCTCTAGCACATATTTAGATTCTCTCTTTCCATCTTTTAAGTAGGGGGTTTTATCAACATCAATCCTACATTCCTACTTACCATCCCTCTGAAATCACCTAGTAGCAGTTTGGTTTGAAATTAGGCTCCATTTAATGAGGCCACTCCACTTTGTTTTGAAAAAGGTTAGGTTTATTTTTTATTGAAAAAGGTTAGTTAGGTTGTTAAAACCATTTATACCTAGCCTTAACTTATGCGCAACCCTCCTATCAAAACTATAAAAATAAAAACAAAATTTATGCATGACCTAAACGGCTATATTTTAGTCACGTTTTGGAGTATGCGGCCTCATTTAGTACCATTGTTTTCTGGGACAGCCATTACGATCCTTTCATACAAGTAGGATAAATCTTATGTATCATATCCTTCGTTTTACGTTCTATTTCCAGAAATAATCTCACCCTCCCATGGCAGTTCAATTTTCATCTAGCACCAAATGCAATTGGTTCCTTCAGGACCTCATCCAAGTCCTTATTCCTTCACAGTTGCAATTCTCTATGTTCTTTTTCATCTGACTTGTAACTTTAGATATCTTCATTATTTAGTTTTATTCTTTAATTTTGGCCGTTGTAGAGCCAGAATTGGAGTTATGGCGTTCGAAGCACCATTAGGCCTTGCTTTGAAAGCATACTGGGCACGGGTACTTCCTGGACGCTCTGGGACTCGTGCCCTGGCCTTTCTTTAATGTATTTTAATTTAAGGGTATGTTTGATTGCAAAAATGGAAAATAATTGAAAAAAAACTATTTATGACGAGTTGGAAATTGAGATGAATGATTTGATGAGATCTTGTTTCGGTTTTACATAGAATCCAATTCTTTGGACGGTGGGTAAGAAAATTATTGCATGAAAAATATGATTAACATCTCACCAAATCACTCGTCCCTTTTTTGAACTTATCATAAAAACTAATATTTTTTTCAATCATTTTCCAACTCTCCAATCAAATGGACCATAGAAATAAAGTTGCTTGCTTCATTCACATGTGACATGACTGACACTTTCGATAACTAAAAAACTTGCACGATGGAGTTATGTAAAATGTTGAGTAGTCATTATCAGATCCATAATTTAAGAACTTGAACACACATATTGTTGTGTTAGGTCAACAAACAAATGGATGTCTTATTAGGTGTTATGATTAATTAGTTGCAAACTTCATGTTACAATCTATTACAATGTTTCTCTCTTGCTTATTTGAGGGTGAGGAAATTCACCTTGGGAGGTTAGTCAAATGCTATGATAGTCCTGAATACCCCTGTGGATGACAAATAAAATAAAAATAAATTTCTGTCTTGCTTATAATAAAAAAGTATAATCTTAATACTAGTTTTTATGTGATGTTTATCCAACTACTTTAGGATTTGTCATGACAAGTCAGTGCAGCCAAATCATCCATCAAGTTTCTCTTAACTTTTTCCAACACCGTATATGTATCCAAGAGGCAACCCCAAGTCATTTCTAGTGGACTCCTCTAACTTCTCCACCTCTATGTTCAATAAGCAGTTTTTAAGAACCTTTATCAACAAACAAATAGTCTTATTAGTGTTTTTAATTAGTGTGTTACAATCTATTACAATGCTCTCTTGCTTATTTGAGGGTGAGGAAATTCCCGTATTATTCTATTTATGAATGCCATTCTTATATTTGTAACTTACAAAAACAGAAAAATCCCTACTATAAAGCTTCTCTTCCTTCTTGTGGTGATGCCAATAAAATGATGATTTGGGGGTGGGGAGGATTGATCATACTCTGCTGAAGCGGGGAATAAGATTTGTAGTTACAAAACCATTCCTATTTCACCCATAGCTGATATCTATATGATGTGTTCTTGCAATAAGTAAGATGCGCATAATGAATGCTCTAAGATCTATATCTAATATGGAGCTCACAAACATATTAAGCGTTGCTGAAGAATATGTTTGGGATGAGTGTATAAACAAATACATAAATCTACGTGAACTTGTAATCTCTAAAAGTACGATTGCTGATAATTTTGAGTTTTTGACTGAAGTTTTGTGAATAAGCTGTTTGGCCTATGATTGCACTGGTATTTAGGTAAAATATGCTTTGCAATTACTATTGCTGAGTCTTATCAATCAGTTTTTTCTCAAAGGAGATCTGGTTGACCAATAAATAATGGAAGTTTTTTCAGCAAGTAGATGATTCTGAAAAAAGTTCCTAGAGCAGGCACAAGCAATAGATTGTACAAACAAAAAGCAAGAGCTGAACATGACTCCTAAGTATGAGACATGGGTGCTCAAAAAGATTGGACCGAGATCTCTCTTGTAACTTTACAAACGCATTTTTGCCCCTTCCAATTGCCATCCTGAAAGAATTTTAGGGATTAATATTCTTGATATAATCTTATTGGAATTCCCAATTTTATTTGAAAATTAGTTTCTTCCTAGTGCATAGGATTTATGCAAGCTAGTAACACGAACTAATTTAAGCTGCTTGCTCATTGCAGTATTGGTCTATGTTGGGTCTTCAATTTTTACAGTGAGACGTGCAATTATTGTATGACTGTATATGTGACAGCATTATGACTGTTACTAGAGTGTTTATTATGAATTGCTGGACTGCTTGTCTTTCCTGTTGCAGCTGCTGTTCTTACCTAAGCAAATGTTTGCTTTATCTTTTCGTTTATTGGTTATATTGGAAATAGTGCATTCAATTAGTTTTATACTGTCATGGTTTGATTGCTTATTTTGTTGGTGGATTGTAGTATTATTTTACGAAAACCCTATGTTTCTGAAACATGACTTTGCATGGCATTAGGGCCCGCTAAACTAGTTAATTACAAACGTGGGCAAATGCAAATAGTTGTACAAATAATAGTCTTCCTTCAAATACCTACATATATATGTATATATATATAAATATGCGGGTGGTAATTTGCACCTGACAATTAGATGGCCTTTAAAAATAGGAAAAGGTGCCAATCTAAAGAAACCACTTAAGTTGGAGTAAAATCCTCCTTTGTGCTTAGTATACTGTTCTTGTCCCTTCTCTCTGCGAGTGTGTATGATTTTATGGATTCAGTCTATTTTGGGTTTCTTACTCAAATCTTGTTTTGCAGGCTAGGCCATCTAAGAGTCTTTGGGTGGGTGGGATTGGCCCATCTGTTCTCAAGGAAGAATTGGAAGCGCAATTTCTCAAATTTGGTAAAATTGAGGACTTAAAGTTTTTTAGGGATCGCAACACTGCATTTGTTGACTATTTTAGATTGGAAGATGCCTGTCAAGCATTGAAAATTATGAATGGGACACAGATAGGTGATGGCCAGATACGTGTCGATTTCCTCAGGTCACATCCTTCAAGAAGAGTGAGTTGATAATGATCATATTGTTTCCTCTTATTATGAAATTGTTCCTACAAGATTTATCTTTATTAGTTACGTAAGAATTGCTCTGTTAGGAGCTGGCTAATCAGGCAGCGCAAAGCCTTGTTAGTCCTCTCTTGGAGTTAATAGTTGCAGACATACAAAACAAAACCTTTTGATCCTTAATGTTTACCTTTTTATTGTTATTTTTGATTTTACAGCTTATAATCTTTTTATTATTACTTTTTTTAATATTTTCTATCAATTTAAAGTTGGGCCAACATAACTTCCATTTACAGGAACACGGCCGTGCTTGGGAAGGACAGTTTTCCAGTAAAAGCATGGGCCCTCTTGATTCACCATGGATGCCACAACAGGTAATTCTCATCTTTCATACGTATGTTATTGTATTTGAGTGATTGCTTTGGCCCTTTCAACTAGGCATACTTGTGCATTAGTTAGCGGCATTACAAGCTGTGCCTCTAGCTTCATTTCGCTTTAGGTGTGTGTGATTGCACGACGTTCTTGGATGTCATTGTCTAGATGCCTGTGCCCCCCCCCCCCCCCCCCCCCTCTCTTTCTTTCTCCTTGTAGTTGAAGAATTGGATATGATTCTATAGTTTGAAGGGCTTTTTTGACTTTGCCCCTGTTCCCCCCGTTTTCATTTGTTAGACTTTGCGCCCTATATGCGGGGAATCTCAAAGAATTACGCTAAAAATGGGGAGCAATGTATAATTTGTTAACATAATTTTTTGGTTTTTATGTTGTTCTTTGAGATTCGCCCTCATGTAACTGGGACAAAGTCACGATTATTAAACAAGGGGCAAGTCTAATTTCACAGATAAAATGGGGGGCAAAGTAAAAAAATGCCCTAGTTGGAACTTGCTTGCTCAAGAACCTTTGATGATAGTTCTAAATTGTCCTTGTTCTTTTACAGCATTCTAAATCTTTGGGAGGGCTAGAAGGGGATGGACAGCCAAGTAATGTTTTGTGCATATCTTACCCTCATACTGTTCATATTGATGAACAAATGCTTCATAATGCCATGATCTTATTTGGTGAGATTGAGGGTATTAGAAGTGTTCCTTTAAGGCACTGCTCATATGTTGAATTTAGGAGTGTGGAAGAAGCACGACGTGCTAAAGAGGGATTGCAGGGGAAACTTTTCAATGATCCAAGGATATTAATTACCTACTCGAATAGTGAGCTTGCACCCAGCAAAGACTACCCTGGATTTTATCCAGGAATAAATGGGCCAAGGCCTGGTATGTTTCTTAACGAAATTCCGTTCCGACCTCCACAAATGGAGCGCTTCAATCATAATCAATCAATGATACCGAACAATTTTCCTGGTCATTTACCACTTCGCGGTATTGTTGGTCCCGATATGCTGACGAGGCCTTTGGGTCCTCAAGGTAACTTCGAACCTTTACTTCCACACGCAGAATTCAATAATTTGGACAAGCTTGGTAAATTACAGAACACGAACCCCAGCTCCCCGATGGGTGGTCCAAATTTGAAAAGATCAGCTCCACCACTCCCTTCTATGAGTCCATCGATCAGACCCATGTCTGGTAATTGGGACGTGTTTAATGCAAACCAACTTCAGAGGGAATCTAAAAGATCAAGAACTGAGGATCCTCCTTTTTCTTTCAATCAAATAGATGACCGTGGACTGGGTTTGAATCAAGTACGTGGGGTTGGTCCACAAGTAGATGGAGTTGATTTACGTCCACTTGTAAATGTTCAAGCGAAGAATAACCGAATTTGTCCAGTAGACACAAGTGTCACAAGTGGAGGAGTCACTCGGGGCTCTCCTGGGCTTGATTATGTGTGGCGAGGTGTTATTGGCAAGGGTGGGACACCTGTTTGTCATGCTCGTTGTGTTCCTATTGGGGAAGGTATTGGTTCTGAGATGTAAGTATCATTCCCTCTTTTGAAATGTTTTTATGATTTTCCATAGTTTCCATAAAATATACATTCTTTTTTTTGTTTTTTTGATAGTTTTGGGTAGTGTTTGATACCATAACCTTTCCTTCGGAAGTGTTTCCTACCTCCTCTTAGTCTTAGGTACAATATCTTGTTGCCTATTTTACCCAGATTTTTTGATCTTCCTTTTTTAAAAAAACTCCTTATCCTAGAGAAAAGATTTCCATGCAGATGCTATAGTTGATATTGTTGGAATAAGCAACAAAAGTGAGGCATTCATTTGTAGTTGGTAAAAGACAAGGGGTAAGAGTCTTTTACTACCAAGAGCAATCATTGCTGCTTTATACAATTTCCAAACCTGCAAACCTCAGGAGAGAGAGATGCACATACCAATAGAAAAATGCATGTGGCAGATGATGGAGCATGTGTAACATCGCCCGCCTAGCAAATGGACGACCCAATAATACTATTTGGTAGATACGATATTTCTTGGTCCAGATACTAATTTTCTCAGTAATAGAAACTGTTTTTCTCGTGCTGATACTATATCTTCGACCGGGAGATGCCAAAAAGTATTAGAGGGACCAGACCCTTAAAAGTTTTTATCTCAGGGTCCGGATCCTAATTTTTTCATATATTTTTTTCCCTCTGCACAGCAAGGGGAAAAATGAGCATGTCAAAAACACAAAAAACTAGAAACAATGGTGGAAGGGAGGGTTTTCCAAGTAAAATTTTTCCCTGGAATTTTTCTCCTCTTTGCAAACCAATCAAAAAACCCTTGAAAGAATTTTAGCTTTTGCCTATAAGTTATGTATTATTCATCGCTGATATGTGAAGCTCATGAGAATTAAACGGGTTGGATTACTGATTGACTCAAGATTATCAAGATGCAGTGGTTCCTACATTGTTAGAAAATTTTCAGTAAAAACTTTATATAAACGATTCTTGTAGTAGGCACTGAGTAGTGGAATTGTTCTTCCGTTCTTCGTAATTTTATCTTAATATGTCATCTGTTAACAACAAATTTGTCTATGACTAAAAATGGAAAACATGGCTCGCAACTTTGGAGTTATCACCTACACTTGTTCATCTTGTGCAATAACTTACCTTCCATTTACCAGGCAGATAAGATTGTCTCGAGCAGGCAAACATTGTTTTTTTTTTTTTTGGTCCTTCAGAGGGCCCAAAAGCAAAAAACACAAAAACTACATGGAGCTACAACTCAACAAATATTGTTTTCTGTTTCCTCAACTTATGTATCTCTTAAGTTTATCCAAGCAAAGTATCAGACCTATGCTTCTTTCTTTTTTCAAAAACATTTTGGTGCAGTTAAATTTTTTGATTTTTAGCTCATATTCTTTTGCAACTTGATGAACTAATATTTTTGTTTTTTAGTAGGCATATGGTTACTTTAATTTGTGCTTTCTGTTCTAATCCTTGGGGCTTTTAACCTGCAGTCCTGATGTTGTAAATTGCTCAGCAAGAACTGGACTGGACATGTTAACAAAGCACTATGCAGATGCCGTTGGATTTGAGATTATTTTCTTCTTGCCTGATAGTGAAGAGGATTTTGCTCCATACACAGAGTTTCTTCATTATTTGGGTGCCAAAAACCGGGCTGGGGTTGCGAAATTTGATGATGGGACCACTTTATTCTTGGTGCCCCCGTCTGATTTCCTTACAAAGGTTTTAAATGTTTCTGGCCCTGAGCGCCTCTATGGTGTTGTTCTGAAGTTCCACCAACATGCCCCTAGTCGTACATCCGTCCACTCATCACCTCGGCCTCAATACATTGATAGATCACATATAACCCCTCAAGCTGAATACAATTTAAATCCCCGTGAGAGCGTTTTGCAAATCGATTCACATGAGGGTTTGAAGTCTCATGCAAAGGTTCATGGTCTGCCAAGCGGCGAATCCCTTCCTATGCATGCGGGCCTTCCAAGTAATACTGCATCGATTTCCCAAGCTGGTGTTACATTAACACCCGAACTCATTGCCACTTTGGCTTCTTTCCTACCGGCCAAAGAAAAATTGCACGTTTCAACACCTGCCGCTCCTGATAGACAACTCTCACAGGGATGGCAAAATGACCGAAATGCCCCTGAGCTGATGGGTCATCCGATGCAGCAAGTTGGTAGCCAGTTTAATCCCCAGCTTCACGCTTATCAAAATGACTATATTGCCCCTGAGCACCCCACGCAAACAGGTCATCAACTCCAACAATTAGGTAGCAAGTTTAATCCCCAACATCAAGCTTATCAAAATGACCATAATGCCCCTGTGCAAAATGGTCATCAACTCGAACAATTAGGTAGCCAGTTTAATCCCCGGACCCAGTTCGAGGCCTATCAAAACATCTCACCAACACTTACACAAGGGAATACCACCCCTGAGAAAATCCGAGATCACGCTTACAACACAGCAAAGCATGTTGCCTTCTCATCTAGACCGTCAAATAAATTTCCGAGCCCGTCTCAGAGTGGGCAATTTGGAGCTTACCCTCAGGTCAACCAGCAGTATCACCTTGAAACTAAGCAGGATAATAATAAGTCTAGCTACGGAGGAGATGCTTTTGGGTTATATAGTCCGTCAAATCCTGATACATCATCATCTAATAATCAAATTCATGGTGGTGCTAATGTTTCCCAGATGCGTAGTGTTAATAATACAGTGGATAATAATGCTGAGAAGTCCAATTTGGAGCTTCCAAATCAGGTTCAGCAGCAGCTTCAGTCTGCGTTGTATGGAGCAGGTCCAAGCACATCGCGACCTGAGGTCGATAAGAATGAGCTGTACAAGTCAACACTGCAGTTTGCGGCTAATCTCCTTCTCCAGGTACAACAGCAGCAGCAGCAGCAGCCAGCACAAGGCACTCAAGCAGGTCAAGGGTCTGGCAATCACTGATGAGATTTCTTTCATCGAGGTAATTACTCACCCTCATTAATTTTCTTTGTTTTGGTTCAAAATTTTATGATAATCATATATCTGCTAAAAGTGATTGCTCTTTAGTTGGCTTATCATAGTTAGTTCTGCACATGGTAAAGCATGCGATATCGAATGTTATATATAAGGTGCTGAGAATAATAGGCTTAGGTTATATTAAGGTGAGTTTTAGAATATACCTCAACTTCTAATACTGCAATTATGGAATCTTGAACCTTTGGCCAAGCAAAATATTATGGTGTGTGTGATTGCTTTAGGGTGTGTGTGATTGCTGTGCGTGGAGAAGAATTGAAATCCTGGAAATGGTTTTACATGTAAGAGTATTCCATTGAGAACAAACACTTAGTGGGAAGGTGTTTTTGGATTTGATGGTAATGTGAAAAATTTCAATTAAGTTGTACATGGGAGTTAGGGAAGGATTATGTTCAAGTAATCTGTACCATGGGAGTTGGTTCCTTCTGAAAATTAGGCATCACACACTGCAAAAGGTGGAAAAATATGAAGATTGAGCCATTTCCAATGATGAAAATAGCAATAGAATACCAGTATAGAATTATTTATGGACTACAAAGTTGATTATCTGGTTGGTGGATTAGAATATTGTTCCCTCGGAGTTGCAAGGTGTCCACTGAATTTCTTAAAGAAGGCCTTTTTTGATTTCTGTTGTGAGATCGTGTTGACTTTGTGCATGGTCAACTGCATGGTCTTTGAGTCTGTTCTTGGGATTAGTTCTCTCTCTCTCTCTCTCTCTCTCTCTCTCTCTCTCATTATCGCTTTCTTAATGGCAAAAAGCATGATGCAGAAAGATGTTTTGTCCTGGGAACATCCTGAAAAACTTGCTATAAATCTGCCAATTAGGGGCGAAAATATGAAAAAGTATAGTACAATAAGGAGATAACAGGCGAATATATCTGTTCTTCGGGTTTATTCGGTCTCTTTCAGTATCACTTTCTTAAGGCAAACGGTTCACAAAAATCCCCTTTTAGGATAACTTAAGTTGTTAGGTTTGATTTTTGGGTCCAGCTCCTCCAGAGTTGTGAGAATTACTCTAGAGGAGAGTTGTAAGCTGGACCGTTGGTTTGAAAATCAGATGGTTCAGATTTATCCAGTAGTCGTTGCCTCTGGCAGAGGATTCATTTAAATAGAAAATATTGTCAAAATCTGAGCCATTGTTTTTCAAATCAATGGTCTGGATTTTATCAACTCTCCTCTAGTTCCTTTGTTTTTGTTTTGCTGCTATTGACTATGTCAAAACTGTTGAAATTTTGATCCTTACTGATTCCTGCCTTTTACCATTGTATTGATTTTTTGATTAACTGTTATTAATCATGATTTACCATAGCACTCCTTGCTTGATTTTATTTTTGTTAGTCTCTCTTTCAAATGCTTTATTCTCTTTTTTCACTTTTAATTTCATTTTACCAGAAATGCATAGTTTAGTCACTCATCTCATTTAGTATGCATGTAGCTATAGCTTCTTGCTCCTTTAGCGGACCTTCCCGTTTGGTCGAATAAATTGTCTAATTTTAAAGTTAGTTCACTTTCGATTGATAAATTGTAAATTTGTGCATTTTCAAATAATTCAATTCTAATTCATGGAGTGGTTGGAAGACTTAAATAAGAAATTCCAGTGTCTAAGATAAAAACATGTTCTAAATTCCTTTGTGTTATTGAAGATTTCGTGTAGAAGCATTAAAATCAAGTGTAGACAATACATCTTCTCGAGTGAATTCCCTAGTTTTAGAATTAAGCAATTTTATGTTTTACTTGAAATGACTTGATTTTGAATTTTAAGCGTAGAACTTGAATCAACTTGAACTATCACATTTACGATTGTTCAATTGTTACAACCAAACACGAATAAAAGTAACAATCATAAATTGCCTTGAGCGTAAATTTTCTAATTCATTATCTAGTTCCATGTGAACCTTTTATAAAAGTCTCATAATTTGTAATCACAATTGTAATTTATCTTCTATAATATTTTATTTTTCCCCTAAATCTCGAAAGAGCAAGCGTGATGGTTCTGAATCATAATATAATTGGGATTTTTGTTGGAACAACTAACCTGAAGAACTAAACCAAACCAAACCGATAATCTAAGGTTGGTTCAGGTTCTTTTTGCAATGGGTCAGTTCTGGTTCCAAAGAAGTTGAAGAACCGGATTTTTTCGGTTCACTTGGGGGCGTAAGGGCGTAGCCATTGATCACAATTCAAATCCAAACCGAGAACCACGAGTAAAGCCTAATTATATACTAATGATATTAAATATAATGTATATCATAAGTATTCACGTCAATGTCAATGACAGTAGACCACTAAAGTAATTAGAAATCTATTGGACTTTTTTAAGGTTTCAAAACAATATATATTTTAATAGTAATTGCTATCTTTGTTTCGAGTTTGCGTAAAATAAACTTGTTTGATAGAGTTAATCTATAATATGATGATTTTTATCTTATTATTACAAAGGGGCGGGTTGGCGAAACTAAAACCGTTGGAATTAAACATGTTCAAACACTTTAGAGTATAATTACAATCAATCCCAAATGACATTTTTCTTTTAATCCAGCCCTTTCTTCTTGACCAACTGGAACACAAAAGTAGTTCATAGCAAATATTCTGTATTTTTTATCATTAAAGTATGCACCATGAATAAAATATTGAGAAGAGTCCTAGAAGTTTTAGTACGTGCGAAGCACAACCAATGTGTAGGCTTGTAAAATAAACTAAGCTATTTGAGCCGGATTTGTGATTATTCGATTAGAAGCTCATTTGTCAAACAAATGAATCAAACTTCGAACACGTTTTTGAGCTCGACACGTTTCAAACCAAAGCTTGAAAAACTCACTACTGGGCTAACTCGACTCGTTTACGGTCGTAGCAATATTTACCTAGTAATTTTTGTCATGGATATTGTTAAAACCTATAGTGTACGCAATAATTCAAGTCAAGGATGGCGAAGTTATAGAGGTTTTCAAAAATTTTAAAGTAGTAAAATGATGACTACATATATATATATATATATAATTACTTGATGCTTACCTAGCAAAAAATTCAAATCACAACATATAAATTACAACAATACTTCCAGACATCTTGTTTAGAATATGCTGGTTATAGAGGACATGAGAGGTAGTGGTATTAAGATAGGTTACAGAATAAGGGTATATTTGTTATCGTGTTGATCCCATTAACAACGTAACCTCTTATTTCGGATCCTATAGAATAAGGGAGATTGGAGTCAAATTTTTTTCTCTTTAGGGGGGTAAAATGCAAAAGAATGTTAGGTAAGGGAAATATACTGCAATTTACTCAATTATTTAACATTTAAAAATTACATGAACAGCCTCTTTACTTATTATAGTTTACACAAAGACCTCTAATATTGTCAAAATTTTGAAAACCCCGGGGAGGGGGGATTGAATGCGACCCCCTCACCCTATGGTGTGTATGCCCCTAGTCAAAACACAATCCAAAAACACAATCCATAAATATAATAGTATTTGATCAAATGGTAATAAAATATATTCTTCACGTTTAAGCGCATGGGTTCATATTTTGGTAGAAACACTATTTTTAAGTTAAAACGTTAATTTTTTTTTCTCCGATGTATATATATTGTCTTCCTTCTCAGTTGTAATGCCAAAAAATAATACAGTACTTTAGTGAAAAACAAAATAACCTTTGATATTATTTTTTCCAGTTTCGTTTCCAACTGATCGATTCAAATTAAGCTCAATTGAAAATTTTTGAAAGTGCGAATGATCAGACAGGCACCTAGGTTCTAGCTATGTTTTTGCCATCCTGCCATTTTAGAACCACTGGATTTGTATCGCTTGTATGAAAAAATATTACTAAAATGTAGGAAAATTAAAATCAAAAGAAATTATATGACGTGTTTCGCAATAATTCAAATATCATGATATTATATTAACAATCCTCTCAAGAATTAAATCTTAAATGCCAAAAATGACGTACCAATTTATTTATATTAAACTAGGTGAACTTAATTTACAATGATGATATTGGAAGGACCTTTTTTTTAATAGTATTTTTTTTTTTAAATTATACAATTAATCTTGCATTTTAGGAATGATTATATTAAGTAGCAAAAATAGGTTTATTTATTATATATCTACTATTATATGATGTTGGAACCCACCAGAAGACTTGTCTAATTTTTGTGATATTGGGTAAGGACGCACATAAGTGTGGTTTACTGCACATGTGCTGACTAACCAGATTTGGGCTCGGTGTAAAATATATTTTTTTTAGACAAAATACTTCTAAAAATTTATTAAGTAAAATTAATTTGAATATCCAAACCCTAAACTGACTTGGACGGAGTCTTTTAGCCGTTCAACTGCGTCCAAAATTTTCTCCCATGATGTCTTACTATGCACTATTTTCCCTTCAGTTACAACAGCAAATTTTGTTTCTCCGCTTGCCTTATTCCTTCTCTAGTTGCAAGAGGTTAACCGGACTGTTGACCATAAACATGTATTGGACTGTTGCTATCGGTCCTTTGATTTTTGGAACCGGACCGAAAATATAACTTGGACTGGACCAAACTAGACCACTTTGAACGGTTTGGTTTTAGTTAGTCCAAATGGTTTGCACTTTTTGAATGGGCCTATTTTATTTGGGCTTGTAAAAAACTTTTAAACACAAGAGCCCATTATTTAGATCATTGTCCAGCCTATTTTTCAGCTCGTTATTTCGGCTTGGGTCGGGACATCATATAACTTATTTTTTCACAAATAAAGAGTTCAAATTAACAAATAAAATGCACAGCACAGCAATATTCTATTAGAATATCTAGCTATATATACAATTAAAGAGTACTCAAACTAACAAATAAATAGCTGTTTTATGTGTTAGTTTTAGTATTGATAAAAAAAAAAGAAAGAAAGATATTTGGGTTGATTAAAAGAAAAAAGGAACTATTTTGAAGTATAGATGGCAATATCTGCCTATATTAGGACAAGGCCACTCGATTTTCTGTTCTTCGAATCACAAGGAAGAAATTCATGAACAATATTAAACATATATATGTGTGTAAATGAAAAGAGCAATATAAGTAAGGGAGAAGAGCAATATATATATATATATATATTTATACATCCGGTTTGGTTTTTATACTACTTTCGTTTCGTAGACCGAAGGCCGAATCGTTTCAATTTGGTCCACTTAGACCGGACCAGATTGGGCCGTTGTACATATAAAGACCGAAAAAAGCCTTATAATTTGGTTCGAACACAAAAAATAACAAATTACCTCTCTGAATTTTTATTTTTTTAACTAAAATGTAGAAAAATTTAAAACAAAAGAAATCAATTTAATGTGTGTTGCAATAATTCAAATATCATAATACTATATTAATAATCCTCTCATGACTTAAAATCTTAAATGCCAAAAATATCATACCAATATAATTATTTATATCAAACTTGGTGATTTTAGTTTACAATTATGATTTTGGAAGGACACTTTTTTTACAGTATTTTTTTTTAAAATTATATAACTAACCTTGCTTTTTATGAATGATTATATTAAGTAGCAAAATAGGCTCATTTATAATATATCTACTATTATATGATCTTGGAACCCACTAAAAGATGTGTCATATCTTTTATTTTTTTGATTTTGCTCTAAATTTTTAGATTTTAATGTAAGGAATGGAAATTTAACTCTTGTTGTTTGCAAGGGCATAACTCTCAATTGCTTTGTTACTCGTTATTTTGTTTTTTAAAATTATTTATATCCGAATCGGACGTTCATTGTGTGTGCATTAAAATCTAGTATTGACAAAAGTTTTAGTGGTGCGATTTGTACTCATGTATTTACGCCCGGGTATAAATGAATTTATTTAATTTGTTGATGGTTGTAGGCTTGTAGCAAGTTGTCTTTCGCTTCCTAAATAGTGTTGATACTTAAACCGTAGGTGGGTTGTTTTTAGGGGTGGGAATTAGTATGGTAAAAATTGAAATCAAAGCAAATCAATATGAAATAAATTGGTTTTGATTTCGCATATTTAAATACCGAAACCAAAAACACCAACTTTCTTTGGGTTGGTTTCGGTTTTAATGTTTCAAAAACCGAAATGCCAAAAATAACAAATCAAAAATATCAAAACTTAGAATATCGAAAATACTAAACCGAAAATATCGAAAATAAGGGTAAACAATATATTTAATTATATTAAATCAACTATATTATTTTAGGACAATTTATATATCATTATAGTGTGGAATATCGCTTTCTTTTGCTTTATGTATTATGTATATAATTTTAAAGATTATTCATATATTTTCTTTTTGGCCAAAGAGGCAATTGGCCCTAGAATTTATTAATATTAGTAAAGTAAATATAACAATTATAGTTTTTTATACTAAAGATTTTGAACACCTACGCTATCCAGTTTCATAATTCTTTTTAAAATTCTCGAGAGTTCTAAATAGTTTATAAAATCTAACGTCTTTTGAGCCGTACACCCTATAGTTGCCAACCAACCAGTTGTTGCGTTGTTTTCCCTATATGTATGTCCCAACTGCGCATCCATGTAACTTAGTAAGAACATTAGCCTTCGAACTTCATACAACACCCCCACGGCATTGTAACCTTTTTTTTGCAAAATTTGCAATAGAATTAAAGAATCCACTTTCACGTCTAAACCTCGCACGTTATCGACATAACATCTTTCCAAACCTTGTAATAAAGCTTTATCTTACGCCACTGTATTAGACTGATACCCATAGAAATTAGCTCGAGCCCACAAAACCTAGGGCTAGATTTGGTTCGGTAACAGAAGCGAACCTATGATTACCGAACCGAACCAAAATTTTTGGTAATGTCATTACACAAATCGATATTGAACTAAGAATAATACGATTATTGAATTTCGGTTACTGAAAATTTGGTATGGTTATGGTATGAATTTCAATAAAACTGAAATTGTCCTGTTTTATATAAAACTAGCCTATTTATGTGTAATGAGGAAGAACAACCTCAAACCAAAGAAGAAGAACCCATTTACATATAAAATAGAATAAATTTACGCGAACCCTCATTACAAAAATTAATATTTCAAGAAAAAAAAACTTAAAGAAAAAATGAGAAGTCTTGGGGCTTGAATTGATATAAATGCCACGAATTTGCAAATTATAATAGAGTAGCAGATAGACTAATACAAATAGTAGGTGTAACAGAAAAATGGAAGAAAATTTGTACCTTACAAGGACTTGAATTTAGATGAGAGAACTCCCCCTGAATTAAGAGATGGGACTTAAGAAAACTATTATAATTAGGGCTTGAATCATAGTGAGAGATGAAAGGCGAGTGGCGTGAGCTGTAGTTTGATTATGGAGTGAGAAAAGTTGGTGAGAGATGAGATATGAGAATAAAATAGTCAGAGAGGGTGGAGAGTTGGATAGAGAGTGGGAGGTGGAGTGAAATTGTGGAACACCTTTTGTTAAAAGATAAATAACATACATATATATATATATATAAACTAAATTTCGGTTCAATTTGGTAAAAACCGGACCTCACAGAAATGAAACTGTTACTGTACCGTAATTCAATCGGTAATCGACTTTTGGAACCCAATTTTAATCGGTTCGGTTTGGTTCAGTAATTTTTTTTAATTTTTTTTTATTTAGATTTGGTTTTTTTTGGTTTGGTTTTCAATTTTTGGGTTTAAAATGCCGGCCCTAACAAAACCTTGCCAGAGAATGATCGCAATAAGACACCCTTTTCGCTTAAACCCGGATTACCTATCGAACATCTATTTGCATTCAATTTAAACATCTTGCCATTGGAACAATGGGGCGATTAAGGCCTAAATCTTTTAATAAAAGTTCATCTTTATAACATTTTGTAGCCAATAGATCCTTCCCCTTAAATACACATTTAGTTGCACGCTTCATTTTATTAATTATCAGCCTAGAATCCATAGGACCTTTATCAAATAGACATTCATTTCTTCCTTTTCTAAAGTTCCCAACAAATATATACAAGAATGTATGAGATAATTTCTTTAAAACATGGAGAATGTACCTTCACCCGCCACCAATCGCTCGGTTTTAATTGAAAAATAGAAGCGTAACTCTGAATATGCAAAATTTGTTTAAAATGATTCCACACAATTTTAACATCATTAGTACCAAAAAATGCCTAACAGATTCCCTTCTTGGCATTGTACAACACAAACACACTTAGATGTTATATGAATTCCCACTCTTTGAACTGCATCATCTAGCAGAAGCTGACCCCTAAGAGCTCTCGAAATCATAATTGACCACTTCAATGGAGTATAACTACTCTATTGCCAACTACCAAACCTAGAATAATTTTGCTTATTTCTCACTATATTCCAAGGAGAGCTTTAATGAAAACTTCCCATTAGCGATCGTAGTCCACACACAAACATCGTTATAATCAGAAATCAAATGGCACATATCCTAAATTTTCAACAAAATGGGAGATTGCATAATACCACTAAGTTGAGCATAAAAACCTTTAAAATTTAAAGTTTATTCATGTAATGTTATATGTGTGATAATATGTTCAAATTTATCTAAAGAGACAAATGCGATATTATAAGATTATTAATAGTGGACTCAAAATCATGTTCCTCATTTCCCTCATCTTTTGACTCCCCATCCGACATGAAATCATCTTCATAAAGTTCTCTTACTTCGGTATTTCTACCACCCCTTCTAGACTCCAAAACACTATACGCCCCATTTGCTTCTCCAATTACTTCCCAAGTATGTCCCGAACCACCCGAAGTTTCTTCTTTATCCCCGTCTTCAACAATCCACCCTTGGGCTTTACTAGCATCACTTGCTAGTAATACCTCTATGTCATTCTCCTTTCCCTTTTTCTTTTTGTTGAGAAGCTTAGAGTTAAATTGAACATAAACTGGATTGTTCAATCTTGTTGAACCTAGTCTATTTCTTTTTTTGGTATGTAAATACATAAAATAAAATTGAAAAAAATTAGAAGAAAACTATTAGTATGCTACTAATTTAGTAATAAAGTTAACTAGTATAAATAAAGGAAAGAAAATTATTAATATACTATGTACGCCTTTAAAAGTACTCCAATTTCTTTCGCAATCGGATGAACTAGTAGTCAATGAGAGGATCTTTAACGCCATGGATTTCAAGTTAGGTATTCCATTCCTATAGGCAATCATTATCCAACTATTTACCAAAGAAAAATAATCAATACTCAATACCAATTAACAACTATACAATATATAATAAAAATTACTAATTAAAAAGTAACATGAATAATATATATACCCGGATCAAAATTGTCATTGTTTTTGGTATGTTCCTTTGCGGCCAATTGCCTCTTAAGAGACCCTCTTTTCTTAAATATTTTTCAATCTCGACAATGCTAACTTTACTTTTTATATTATAATTATCTCGATAAAAGTCTCAACACAAAGTAAAAAAATCCATTCATGACAACTTGGATCATTTTGTATGTTCTTATTTTTGAAAAAGTTGTACGAATTTAATAAGTAAGCCGCCAAATGCAATGGACTATTAAGCCAACCTTCAGATTTTGCATCCATAATTTCTAGGATGGGGCGGTAGTTGGCCTCCACATTATTAAATGCTTATTTAATATCTTATCTTGCTTGTTTTAACTCTTCGTATATAAATCCCATTGCCGACTTTTTATCCCCATTTGCAAGGCGAAGAACTTTGGCTAAAGGAGTAAAAATCCTCAAGCATAAAGAAATCTCATTCACCTTTGCACTTTTCGACCATTTGCGATTACAATATTTATCACTAGTAAACATTAGCTTTAACTTTTCTTTGTTTTCCATTATGTTTTGTAAAGTAAGGAAGAAGTGGCAAATTTAATAACTCTCGGCCTAACAATATACCCCCTTATCTCGTAAACTTCCTCATAAATGACAAAGTTTTGTAATGTGCATAAACAAAGATAGTTAAATTCTTTGCCTTTTCAATCACTCCTTTGAACCTCGGTTGCTTGCCAGTTCTTTCAAGCATGAGGTTCAATTTGTGAGTGGCACAAGAAGTCCAAAATATTAATGGCTTCTTTGCCTTTAGTAAGTTGGCTGCGGCTATATTGTTCGTAGAATTGTCGGTCACCACTTGAACAACATATTGTGGGCCAATTTCTTCAATGAATTTATCAACATATTCAAAAATATGCTGCCTCGTGTGTGACAACTCCGAGTCTTTCCTTGAAGAAAGAAAAATAGTGCCTTTTTTATAATTCACACATAAATTCAAAATACTCATTCTTTTTCAATCGCTCTAAGCATCAGTCATAATTGAACAACCGTTCACTTTCCACTCTTCTTTTTGTTTCTTGAGAGATTTTTTCGTTCTCTCAACCTCTTCTTTTAGTAACGGCTTTCTTAATTGGTATTGACTTGGAAGTCGGTAACCTAGCCCAAATTGACCAAACGCTTCACAAAATCTCTTAAAATTATCATTGTCAATAGCATTAAAAGCAATACCGGATTCATACACCCATTTTGTTAAATGTTGATGCACATTATGTGTCATTTCTTTGAAGAGTGTCTCACTAGTAACCGATTGCTGCATATTCTTTCCTTTGCCCATAGATGCTTTAGGATCTATAGCGGACGCAAATCTATCTATTAGCCTAAGGAAATGCAGATTTTTCCTTGACCCCGGCTTTTCTTCACTCTCAACTTCATCAAGCATATTTACCTCTTCCCTCACTTCCTCTTCATGTTTCCTCTTGTTTATCTTCTTCGTTTTTGCTTCATGTATATCTTCCAAACGCTTCTCCGTGTCCTCTTTAGTCGACTTTGAACACTTCGTTACGTTTTCGCTAATATGAGCAATATGGTATTTACTTATATATATGCCTCCTCTATTTTCTTTCCTACATAATTTACACTTAACAAAACTTTTATTGCCCGGAATTAGTTGTGTTGCATAATCCCAACCGATATTACTGGAATCAGCGGGTTTCAAACTATCAGTGGCTTCGGCCGTTGAGGAATTAAAAGCGGACGTTGTGGAATTAGAAGCAGCCGATGATGTATTCATTATATTTTCTACAATTTTACATAAATAGTCAAATACAAAGTACAAAGCTATAAGTCTAAATACAAAGTAATAATGGACACATTTTTATTTTATACTAAGACAGATTTTTAATGAACATATTTACAACCAAAGATTTAATCATAAATACAATGAATTAATGAACAAATTTAATTATAGATTTGATCACAGATACAATATTTTTTACACTTAACCAAAGATTTTTAATGAACATATTTACAAAAATACATTGAATTAATGAACAAATTCAGTCACAGATTTATAATTTTGTACAAAGAAACACAACTTGAATCACTTACACAATCACACAGAAAGGAGAGAGAGGGATGGCCCTGTTTAGCTGAGGCTTGAGTGTGAGAGAAAGATGGCCATCGCTGTCTGCGGCGTGAGAGAAGAGAGAGATGGTTGTCGTCATTGGCGGCATAAGAAAGAGAGGATAGAGATGACCGCCGTGGACTCATGGCATACTCATGAGTCGGAGAAAGAGAGGAAGAGCCATTGTTTGTGATTTGTGAGTAGGGGTGTAAATGGATCGGATACGGACCGGATACTATACTATCCATTATCTGTATTATTTTTAAATTTACTATCCAAATCTTTATTCGTATCCCTTAGGATAATATATTAAAATATTCTTATTCTTATCCCATCAGATATCTTGGATTCGAATAATATTCTTATTCATTTTTCTATATATAGCTCAATTTTAAAAATATATTTGACTACATAACCTTTCAATTAAAATGACACATTAAACAAGTTGAAACTCAAGAAGCATAACGAAAGTATTCTAAAGCATGTGTATTTTATTAATAAATGAGTTTTAAAAATGTAATTTGTTAAAAATATTCTAAAACATTGTCAATTAATACACTTATTTATAATGATATGTTAAAAAAGGGGTAAATTACAAAGAAATACAATGTACTTTACCTATTTTTCCAATTTGGGTAATGTACAATTGTTTCGACATTAGAAACATTGTACTTTATTTTTATTTTTTTCATTTTGGGTAAAAATAACCCCTAAAATTGTAAATAAAATCACCCAAAATGAAAAGATAAATAAAGTAAAATGTTTCTAGTGTCGAAAAATTTGTACATTACCAAAATTGTAAAAACAGGTAAATTACATTGTATTTTTTGGTAATTTACCCTTAAAAAAATATGTAGTGCAAACTTAATTCTGCACTCCATAAAAAAAATACAATTTTAAAATTTACTGCAAAGTTAACTTTACACTCTTTTTCGAGTTTGGTTAAATACAGGCCCTTGATTTATAAAAATATTATTCATTGGTTTGTTAACAAATAACATATGTTGTAAACAATCTTTCTCTTTCTTTTCCTTTTTTTTAGGCATTTTTTTTTGTTTTAGTTAATTTTTTTTTTTGGTAAATTGAGTTAGCTTGTGCACACTAGATTAAATTTTGACTTATTTTTTTTTAAATAGGGAGATAAATATATAATAAATTATAGCAGATAGCTAGATACGGATATCCGTAAATATGGATAATCTAACTTGGATACGAATTATCTTGGTCAAATACTATCACTATTCATATCCATATCCATTTTCTCGGATATTTATAAACATTAACCTAATCCTCTTTTTCAAATATCTGTTTGGATAAATATTTACAAAATACGGATTCGAATTTGAAACGGATTCAAAATTTTGATTATCCATTGGCACCCCTATTTATGAGTTAGGGTATTTTTTGTTATGTAATATGTACAAAGTGAAAAGAAAAAAGAAAAAAAACCCTCCAAAACGACATCATTTTAGGAAGTTTTGTTTTGTTTTGTTTTTTAATGGTCAATAGCACTTTGATTTTCTCCAATTTTGTTGATTTTTTTGATTTTTGTCGAATTTTTTGATTTTTTTTGATTTTTGCCTGATTTTTGAGACACCCGATTTTCTACAATCGATTCACAAAAATCCGATCGGCTTACTCCCGATTTCCATATCGGCCAAAAATCTTGATTTTTAGGACACTGGTTGAGTATAATTATCACCATGAACTAAAAAAAATGAAAGATGGAGAAAGATCAAAGAAAGAGAATCAAAGAAAGTGTTTGTGTTGAAAACTTGTGAATATAGAGGTATGCATGAAATACTATGTGACAAAAAATTCATAAAAAAATAAAAAATTCATTCAATGAATTAGCGAAAGACCCCATTGAAAATAAAATAATTTAGTAATAAATTTTCGTACATTAGAAGTGGTTGCTTGTTCTTAAATTTGTCAAGATTAAAAAATCTAAGGCGTATAATTATACACATTCTAATTAATAATTAGACTTAATTATTAATTAGTGATTGAACTCAAGTATTTAAAAGGGAAAGCATACTACTTCTTATTTAACATAGGCTTAAAGTTTAATCGTCCACAACAAAAAACTAAATTATAATTTCTAGTCTCAAGTGTTGAACTCAGGACTAGTGTGTAAAACACTTGATCTTAAAAAGCCAATTGCTGGGCTAAAAAACACTTAGTAGTGCTATGACTCTCCGCCTCGTTATTTTAACTAAGTAACATACATATAAATGGACCTAGAAAAATCAGGGGTCTTGGTATAGCAGGGGGCCCTAGGTGACGGCCTGAGTTGTCTATACTCAGGGCCAGCTCTGATTATCAATTGTTTTTAAAATTACAATACTACAAAAAGAAACTTTATTTATGAAAAAGAAAATAAATCCATATGTGACTGATTATTGATTTTTAAAATTATAATACTACAAAACGTTGTACTTTTATTTAAGAAAAAAGTATCAAGATTTCATTAATTGAACATTTTTTTTTTGAACAACTTGCATCCGAAGGAATTCTAACACATAATCTCCTGTTATATAGATCAATCTCTCACAAAGACCTAGTGAATCATTAGGCCACCCCATATGATTATTAATTGAACATTTTCTTAATTCAAACATTGAAAAATATAATACTCGCAATTAAATGGAATGAAAACTCCCATCATTCCTAGCAGATTGTCATCCTTGGCCTAAGCCGTCACCCAACACCTACCGTAAGCAACTATTTTTTTTTTTACTTTTTAAATAAAATAAAAGCAAAATCATAATTTTAAAAATAAAAGCAACATGGGCAATTGTTATTGTCAGACTAGAAATTGTTAAAATAAAGTTAAATTTCTTCTTTAACTCTACAAATAAAATTAAGGAAGAAAGAACATGTGTGATTGTTATTGTTAGAACATAAATTGTTAAAACTAGAAACACCATATTATATTTAAAGCATAATGTACAAATATATCATGCACACTTTATTCTAGCAATAGCAATTACCTAACATTTACAAATCTCGAATGCATGTAATTTTTCTGCTATCTAATATATGTAATTTTTAATGTGTAGGTGCAGTTGGGCATTGCTTTACGCAACTAAGAGAAAGGTCACTTTTTTCTTCTTTCTTTTCCTCATCTTGTAGTCTTGCTTCCATCTAGGTTGGTTGGTTTATTTATTTTTATTTAACTATGTTTGACTAAATGGTTAATAATCTTTTTTCCATTTAGTTATATGGGACTGTTTCCAACTATGAGTAGCAATGTTTTCTACACTGTCCATGATAAATTTTATATTTCAAAATTGATTTATTTAGGTTACGTAGAATGAGATGGCAAATATTAGGGTTAATATATAAAATTAATTTATTTGCCCCTATATTAAAATTAGCAAGTAATGCCATCAACTATTTAATTTGTTACAATTGACTCATTTTGGTTGACGCAGTTAAATTTTTAAACATTTTTGGCCCAAATATAATTTTGGATAAATAAAGGTAAAAAATATAATTTTTAATCTCTTGCGACCATTTCTAGTTACCATTTCCGACCGTCACCATCTCTACCCATTTCTCTCTCATCTCTACCAACATAAAACCCCCTTGTCTTCTCTCTTCAACACCGTCTCCCCATTTATTTCACCATCATTGCATTTTACACACCATCATCATCATCATCTCTCTCTCTCTATATATATATATGTATATATATTTAATATCTTCTCTATTTTTTAAAATCTAGGGGTCGAATGGGATTATGATTTGGATTTGAATGTGATTACAACTTGGGTTTGAAAACATTTATGATTTGGCTTTGAAAGTGTTTGAAATCTTTAATAATGAATGTGATTGGAATTTGAAATCTTGTGGTGTTGCTAATGCTTGTTGCTGCAAGCAACAACGGAGTTGATAGAGAGAAATAACCGAATTAGATGGATTCATTTGGGTTAGTTTTTGTGGTTGCTCTGTTTTCAGAGAATGGTGCTTTTTGGATTTAGAGAGTATGAGAAATGGATAGCCAATAAAATAGGAAGAAGATATATAGGGTACGTTTGACATGTCAGATAAGAAAACCAGATATAATTATTTAATCCTATTCAAACTGGATAAAATAATACCACCTCTTAGGTAGGATTGTTTAATCCCTCTTTCGATAGGATAAGAGGCTTTAGTATGATAAACAATTCACCCTCTAATTCAATCCCGATCAACACCAAATACAGAATAGCATAATTTTATCATATCCTATTTTCTTATCTTACTAGTCAAACATAGCCATAGAGAAAAGTTGCAGCAAGAATTATATGTATATATATATTATAAATTTTAATTGTGTGTTGCTCTGTTTTGGAGACGGGTGTTTTTGGCTTAGAAAGGGAAAGTGAAATAGGTAGGCAAGAAAACAGGAAGATATATAGAAATGGTGGAGATTGTGGTGGCGGAGGTGGGCAGAGATGGTAGTAGTAAAAAATGATGACCGAAGATGGTAACCGGAAATGGTGACAACAGATTAAAAATTACAGTATTCCGTTAATTTTTCTAAAATTATATTTGGTCCAAAACTATTTAAAATTTTAACATAGTCAACCAAAATGGGTTAATTGTAACAAATTGAATAGTTGATAGCAGTAATTGCTAATTTTAGCAGTTTATATCGCAAAGTGCTACTACCCCAATAATTAAAAGGGGCAAAATGCAATTAACTCAAAAGAATAGAAAAAAAACAATAGATTTATGTGAGACGTTGAAAAATAAGTTGAGCGATATAGTAAGATATTTTATCACCTTTTGACCTTTTTCATTGAAATATTTCTTTTGGATGGTGAAGAAAAAAAAATCTCCACAACAAATAAAGAAGATAGAGGAGGTCTAATATAAATGGATGAAATCAAGATTTAATCTTGAAGGGGCCAAAATTTTACTTCATTTTTTTCTTATCGGAGGCATGGGATTTTTAAGAGTGCATTTATCTAGATATGAAAACAATCTAAATTTTTGTCAAAACATGTTTACTAAGAGGATGTATATGTTTTTTCATCATTTATAGTTAACTAGATTTTGTGTATATGTGTTAGCACGTGATTTTAGTGCTTTACAAAAGTCATTAAACCTATTAACAAATTCATACTTACTAACAATTGAATAATTAGTATGAAGTGTGAAATAAAAATATAATAAATAAACAAAAATATAATATCAAGTGTAAAATTCAATTAATAATTATAAGGAATCATATAATCGGTATACTATAGAAAAATGGTGTAGATATATTATAAAAATTTGTTGCACTAAATCCTTTTGGTATGTAGATGGTCAAGCAAACTCTGGATCAAAGACATATATAAAAGAGTGATATATTTTTACTCATAATTATAAATTAACATAATTATAAATAAACAAATAATTTTTAGAATATATAAATTAATATAAATTTATAATGTTAAAAGCAATCAAGTAAAGTAGAGTTTTACTTCAAAAAAAGTAGAGTAGAGTTTATCATATATACCTTTGTGATGAACTTTGGAACGGAATTCTAATTCACAAAAAGCATTACAATTTTAATACGATCTATTATGTAGTTTTCTTTTCGGGAATTTAGTTATAATGTTATATAAAATTCTCTACAAAACATCTAATTCAAAACAAACTTTAACTTGTTTAATTATTTTAACCAAATAAAGTATAGTTTAAATATATTTAAAATACTAATACTAATATACTAACTTGTTTAATTATTTAACGAAATAAAGGGGAGTTTAAATTTATTTGGAATACTAGTATAAAACTATAAGAAGTTATATTGTGTTTTTTTTTTCTTTTAAATCTTGTGTGTAAAATCAAAAGGTATATTTGTCTCTACAAAAAAGGGGAAAAATACTTAAGTTATTTGTATTTTTATATATAGTGTAGATAGATATAGATTTAATGAAAGATATAACTCTTTTTTTTTTTTTTCAAGTAAGAGTCCAACGTTCCTTTTCAAAACATAAACAATGTATTGGATCTCACGATAATAAATAAATTATGTTTTGATCATTTATTTGGATGAAATTAGTTTATCCTTCAAAAAAGGTACAAAAATCAAATATGGATTCTTAATTTTGGATAGCAAAGTATAGCATAGGGAATGTAAACGCTCAAATAAGCGCATCATATACACAAGGATATTAAGGGGTCATCGCTGAAAGCTCTAGTACAAGTACTAGCATTGACCCTCACATCCCACTTGAGGGGTTTGGGTCCAAGTCTTGTCTTCCTTGTTACAATTACAAATCGTTTGGTTCGAATTTTTGCTCGTTTGTAGAATCTAAAATAATAATGTTATATAGGAAGTTCAAACTTTATCAACTTATAATTCAATCTCATTACATAAATTACTAGTGTGAATTATATTTATTAATTTAAACTTTCAGGAATCAACCAAATTGAACCAAAAAGCCACAATGTTACAATTACAAGCGAAGAAGTGGAGGGGGATGAGACCCAAACCCTTTATTTTCAAGAAAACATTAGAGGGGCCAACAATTTATTATTTTACTAAAAGCTATTTAAAATTTAATATATATATCGAAGATCTTCAAAATGGTGGAGGGCGAACAATTGACATCCTATCTCTTAGAGAAAGGATTCACGAGAGAAAATGTGGATAAGGCTTTGTTTGTTTGTTATAAAAATCAAAGAATTTTTATTGCACTTATCTAGCATGCAATGAAACAAATAAAACAGGTAACACAAGAATTAACGAGGTATCCTTACTTACGTAGGACTAATCCTTAAAGATATTACAATATTAATGACAAGAGTTTACAGACACAATAATCACAATTACATTCTTACAAACTTCAGTCGCATAAGAAGAGTTGCAGTCTCCACCTCAAGTGATTACAGATTGCTTCAAATCACTCGAACTCAAACACAATGCATCACGTGTCTCGGACTCTCTCCAAATTCTCAAATTCACAAAGGTTTGGGATTTGTTTGTTTCTTTTATAAAGAATTCACAAATTTGGCATGAATTATTAAACCCCAAGTGGTAGTTTTCATATCGAAAATCTTATTAATGCAAAGAGCATAGCTTGGTTTAAATAGAAAAGATTTCATCTAAAAAGGCTATGCAACTTGATTAAATTTTTTCTCCAAATGAGTTGTCAACAATGAATTTTATTTCCTTGGAAAAAAAGGTATTCAAAGTTGAACAAAAACAAATGTTGAAAATGTACTCAGCAGGATTTTTTGAAGTGTGGACCGGTCTAGCATTTTTGCATATCAATCCACAACTTAAAAAGTGCAGCAGGGATGTTCTGCGGACCGGTATCAGAGAATGTCATACCAGTCTATAGCTAAAAAATTGCTAGAGATTAGATATGCGGACCGGTTTCATAAAATGCCATACCGGTCCGCATTAAAAAATCTGTTGCTGTTTGAATTTTTCAACTTCAAGATTTTCAAAGACTTTTTACCAAAACTTAGTAAATAATTTTTTGTCGAATTTCAACAAAAATAATTGGTAGAAACCAATATTTTATTATTATTTTCACCAAATCATTTTTGTTAAAGAAACCAGTATTTAATATAACTAGGTATTTTTACTTTCTGCTATATTTTTTCGGTGTTTGTGTAGTGTTTGGTGTGATGTTTTGCCTATGGACATCTCACAAACACTACTCGGTCAACCATGGGTTAAATGTTGTGAAAATTTTTAATATACTCACAAGCACACGAATCAATTTATAATATAGCGTAAAAGTGAGGTCGATCCCACAGAGATTCACACAATATGTTTAAATTTTGTCTTGTTAATTTTTCACTAATCCCTAATCTAGCCAAGAATAATTGGTGCAAATAAAATAAAATAAAATAAGGCAATATAAAATAAAGCACACACTAAAATAATATTAAAATAACTAACATAATAAAAATAATAAGTGAATGATTTAGGGTTTTGAAATCCGCTACTATCGTCAATTATTATATTCACTTATGTTTTATCAAATTCCCAATTTAATTCAATTAGTTTATAAAATTGGTTCTTTTTTTTGTCAAACTTATGTATAGAGATTGAAACACTAGTTGAATCTATCCAAAACACACTCTATATCTGCTCTCAATAAATCATAAGGTAAATCCAACAAAACACAACGAGAATCCAACTATAATAAATCAATTAAATCTATAAAGTATTAGGGGATTTGAACCACATAAGCATACACAATAATTTAGGTATGTAATTTCATCCTAACCCTAAAAGGAATTTAGCCGTGCATGTTTATAATAAAACACATAATTGTATAAAAATAAATATTTATTTAGATCCGCAAATTAATTTAAAAACACGCTAAATTTTAAATTAAATTGAACCAAAAAGCTTGCTCCAAATAAATAAAGTAATCTTAAAAGTAATCAACTAACATGCAACTAATAAAATAAAATAATAAAAAAAAACACTAAGAAAAATCCTGTAGTACTCTTGGCGCAAGGAAAGAAAAGAAAAAAAAGGCTTTTTTTTGGCAATCTCTCTCTCCTCCTTTACCCCACAACTTGCCCATAAATATATATATATTTGTGTATATTAACTTTCCAGGCTTTTTCTTGTATTACCACTCAAATTATAATGATCCAATATTTTGGTTGATGAGGGAGACTCCAAGTATATTATAGAAACTTGTATGGATTTAAGCTTGAGACCTTGTAGCCATGCACTTAAACCATTATACATTCTTAGTTGAGCTGGACCTTCTTTGTGATTTAATTCTACTCAAATTTCTTTTATTATTTTAGTCTTCAATTTCTCTTTCCTTCACAATTCTCCTTATTTAGTATGATTCTTTCTTTTCTTCCGAGGTACCTATATATAACATAATAAATTAAAGTATAAATAAATAAAATTACTAAAATAATAGCTCTCCAAAGCATAAATTAGTAATATAAATTATACTAATTTCTTGGCATATCAAGTTCCCCCAAACTTAAACTTTGCTAGTCCTTAAGTAAAGCAAAAAAAACTCAAACTATATTATTCTCTGAAGTCCAAGATTTCCAATATAATTCCAATACAATGGTTTTTTTTCCTTTACAATTTTGATTCTCTTTCTTCACCAATGCAACTAACTCAACAAAGACATCTAAATACCCACATGCTAGAACAATGTGACACATATGCAACATTAAAGTTCTCAAACTAACAAGATTAATAAAATATTTCATTCTCACCAATCTTCATCATGCGTGTGTGAATTGACAACAACATAACTTCATTGATATCAAAGTAAGCAAACTTTTAAATTCCATCCAAACTATGCTTTGACTCAACTCCTCATACAGCATGCATCAACAAATGAAACTCTCGAGAATAAGGTGTAGTAATGCACTCATTCCATGCGGCCTATAAAGAGTAAATGTACGCAAATTCAAAAGCCTCTCGCATGTATATATGAAAAACGCTATAAAGGAAAGAACATTAGCAGTTTCATGAACGGATATATCCCACTAGAAAAGCGAAATGCATAAATGGATCCCTTTTTAACACTCTCACCTCCAAACCATATTTCAAAAGATCATTAGGACTTTTTTTCGGGTTCAAACATAAGGCTTAGTGTAAGGGCTAATAAAATGAAGGGGTAAATTAGGGGATTCAAAGATCTAAGAAATATATTGAGATATAAAATTAACACTTCGGGCTAAATTTGACTTCATATGAGCTTTTCTTTTGCTTTTTTTTTTCACATCTCCTTTTTTAAACAATTATTTTTCTTTTGTATTTGGAGGAGAGATGTCTTCTTACTTTGTTACTTTTTCCATGAAGAAAGAAGTACTCTCATATTGGATATTTAGATAAGTACTGCGATTTATAGATTAAACCGGGTATAAACGTGTATTGATTCCTTCGTGGACTGAGACAGGTAAAACCGATATTTTGTGAAATTAAATGATAAAAATATATTTAAAAGTGGTTGTAGTTCGTTCCACGCCTTTAGTTTCGAAAACGGGGTTTAAATATGAAATATGGACTGATTTAGAGAAAAACAACAATTTTTACATGCGATTGATCGATTATAATTGATAAAATAAAGACAGATAAAAAATTAAAGCCGGGTTGAGATAAAAAAACCCTGAGAACCTTGAAAATAGTATAATACTATTTTAGAGCACTGCTCCCAAAGTCCCAGAGTTGACTGATATTTCAAATGAGGTATGTGCAGGTGTATTTATATATGTGTATAATTAATGGGCTAGGCCTAAAATTGTTTGTCCGCAGACAAACATTTTATCTGCAGACAAACCCTATTTTGTGGAGAAATAATCTAGGGATGTTCGTTTGCGGATAAACCTTGTCTAACGTATGACAGTTTTTGCAATTTCGGCCAAACAAAATATCGGTTTGATCTGATTTATTAGCAAGTTGTTACCCATGATAAAATCTACCTACTGACCAAATTTCAGAATTTTTGGACATTGGGAAGGCCCCGTTTGACTTTTCGAGCTGAATTCTCAGCCATTGGATTGAGCTGATTTTGGAATATGTTACTCCCAATATTGTATTTCCTAGGTTTCCACAAAATTTCAGGATGATTAGAGGTCAGGATGTATCAATACGCAAAAATAGGCGAAAATTGGTTCAGAAAATGTTTGTCCATAGTGTATTTTACAAAGGATCGATGCACCACGATGGTGACACAACAAAATACAATCTCTTTTTTTAGAATAAATCATAAGTGTTAACTATATTCCAAGCAGCAACCATGCAAAAAAATTCAATTTAGGAGGGATTCCAACTTTCCAAATCACCTATGTGGCACAAAAGTAGTGACAATAGGGGTGTTTATTAGCACATCAAAGAAAGATTTACAAGAGAAGAATCTCGATTTATCCCCAACCTAAATTCTCTTATCCGGTTCATTCCAAATAAGAGGAGTATCACTCACTAAGGTCAAACAAAGTTAAGTTTTTCCCAACTCCTTTTCAGTTTTCCCTCTTACTGCAATGAACATATATGTTTTTCTCCAATCAAAATTTTCAACATGTTGCCAACGAAATAAATTTGCACCCTCTCCTTCCAACCTTTTTGTCATCAGTCCCTTTTTTGGCAAAAAGAGAGGCGAGTTAATTTCAAGGTAAGTTTTTTTCTAAAGAGGATAATAGGACTCGATGAGTCAGCAAGTGACGTAGAATAATATAATAGAATAATCAAAGAAGATAAAAAGGATAGAAGGAGATGCCCACAGGCGATGGATCACAAGCTCTCACACATGCTTAATCATTTCATATCTAACTCTGAATAACAATGAAGAATACAATCCTATTTATATAACCTACCAAGGAGGTTAGTGATTTTATTAAAAAAAAAAAAACTACAAAGGAAACCTCAAGAAAACCCTAATCTAGTAATAAACACCAAAATTTAAGAATGCTCCCAAACAATAACCCTCCTTGTACTTTTCAACTCACCATGGTGCTTGAGCATTACATATTTCCCTCTTTCGATTCATCTTCATCAGAGGAATTGGAAGACAGTTTGAACCTATTTGATGAATCCTTGAACTCTATCCCATCGCCAAAATATCAACTGAACACTCAGTTGAGTAAGAAGAACCAGGAGAAGATGAGGAAGAGAGGGAGAAGAGGAAGAGGCACAATGAGAAAATTCATGTGAAGAACAAAGGTGAGGAGGAAGGCTTTGTTACGCAATGACCCTGCCTACAACAGTGCAAAGGAGTAGAGTGAGGAGGACCCTCTCTCTTCTTCTGCAAGCTCGGGCTCCGGGTTGGCGTTTTCTTCATCCAACCATTTGTCAATCTCTGCTCCTAATTTTATCTACATCGAAACAAACATTACCTCATAGTTAGAGAGTAATTGCTACTAATTTAAATTGAACTGAATAATAATCTATACTATATATAAAAGTATGAATAACTTAAGTGTTTTTCCCTTTTTTGTGAAGACTAATATGCCCCTTGATTTTATACAAATGATTTTAAGATTTACATTAAATGAAATAGTATAACTCTATATATTTTTATATTAGTATTAGTATTCCAAATAAATTCAAACTTTATTCTATTTTGCTAAAATAATTAAACCAAAATTTTAAACTAGAATATTTACATTAAATAAAATAGTATAAGACTATAAGTGTATAACTTAATATATTTTTATATTAGTATTTTTTTTAGAAAATATTTTTATATTAGTATTAGTATTCCAGATAAATTTAAACTCTACTTTAATTGGCTAAATAATTAAACAAGTTAGAATTTATGTTAAATTATGTGTTATGCGTAAGATTTCTATATAACTTCATAACAAACTTTTCAAAAAAAAAGTTATTTAATAGATCGTATCAAAATTATAATGCTTTTAGGTTGGTAAAAAAAATCAAATGAATTTAACAGTTGATACTATGTTTTGTTTATTTTTTATTATTTTTATTTCATATGAATTATTTAATTATTTTTTTTATTTGATTTTTATTTCACACTAATTATTCAATTCTTAGTTATATATATTTATTAATGAATTTAATGACATTTTTCAAGCACACTAAAACCACGTGCAACGCACGTGAACAAAAACTAGTTACATACAAAAGTTTGATTGCATGTAATTTATTTTATACCATTAATCTATTTTTTCCCTCCAACAATAAAAAACAATATTCAATTTTCTTTTAATTTTTAAAATGAAGGTATGATTGGGTCATAGGTGAATTTGACACACCCATCTAACTTGAAATATAGTCAAAAGTGGAAACATGTTGATGGATCAATTTTATAGTTTTTGACAGTCTCAATTTCACAGAAGGGTTAGAAGGAGAAAGTGAGTTTATAGAGAGAAAAAGTGAGTACAGCATTACTTGATAATTTGGAGGGTCTAAAGTAGTCGAGTATTTAGACATAAAATATCCTTTGATTTATCTGCTTTGTGAGTTTCTGATCCAATTGTTCTTTGACAAACATATACAATTTTCCTCTATAGTTTTCCTTTTTTTTTTTTTCACACACAATTTTGCAGTCACAATAAATCTTATTTTATAGGTATAAACGAGTAGATTTTAAATATATATATATTTTTTATTAAATTTCGTCTTTTGGATGCAAAGCTTTAATATTTTAAAGTTTTTTTAAAAGCTCATGACAAAAAATTAAATGAAAGTTGATGTGAGATTTCAAATTTTAATCCTATGGCCCAAATGCATTTAAACCAATTTGGTGGATTCTTGACCATTAGATTGGATGACACTTACAAGTGTGAAGGGTTGAAAATATATAGATTATTATAAGTAAGATACAAATGCATGTATAATGTCATCGTATTCCGCATCATTCTCCCCGACATTTGAAAAAACTCAACCTTGAGTTCTATAGTGGCGAAGAATCAGAACCTGCATCCATTGAAGTCCGGATCCCCCAAGTGAAGTATTGATTAGTTGGAAGGCGCGGAAATAATAATGAATACCCCAAAAGACCAATTGCACTGTCATATTTGTGAGGAATAAAGATTGTTATAAGTAAAATACAAATGCATGTATAATGTCATCGTATTCCGCATCATTCTCCCCGACATTTGAAAAAACTCGACCTTGAGTTCTGTAGTGGCAAAGAATCAGAACCCGCATCCATTGAAGTCCGGATTCCCCAAGTGAAGTATTGATTAGTTGGAAGGCGCGGAAATAATAATGAACGCCCCAAAAGACCAATTGCACTGTCATATTTGTGAGGAATGAAGCCAATATGTGGTCGCTTGAAAGGGGGCTCATCATCTTGCTTGTATCAGCTTTAAGTGTAAGTGAATCATGAATCATCAATTGAATTGGGAACAAAATCTTGACCAATTGAAGGAGGATCTTGATCTTCTGGTCTTAGTTATGCTCATCCTCCTTGTCCCGTTACCCTCTTCTTTTTCACATCTATCACATATATATATAACATCATCTGAAACTCTTGAAGTGCTCCCATCCAATGGTGATATGCAACTGTACAGTAAGTAGTGCATGGTTCAAAGGTCTTGAACTGCATTGCCTAGAACCGGGACAACATAAAAAGTGTGTACATATATATATATATATATATTTATGCCGGGAATTTTATTTTCTTTCATGTTCATCATTAGTTGATCTGAATTCACAGTTCTGTTATGCTCTTAGATTTATTGTAAATATGGATGGATTGTGGATTCATTGTATGTACATAGACGCTGGTTGTGGTATATGCGCGCTATCTTTGGATTGTAAACTGCAGTTCTTTGACTTTGCCGTTACGTGCTTGTCATGTGGGATGAATCATATGGTGCCAATGCCCGTTCCATTGTTTTTTCTCCTTCAGACATCTTTATAATATTTTGGTAGGCATGATAGCATTGAGTTGTATCTATTTATGTGGGTGTCTGTATATATATACTGACAAATGGTCGATACTCAATAATGGGTTATTTAACAATTACTTATATGTTTGGGTAAAGAAAGTTCTAGTGGAAGAGAGTAAAGGAGGAGGGTTATTATTTTTTTCATTCGTTTGGAACAGAAAGTTATTCTTTCCTCGTTTGTGAATTGGAGAGTTTTAGTTATAAATTGACTTCGTCTTTCGTCATGTTATTTCTTTTCTCTAATCGTAAGCTCCCAAAAACTGCTTAAATAATTTTTAGTAATTGACTAATGAATGTTTAGTCAACTACTGCTTCAGCAACAATCATAGATTTGTGCTAATAAATAAACTTATCGCAGTTTTCACTGTGACTAATCTAAAGTCTTGTAAGATTGCGATTATTACTAGGGTCTTGTGTTTAGTTCGAATATTGTGAAGGAATAAAATCGTGATGTCAGTAGTTTTTTCGCAAGTTATAGACTTGTCACTAATAGTGGAGCTATAAGTTCATTGAACCTAATTGTAGCTAATGAAAGCTTGCGTATTGTCATAGTTAGAAACTGTTAAACTTGTATAATCTTAATAAGTGTTTGATACTTTTAACTAGGTTAAAGTCTAAAACCTCGTATCATAATTGTTTTAAGCAAGACAAACTCACATTTGACATTTATCATTGCAGTTTACTGTTACAATGTTGAAGCAAGACAACCTCATACATAATTGTTTAAATCTTTGCTCGTTTTTAGATCCCACCAAATCAAATTCTTGAGATGTCCTGAGTATGTAAGTCAGGATAGGGAGTTAAGAGAAATGGGTATTAGTGATTAATTTGGAATTAGGGCAAATGATTGCAATTGCTTCAATTTTCCCCAATTTTAGAGTTAATTTAGGTGTCATTTTATGCTTTCCTTTATGTCGTTTTTTGTGTGAACAAGTTGTTAGAGGAGCTTGCATCTGATTGGCTGTCTATTAGGACCGTTATTAGATTATTCTCTCTCGCGTCCTTATATTTGGATGTAATGGTTATATTTCATTATTAATGAGAATATTTCTAGATTTATCTTCTCTCTCTAAATTATGTTCTTTTTTTCCTCCATACTCTTCTTTACTATCATTCTCTCTTTTCAAACCCTAATTTCCAATTTACATTTAGCTACATATTAAGTAAGGGTTGGCCTAGTCCGTTCCTTATAAGTGGTATCAAAGGTACTCCAACCTAGCTGGGTATTCCATGGCTGGTCGTGCAACCGTAAATCAATTAAAAGAGCAGATGGAGGTCAATTAAGCTAAAAACAAAGATGTGCAAAATCGAGTCGATGAGAGGATAGACTAGATGTAATCTTCTATCGCCTTTGTCACTGCTAAACTAGATGAGTGGATGAAACAGAGAATTAAAGGTAGTTCAAATACAGGCTCTACTTATGTGGCAACTGACCCTAGAGACAAAGGCCTAATTCCCGCACCAGGTATACCTGCCTCTCCTTCCTCAAATGTAATAGATCTAAGAGGAATAAGGGAAACCAACTACAATAATCAAGGCTTTTTCAAACCTCCGAAAGTAGACCAACCTAGATTCACAGGTGAAGATGTAAAAGGATGGATTCAGTTGTGTTATTTGTCCTTCATGTTCAATTCCATACATGATGAGAGAAGGGTAATGTATGGCACTTTGATGGTGGGCTAGATCCTGGTTCCTAGCTAAATTTAAGACCA
Source organism: Lonicera japonica (assembly GCA_021464415.1). Taxonomy (NCBI): domain Eukaryota; kingdom Viridiplantae; phylum Streptophyta; class Magnoliopsida; order Dipsacales; family Caprifoliaceae; genus Lonicera; species Lonicera japonica. The sequence goes on along the minus strand of CM038468.1, from coordinate 8,049,873 downwards.
TAGAATGAATCAATTGGAATTATTTTGGAGATGCCTTAATTGCTTGATTTTCTAACGAGGGTCATAAAAATGTGGTAGCTGAACTAACTTAACTGAAACAAATTAAATCAGTGGTGGAATTTCAAGCCAAATTAGAGCAATTGAAGTCTAGGGTGTTGAAAAAATGGCCTAATTTTTATGAAAGGTTCTTAACAGATCTGTTTATGGGAGAATTGAAGAAGGAATTGAGGGATTCTATCCAAATGAAGTTTCCTAAATCATTGCATCAGGCTGTCACTTTTGCTACATTGCAGGAGTCAATATGTGATTAATACTATAAATAGATCCAACTACAAACTTCATTCAAATGCCTACCATGACTATTATCCTCCACCATACAAACCACCAACTAATTCACTTCCCCAACTGCCTTACAAAACCACATCCCCTACACCTATATATCTAACCAGACCTGATCCATCACTGAATAACCTTACTAGTTACTACTTCAAAACCACCCTATTCCAATCAATTGTATTCCATCAAGAAACTCACTCCCACTGAACTGCAGGCTAGAAAAGATAAGGGGTTATACTACTTTTGTGATGAACCCTACATCTTTGGATACAAATGCAAAAAGTCCCAATTATTCATGATGAGCACCGATGAAGAAGCAAATAAGGTGTATGAAGAAGCCTTAAATCAATTTGAACTAGAACGGGGAATTGGATAAGCAATTTCGGGTTGATCCTCTTCTCAAAGTTTGCTCATAGAAAGCAAGTGCAAGAAGCAATCAATTGCTATCCTCATAGATTCGGGAAGTACTCACAATTTCCTAACTAGATCCCAACGTAGCTAAGCAAGTGGGATGTAAAAGTAGTGGCCACACACAAGCTTCTGTCACGGTGGCTGATGGGAGGGGTGTTCATAGTTTAGTCAGCCATTGGAGTTAGTCCTCTATTTTTTTGGACCGGCCTAGAAGGAAGAACAAACCAAGACCAGATTGGACCATTTTGAACAGTCCAATTTCAGTTGGTCCAACTAGTCTGGGCTTTTATAATGGGCCTATTTTTTTTGGGCTTGCTGCACAATTTTAAGCAATGAGCCTATCTTTTCTTTTTTTCCTAATCCAACATAATAACCCATTTTCACAAATACAAAATCCATAAAAAAAATTCATAAAACACCTGTCCGCTGTTCAAAAACACATATATGTTGATGGATATGATTTAGAAAATTAAGGTGAGTTTAAAAAAATTAAAGATGTATATATATTATTTTTAAAAAGCACTTTTTTTAAATGTACGTATATTTGGTCCAATCCTGTTTTTTAAGGATAAAAATTAGCAAGACCAAAGACTGGATCGGACCAGTTCAGTCCACTAAAATTTGGATCAAGCCGGACCGTTGTATATGTAAAAACCAAAAAAAAACCCCTATCTTTTGGTCTAATCCAGTCGGTCTAGTTTCTGAACACCCCTATTGATGGCAGCAATACAAGCACTACGTTTGTGTGTCCATAATTTAGATGGTCAATGCAAGGGGAGGAGTTTATGTATGAAATGAGGTTGCTTCCATTAGGGGGTTATGACACAGTGTTGAGAGGCTAGTGGCTTAGAGAAGTGTTACCAATTAGCATGGATCTTAAGGCTTTAAGACTCAGCATCCATTATAAAGGTAAAAATGCTGGAATTACAAGCCAAAACATCAAAAGGTGGACTATTGAATTTCATCAGTGGGGAGTCCGCAGAAGCATTGCAATAAGGGAAAAGTTGGAGTAATGGATCAACTGAAAAGCATTGTTCTTGCTGTAAACACCACCCCTCTAAATCCCGCTATTGAATTGGTACTGAAACAGTTCACTAAAGTATTTAAAGAACCAACAAGGCTGCCACCTCATTCCTAATAGCTCACCTGTTAATGTGAGACTATAAAAGTACCCATATATATAAAAAACTGAGATTGGAAAGATCATCAAAGAATTGCTAGAGAAAGGTATTTCAGACCCTCTATTAGTACCTTTGCCTCCTTGTTTTGCTAGTAAGAAAAAAGGATGGAACATAGAGATTGTGTGTTGATTATAGAGAACTAAACCACATTATCTTCGAAAACAAATACTATATTCCTGTGATTGATGAACTTTTTGATGAATATGTGGCTCCACAATCTACTCCAAGCTTGATCTTAGATTATGCTACCATCAAATCAGAATCCACAACCAAGATATCCTAAGAACTGCTTTCCATACTCATGAGGGCCATTATGAGTTCTTAGTCATGCCATTTAGGCTGACTAATGCTCCTGCCACATTTCAGGAACTACTGAATTCCATCTTTCAGCCTTATTTGAGACAATTTATTCTTGTATTCTTTGATGACATTTTGGTATATAGCCCTAGTTTAAAGATCCACCTCAAAAACCTCACCCTTACACTTCAAATCCTAAGCCAACACCAACTTTATGCTAAGCTATCAAAGTGTTCCTTCGGCCAAGGGCATGTAGAAGATATGGGGCATATAATCAACAAGGAGGGATTCTAGCAAAATTGAGGCTATGCTCAAATGGCCAACCTAAAAATATGGAAGCATTGAGGGGGTTATTGGGGCTTATTGGCTATTATAGGAAATTCTTTAAAGGATATGGGGAAATTGCAAGACCACTAAGCAATATGCTAAATAAAAACAATTATATTGGCAGTCTAAAGCAGTGACAGCCTTTGAAGTCAGTAATGAGCATAAGTCCAGTTTTGGCATTTCATGATTAATAAGTCATTTATATTGGAAACATATGCAAGTCAAACTGCTATAGGAGCAGTTTTGATGCAAGAGGGTAAGCGTCTAGCTTATCTGAGTAAGGTTTTTCCTCCTACGAAAGTGGGTTTGTCTACATTTGGAAGGGAACATTGGGCACTCACCTATGCTATGGACAAGCGGAGGACCAATCTATTTGGCCACAATTTCCTTATAAAAAATGATCATCACAGCTTGAAATTATTCTAGAACAAAGGGTCGCCACAATGCTCAAACAAAAATGGCTCACACGGCTCAGGGACTTTGACTATAAGATTACCTACAACAGGGAATTGGGAATAAAGTGACTGATGATTTGTCACGGCAATATGAATATGAAGGCAGCACTTCTACTCTATTTCGGCTCTTCAAACTTCGTGGATGTACAACATTTACTTATCTATGCTATGGACAAAAGGAGGACCTATATATTTGGCCACAATTTCCTTATAAAAATTGATCATCAAAGCTTGAAATTATTCTAGAACAAAGGGTCGCCACAATGCTCAAACAAAAATGGTTCACACGGCTCAGGGACTTTGACTATGAGATTACCTACATCAGGGAATTGGGATTAAAGTGACTGACGCTTTGTCACGGCAATATGAATATGAAGGCAGCACTTCTACTCTATTCCGGCTCTTCAAACTTCGTGGATGTACAACATTTACTTATCTATGCTATGGACAAAAGGAGGACCTATATATTTGGCCACAATTTCCTTATAAAAATTGATCATCAAAGCTTGAAATTATTCTAGAACAAAGGGTCGCCACAATGCTCAAACAAAAATGGCTCACACGGCTCAGGGACTTTGACTATGAGATTACCTACAACAGGGAATTGGGAATAAAGTGACTGACGCTTTGTCACGGCAATATGAATATGAAGGCAGCACTTCTACTCTATTTCGGCTCTTCAAACTTCGTGGATGTACAACATTTACTTATCTATGCTATGGACAAAAGGAGGACCTATATATTTGGCCACAATTTCCTTATAAAAATTGATCATCAAAGCTTGAAATTATTCTAGAACAAAGGGTCGCCACAATGCTCAAACAAAAATGGCTCACACGGCTCAGGGACTTTGACTATGAGATTACCTACAACAGGGAATTGGGAATAAAGTGACTGACGCTTTGTCAAGGCAATATGAATATGAAGGCAGCATTTCTACTCTATTTTGGCTCTTCAAACTTCGTGGATGTACAACAATTACTTATCTATGCTATGAACAAAAGGAGGACCTATCTATTTGGCCACAATTTCCTTATAAAAATTGATCATCAAACCTTGAAATTATTCTATAACAAAGGGCCACCACAATGCTCAAACAAAAATGGCTCACACGGCTCAGGGACTTTGACTATGAGAGTCATGGCAATATGAATATGAAGGCAGCACTTCTACTCTAGTTCGGCCCTTCAAACTTCATGGATGTAGAACAATTACTTGTTAAACTCATTACAGGATCTACTAAAGTGCTTGACTATACCTACGTCCATGGAATGTTGAGGTATAAGGGAAGACTTTATATGGGGGCCACAGGTGATCTATGACATAGAATTGTTCTGGAGCATCACCAGAATGGTATTAGTGGTCAGTCAGGTAGACGATGAACTGCCAAAAGAGTGGAGCAATTTTTCTTTTGGCCTTTTCTCAAAACAATGTGGTGGACTTGGTGAAAGCTTGTGTGATATGTCAAAGAAGTAAATTAGAAAATGTTCCATATCCAAGTTTATTACAACCGCTGCCCATTGCAAATTAGCCATGGTCTGACATATCTACGGACTTTGTGGAAGGTTTGCCACTTTCAAATCATAAAAGCACCATTTTAGTGGTGGTACACAGACTCACTAAGTTTGGCCATTTTCTTTGCTATTAGCCATCCCTACATAACCAAAGATATTGCTACCATATTATCTGCTCAGATTCACAAGTTACATGGCCTGCTTTCTACAATTGTCTTTGACAGATATCCTATTTTTGTGAGTACCTTTTGGAATCAGGTGTTCAAATTCCTAGGTAATAAGCTGGCCTGCACTTCAGCGTATCATCCACAAAGTAATGGTCAAACTGGAAGTTTGAACAAATGTCTAGAGAACTACCTGAGATACATTACTTTAGATAGACTCAAACAATGGGTCAAGTGGTTGCCCATGGCGGAATGGTGGTACAACACTAATTTCCATAATTCTATTAATTTCACTCCTTTTGAGGCTCTGTACGGTTACAAACCTCCTAAATTGGGCATTCCACAGGAGCCAAAAACCACCAAATGGGAGGTTAACCAATTCTTGGAAGAAAGGAAGAAAGGGTTACAACTGCTCAAAGAAAGGCTCAACAATTCTCAAGAAAGAATGAAGTTCTTCTCTGACAAAAACAGAATTGAACAGGAGTTCCAAGTTAGGGATTAGGTGTTCCTTCGACTTCAACCCTACAGACAAACATCTCTTGCTATGAAACAGAATCTGAAGTTAGCACCAAAGTTCTATGGGCCCTTCCAAGTCATTCAACGTGTGGGACAAGTGGCTTATAAGCTGCAATTACCACCCACAGCTTCTATCCATCCTGTTTTTCATGTGTTGTCGCTGAAGAAAAAAGTGGGGAATCAGGTGGTGCCTATGGTCGGGTTAGCTCCAGTTAATCAACTTGGCTAGTTCTTGGTTGAACTAGTAGCAAGTTTAGATAGGAGATTTGTGAAACAGAACAATCGGGCAATTGTGCAACTTATGATTCAATAGTTCCATGTCTCCTACTAAAGCTACACAAGAGGATTACAATTCCATCGTCCAGAAATTTCCTCATTTTAATCCTTGAGGACAAGGATTCAATGAAGCAGGAGCCATTGTCAAGATAGGGAGTTAAGAGAAACGGGTATCACTGGTTAATTTTGGAATTAAGGCAAATGATTCAATTTTCCCTAATTTTAGAGTTAAGTCATTTACGTGTCTCTCAAGTCCTAATTTCAAATTTACATTTAGCTAGATATTAAAGGTTGGCCTCGTCCATTATTTACAATGTAGCTAACATAAACACGCACACAGATATACATACAAATAATGCATATATGGAATTTACCGCCAAACATGAAGATACAATTAGATTTTGGACAAAATTTAGGAGTACATGCTTTGTATTTATCCGGGGCATGATTAGTTGCTAACAGGAAGGTGATCACAAGCAATGCTCAGAGCTTTAAACGTTATTTAAAGAATTGGGATGAGTACTCAAATAGAAAAACATGGAGGGATCCCTACAGGAGTAACTTGTCGAGTTGTTGTTGAAGATCCTCCATGGAAACCATATTGATAATTCTTCCTCTCTCTTCGGATGAGTACTCTGCCTCTAGCAGCGACCGTACTTGTATATGGGCTTCCACAATATTGGTCCTGCATTTACAACCACCCAAGACATAAGGAAAACATATTGATGTAATATTCTATTAGTCACTTCTAACTACAAATACTACTTAAGAGGATGACAATAATAGAAAAAGATTGAATAAAGACAAAATAAATGCTGATAAGACATTCTTTGAGTAGATTTCCTCAAAAAAAAAAGAATGGGTTTGACAAGCATGTGAATCATGCACGGTAGCTAGTCATTTTCTCTATCATGCTTGTAAAATCTGCATATTATTTCTGCATGAATTTTGTAGATAAATGAACTGAGACGATAGAATACTACCTCCCACCTACACCATTCCAAATATATATATATATATATATCAAGAAAAGAGGGAAAAGTTGTGATTGGTTTAATCATTCCTTTTAAAATAGTTTACACCGTAAACATTAGTTTGGTATTGTATGTGTGAACTGCTATCTTACTTTATTGGTTTGAAAAGTATCATTCGAGTGGAAGGGTTCTGCAGATAAAGCTTCATTTTGGCTGTTACTCTTGGCAACTCTAGCTGAATAGCAGTATTGACCTGTTTCAGAGGGCCATAACATCTCATCAAAAAAAGGTCATCTGCATTAATACTACACCCCGAATTTATGTGCATCAGAATGAAGAGCACAAAAAACCAAATATGTTGTTACAAGATATCAGTTTCAAGTAAGTACTACCAACATGCACGCACCTTTAAAATATGACAAAACAATGTTTTAAAAAATAATTATAATGGGTTTACTTTAATACAAATATTCTCCCACATTCTTCACATCACGAAGGTCCAGTAGGCTCTCCATGGGCCGGGCTTGGGCAATGTCAATTTTTTAATACGTCCTCCAAAAGCTTGAAGAACTCTGATAGTAAATTGGCCCATGAATACCCCTCCGCTATAAAAACATTATAGAAGCAAGTTTGTTAAACATAGATTCCGATGGTATTTAGATAATTAAGTTTCTGTATTATGCAGTAGATCTTCAAGAACAGTTTCTTTGCCTTCTGCATTTCTAACGCTAAACAAGTGAGGATGTTAACAACACCCAATTCAGCCACAGTTGACAACCCCAATTCACGAGCACAGGGAACAAAACTGATCTCAGCACATGATAAACCAGCTAATTAAATTAGTTTTACTAAAACTATACCTTCTGTACAAGTTCAGCAACCTTATCAGGAGTGGCAAAAGCTTGATCCTTGAGTGGTTTTGATGCAAGCGATTCTAGCCTCTGATTCTGATTCCCCGAGGACAAAGCAACTTTCACAGCTGTTACCTTCATTAAGAAAAAAGAAAAAAAGAACTTCATTGTAGTTCTAATCCCAGTACACTCTCTCTGACAAAGTGGTATAAACCAATTATGTGCTTTTTACTGGTTCTAATAATCAGAATGGTTAGACTAGGTTATAGATAGGTAACTCAATAAAACTGTTAGTACAGGATTGAATTTGTTGAAGTTTTCATGGAAGTAGGAAAGGCCTAATGGGAAAATGATTCCCATAAAATAACTGTAGTGGATTGTTCATATATGAAATATGAATACTAGAGATCTTGTGTTCAACTTTTATCTCTCAGTAATATGAATACTAGAGATCTTGTGTTCAACTTTTATCTCTCAGTTGCAACAAAACTGAGTTTGAACATCCAACGCCACTCTTGATTTTGATAATGAAATATGATTTTCCTGAATGGTCATATGTCGAAGGAGAAACTATCCTCCTTGAACAAAAAGAAAATTTTGGAAGGGTTAAGGGGGGATCACATTGCATTACGTTTGTGAGGTTTTCAATATTTCTGAAAAGTGAGGGCCCCATGTTTAATATATAACACAGCCATATGATAATCTAACATGGTACTAAAGTTGGGTCATAGAACACCTGTGGGTTGGGCATGAAGTCTCTCTAGCTATTTGGTTTGTTCCAATCTCATAATTGTATTTCTTATGTTTGGTTCCATGTGTGAACCTGTACCTGTACTGCAGACTTATAGTGTTTTCCCCAATAAAATGTCCAACCTTTTACAAATCCATGGTAGTACTTTTTAGTCTGAACAAAACTTGCAAAAATGGGCACGGGAAGTCATGCAGTGTGAAGCTAACATTAAAAATGGCTTTACCATTGCGAGGTAGGTCACACCATAACTTTGTCTTGGACATGTCTGCTTGTTTATAAAATTGGTGACATTTAATTTTCTCTGTTGGCGAGGATATTATAACGTGTCTTGTTTGCTACAATGCAGTTGAATGAAAGATAACAAACCTTAGTAACAAACGAAAGCATGGGATCCACAACTTGCTTAGTGACTGACATGATAAACTCTTCACAAGTAGCTTTGAGGCTTTTCTCCAGTTCCTGCAAGGAGATGTCAGACTAGGGAGAAATACAAGTAGCATAACAATGAACCATATTATTATTGATAATAAAAATGGATGCTCAAAACAAAGAATCAGCAAGAAATAAATGTGAAGGGGCACAAGTTTTACAACACTGGTTTCTCAGATCAATATCTTTAAAGCGACTAGCAATATGATTGTCCTAATCATTTAAATATTTCATCCAGATTCTAACTCTAGTCAATATGATTGACAAGCGATATGAACAGATATGATGATGTCTCATTTTAATACGAAAACAACAGATAATTCTATTTTTATCTATATTAGAGAATAATTAATAAAATAAATAAAGTGATTTTTGTGAGATGAGTCAATGTTTAAAGGCACAAGGAGCGTTTGAGGCAATCTGGCCGTGCGAGGCAAAAAGGCATAAACCTAAACTTTATTTATATATATATATAAAAGAATCACATTAATGAGAGGAAAAAAACTCGGAGTAAAAGTCGAACACCGAAACATATAATATTTCTTTTTACTGCATCTAAAACAACAAATTCAACCAAAAAGAAACGGAAGTCATTCGGAGTAAAAAATTATGAACTGAAACGCATTCAATTACCTTCTTGGCATCAATTTGACTTTCCAACACTCGGGGAGAGAGGGTCCTTGCCAAGGAAGTTGATCTTGACCAATCAAATAGGGACGCCTGTCCCCTGAGAATACGTCTCAGATGCTCCTGTTAACAAAATATTAATAAAAATAATATTATTTTAATCCAGTAAAACATACAAGACAAAAGTTTTATTTGCTGAAGTAAAAATCAGCTTCAGAATTACCGACCAATAAATGGGAGAAGTCAAGTTCCTTGTGCGTTACTGAGAATTCTATATCAAATGGTGCAATCTGGACAGACAAGCCCACAATTTTAGTAGTGGCCAAAATTATGATGATGATTATCCAATGGTAATTTCTATTTTTCCATTTCTATCCTATGTGTCAATGTTATTTTATAATATTTCTATATCTAGTTGGCAATATATGTACATGGGTAGAAAAGGATAGAAAAGATGGTCTCCAATGATAATTTCTATTTTTTGCATTTTCTTCCTTACTTGTCACTTATTTAAGAAGAGAGAGAATTAGTGGATTTTATAATATCCAATGAGAATGCGCCATGTCATATAGGGAATTTCTATCATCATTTCTACATGTTGAAATGGTGATAGAAATTACCAATGTGACTCACCTTCCACATCACATAGAAATGGTTATAGAAAACACCACTGGAGCATATTTTTTCCTATTTGGCTTTTCTATTATAGAAATTTGCTTGGATAGAAATGACCATTGGAAATGGTCTAAGATTAAGAAAAAGATATAACCTGCTCCCTTAAGATAAGGAGATGCTTTATAAGGAAAAGTTGGCCATCCATTGGTGATGATCCCTTTGCAATGAGCTTGCTTGCTTTCTATATCAGAAAACAGAATAACCAATTATTAGAAATGGGCCCTGAAAGCACAAATCAGAATAAAAGAAAGACAAAATCTTGATAAATGTACCAAAGCCTCATGTGGTTAAAGTACAACACGCAAAACAACGAGTAGAAAAATATCAACAAGGGGAACCCTTGAATGGAAGGCATCAACTACCAAGCTGCTCAAGGCCGCAAAGAGAGGACTAGCTAAAGCTTTTTCTTCTTCATAAGAGCGAATCCCCGCCAAATAACGCTATGAACCTGACACATTTCTTCATGACAAGCCTGGACATTTTTTGTACCAATTTCTAGCTTGATGCTCGATCCTGGTCTCTTTCTTCTCCACCTTTTTAGTTTTCTTGTTGAACCCAATTTCATTTTTTTTGATAAGAAACAAGATTTCATTAATGAATAAGAAGTACAAACTGAAAGGGGGCAAGGAGTCCACCAACAAAACATATAACCCAAAAAAGAAAAGAAAAGAAAGAACAAACCAAAAATCACAGCTAACACCCCTAGAACAGACACTACAATGGAACACTTCAAAAATCCAATTTCTCCAATTGTTCTTGATGTCTTCCACTCTATATTTTTGAAAGCCTTGGTGTTGGAAGCCCACAACGAAGCCCTGAATTTGACTCTTTCCCATAACCATTCCTTTTCTTCTACCTTTCCTTCGAAAATTCTATAATTCCTCTCCATCCATAATAGCCAAAAGGAAGCGACTTTGACACATCTCCATAACTCCCTGCTCTTAGATTTGTCTCTGTAGCTATTGATTTCCTAGAGAAGAAGATTCACACCACCTTTGGGAATGGCCCAACTAAACCAAAATTCTGCACAAACTTTGTTCCAGATGAAGTATGAGTAAGGGCAGTGTAACAACAAATGATTCAAAGATTCCGCATCTCTTTTGCAAAGTACACACCAAGATGGGGAGAGACAATAATTCAGTCTTCTCTTTTGCAACAGATCATAAGTATTTACCCTCCCGTGAGCAACTAACCAAGCAAATACCTTCACTTTTGTGGGAATACCAGCTGCCCAAATGACTTTTGAAGATGCAAAATGTGGATGCGTTGGTGAATCGATAAGAGATTTGAAAAAAGAAGAGCAAGAGAAACCCTCCCCTTTCAACAGCCAACTCCTATAATCTACCCTCCCCGGAGACAATTTAACACCCTCAATGTCTCTCAACAATGAAAGGAACTCCTCCAACTCTCTCTCATTCAAGTTTCTGGAAAAAGATAGATTCCACGACACAACAGTCCGAGTTTAAAGAGGCTAAAGAAGCAATGGAATCTCCTTTGTTCAAGGAGAGTCTATACAATCGTGGAAACAAGGAATCAAAGGCTGAATCACCCCTCCATTTATCCTCCAAAATATAATTATGGACCCACTTCCAGTTTTGTATGCACCAAGAATGATTCAAGACCATGAGAAATATATTTCCAAGGGTTTCTATGAGTCCCACTACTCACAACTTTGGAGTCCCATCCATTGTCACTTAATCCATATTTGCTTCTAATGATGGAATACCAAAGGGAATTTTGACTAAGGGGTAATCTCCACAACCATTTGCCCAACAATGCTTTATTTCGATCCATCAAATTACCAATGCCCAACCCCCCTATATTTTTTGCTTTAGACACTATGTCCCAATTTATTAAGTGATCTTTTTTGTTATTATCACACCCTTATCACAAGAAGTCTCTCATTCTTTTTTCCAAAACATTTTTAATCTTCGAAGGAATGCGAAAAATGGACAAGAAATATGTTGGTAAACTTGCTAAGACCGATTCAATCAAGATAAGCCTCCCACATCTTAACAAGCAACCACCTTTCCATCCATCAAGTTTCTTCTTTACTTTTTCCAACACTAGATTCCAAAATTCCAAAGAGTTTGGATTACCTCCAAGAGGTAACCCCAAGTACTTTAACGGCCAATTCTCAATCTCACAACCCAATCAAATAGCCCGCTCCTCTAATTTCTCCACTTCCATGTTAACACCGGAAAGTTTACTCTTTGTCAAATTTAGTTTCAATCCTGATAATGAGCAAAAAACCAATAACAACTTCCCCAAATTGTTAAACTTGCTCTCATCACCCGACAAAAAGAAAATTGTATTGTCTGCAAATTGTAAATGTGACACCTCCACCATCTCCTTCCCAATCCTAAACCCATCAATCACACCTTGTAGTCTAGCCTTCTCCACCAATCTAACCAGACAATCCACAACCATTGTAAACAAAAAAGGAGAGAGTGGATCACCTTGTCTCAATCCCCTAGTTGCCCCAAACTTCCCTCTAGGTCTCTCATTTACCAAAATCGAAAAGTTAACTAAAGACAAACAACCTCTAGCTTATTGGCCTAAAGTTCTTTATTTTGCATGAGTTCGCCTTTTTTGGAATTAAGCAAATGTATGTCTCATTCACTCACCTATTAACCACCCCATTCTCATAAAATTCCTTAAAGAAACTCATTAGATCACCTTTCAAGACATCCCAAAGTTCATGAAAAACGGCCATAGTATACCCATCGGGATTATTTCATACCAATTCAAAAGATATTGATAATAAATGAGGAAGTGCTGGAATCTTGATAATTAATTCAACAAGGTGTGGAATTAAAATTAATAATTTTAGGCCAAATTGAAAGTCCCTTTCGTGGAGAACAAGGGTTGATTCTTGGGAGGGTGAGTTGTCTAGTGTTTTTCTGTAGGGGAACTTCAAATAAGTGGTTCAAATCCCCAATGTACAGTCCGGTCTGATTAGTGATAACACTCAACCAGAGTGTGTTGTCAAAATGTAATATTTTTTTTATGAGTTTATTAACATGTAATAAAACAGTGTAAATTGCCAAACCAGATGAAATTTTTTGCAACTGGTGAACTTGGTTGAACTGGTTAGTAATTTAGCTTTTACCCATTGTACAAAATGTTGTTGTTCTTAAGAAGATACAAACTTCATTCTTCCAGGTTCCTCCAGGAGCTCTTATTTTGCCATTGTACTAGATTATCATTTATTAGTTTTTCTGAAAATACCCACTTAGGCACTAGATGGGGGGTCTGTGTCCCCCTCCATAGTTGTCAAAAGCTAAAGGCGCACCGAGGCGCCAAGTCCCTAGAGCCTAGGCGCAAGCCGCATGCTCGCACTTTTTCGAAGCGAGGCATACCTCATAAAAAAACTTGAAATATATAATTATAGTCATAATTTACACCACTACTCTAATGCCATATCTTATAGAGAAAAAAAAAACCTTGAAATATAAAATTCTAGTCATAATTTAAATAATAGTAACGAAAATAACATAATAATAATGAACCAAAACGAAATAGATAATAATAATAATAATAATTTTTTTATTTCTAAATAATAAATCATTATAAAAATAGCATCCAGCCATCCAAATTTTTCCTAATAAATAAATCAAACACAAAAATTATTCACATAATAGGCAATGGTTTTCTATTGTATGTTCTACCAAAATAATAAAATATAAGGGCATTTTAGGCAACTCTCACAAAAAATAAGGGTCTTTTAGAAAACCCATACAATTAAGAAAACCCTAGGCATCATATTACTCTCTTTTTTTTCACTCTCTAAAAAGTGCGGCTGCTATTTTCTTCCTCCTCTTCCTTCTTCCCCTAACCCCCGTCAAACTCACTTGCAGTCATCTAGAAATTGTTGCGACTGCACGAGAGAGAAAAAAGGAGAAGAAAGAAGTACCTGTGAGTGTGTCAGATGATCGATTTGAGGAATGGAAGTCTGGAAGCACGTCATTGAGGAGTGTGTGTGAGATGATCGACTAGGGTTTCTTCATTTGTTTCAGCGGGTTTAAGACCCAAAAGGCCAAACGATGACGTTTTGATGGGAAAAAAGAAATCAAATACAAGAAAAAATGCCTCGCTTGAAAAATCCCACGCCTCTGGAGCCTAGGCGCATAAAGGGCGCGCCTTGCTAAACGCGATGCGCCTTATGGTAGGAGACTCCCAACCCTTGCGCTTAGGTGCGCTTTTGACAACTATGCTCCTCCCCTAGTATAAAATCCCCAAAATGAATTGCTTGCGAAGGTGGAATTGAATGGTTTCAAATGGACTTATTTACAAAACATCAGGTCTTATAAATGTCTTGGGAAGGTGGGACTTATTTCAAATGGACAAATAGGGGGTATCTTTAGTTTCGTATTAATAAGAGAGCTAACTCAAAAAATCCCATTATTCTATTATCTAATTCAGAGTCTTTTACTGGACCACAAAACAACCTGCAAGGGTGCCGGATCATAATAGCTTATTACTCGTTTGGGATTTTTTGAGTTACCCCCCTATTATTAATACGAAACTCAATATACCCCCTTATTTTACTAATCCTTTAAGTTACCCCCCCCCCCCGGGGGATTTTAACGGATGTCTAACACCGTCCAATTTTTCGCGAGAATGACCATATTACCCTCATCTTCTTCCTCCAACCCTTTCCTTGATCTCCTACACGTATTAACCCTAATTCTCCATCAAATTAAACCTAAACCCAAATCAAAAAGTAAATTAAATCTCTTGAAATCACTACTACACAAAAGAGACCGCTGCCGCCGCCGCGGCGGAGGAGGCTGTGAAGAGCAACAAGGCTTGAGAACAACAAGATCGAGGCTCAGAAGAACAGAATCAAAGTCTCCAAAATGAAAAAACCTCTCTTCTTCTACCTCAATCTCGCCAAGGTACAACTCTACCTCTCTCTATATATACGTATTTTGTGTATATACACACATACTGAATTCTCTCTCCCCCCCCCTTATATATATATACACACACATCCACACTCTGTTTTATTTGATTATTATTTTCTCTCTCATTCGGATGTAAAAGTTAGGGCTATTTTTCAAAGATTATTTGCATCCTCAAGTATGATATTGGATTTCTTCATTATATGTCAGGGATTTTGAAGTTAATCGCTTATTTGATCTGGATGGTGACAATTCATAGCACGGCACACCGGCACACCCTGTTTTATTTGATTTTTGATCATGATTTATTTTCCAGTTTTCCTCTTTATCTTTCACATTGCAATGTAAAATTTGGGGCCATTTTTGGAGAATTCATGAGCGGTTGTGGTTTTGATAACGTTGGATTATGTATATTCATGGTATATACATGGTCTTGAATTATGCTAATTGTTTTGTTTAGGGAGAGAAAGTAAGGAGGGTTAAGAAGATGAACAGTAAGGGGCAAAATGGTCAGACGGAAATTTTTTTGGACAGAGTTAGCATTCCACCAAATCCTAGGGGGTTAACTCAAAGGATTAGTAAAATAGGGGGATATCTTGAGTTTCGTATTAATAATAAGGGGATAACTCAAAAAAATCCCTAGAATAATATCATTTACATGTACAAATACAAATACAAACAATAAATAGTAAGAACTTTTAGACGCCAACACCAACGGTAAAGAAAACAAAAATAAATTAAACTCACTTGGATGGATGAGGAGCAAACTTCTACTGCTTCCTGATGGAAATTCACAACAGACAATACAAGTTAAAACAGGATAAACAAGGCAATATTTACATCTAAGAGTCCCAAAAGGAGAAGTCTAGCAGGAGAATAGAATACTTGGTTACCTGGGCCAAGCCAGTAAATACAGCAGGTTCCAAACAACGGTACAACTTTGAGAGACACGACAATGTTTTCTCTAGAGGAGGGTACCATGTCTTAATAACATCTTCTTGGCTTTCATCCGCCTGAAGTTCATGTAGTAGACAATTAAGTTTTATGCAAGAAATATATGAAGTAAATAAATGTCACAAAGCAACGACAGTAATCTGCCACTTTGATCACAACCAGCATATAGAAGTATATATAGAACGGTAGAGCACATATATAGAATGGTAGAGAGCACATACAGTAGTAATTTCTGATTTCATCTCAGCTGATCGCTCCAGTTTTGCAGGGTAATCCAAATCTTCACCAAAAGGAATATAGTTTGCAATCTAAGAAAGAAACAACTTAGGGTCAAAATGAAGCATATATATTTTGAGGATTGAGGTTTCATCAGAATAACTATCATGAAATACAAAATACAACAACAAACTCAGGAATCAAATCACAGAAGGATGCTAATGATAAAGATAGTGCATTAGCATTATACATTTATGTTCTTTCCATCTTTAAAATAAATAGTACTCATGAAGTTGTTTCAATCCAAAGAATTTGGATTACCTCCAAATTCTTGATTGAATCTGTTTGCTTGTCAAGAGGTGGAAGGGTGGTTGCTTGTCAAGAGGTGGGAGACTTATCTTGATTGAATCTGTTTTAGCAAGCCTTCCAACTTATTTTTTGTCCATTTTTCGTATTCCTGTGAAGATTAAAAATGTTTTGGAAAAAAGAATGAGAGACTTCCTTTGGGATGGGTGCGATAATAATAGAAAAGATCATTTAATAAATTGGGATATAGTGTCTAGAGCGAAAAATAAAGGGGGGTTGGGCATTGGTAATTTGGTGAATCATAATAAAGCTTTGTTGGGAAAATGGTTGTGGAGATTCCCCCGTAGTCAAAATTCCCTATGGTATTCCATCATTAGAAGCAAATATGGATTAAGCGACAATGGGTGGGACTCCAAAGTTGTGAGTAGTGGGACTTATAGAAACCCTTGGAAATATATTTCTCATGGTCTTGAATCATTCTTGGAGCATACAAAACTTGAAGTGGGTGGGGGTTCCACAGTTAGATTTTGGGAAGATAAATGGAGGGGTGAGACAGCCTTTGATTCTTTGTTCCCGCGTTTGTATAGACTCTCCGTGAACAAAGGAGATTCCCTTGCTTCTTTAGCCTCTTTAAACTCGAACTGTATTGTGTCTTGGAATTTATCTTTTTCCAGAAACTTGAATGAGAGAGAATTGGAGGAGTATCTTTCTTTGTTGAGAGTCATTGAGGGTGTTAGATTGTCTCCACGGAGTGTAGACTATAGGCGATGGTTGTTGAAATGGGAGGGTTTCTCTTGCTCTTCTTTTTACAAATCTCTTATCGATTCTCCAACGCATCCACAATTTGCTCATTCAAAAGTCATTTGGGCAGCTGGTATTGAGGTATTCCCACAAAAGTGAAGGTGTTCTCTTGGTTAGTTGCTCACGGGAGGGTTAATACCTATGATCTGTTGCAAAAGAGAAGACCGAATTGTTCTCTCCCCATCTTGGTGTGTATTGTGCAAGAGCGACGCAGAATCTTTGAACCACTTGTTGTTACACTGCCCTTATTCATATTTCATATGGAACAAAGCTTGTGCAGAATTTGGGTTTAGTTGGGTCATTCCCAAAGATTGTGCGAGACTTCTTATGTTGGAAATCAATAGCTACAGCGACAAATCTAAGGGCAAGGAGCTATGGAGATGTGTCAAAGTTGCTTCCTTTTGGCTATTATGGATGGAGAGGAATTATAGAATTTTTGAAGGAAAGATAGAAGAAAAGGAGTGGCTGTGGGAAAGAGTCAAATTCCTGGCTTCGTAGTGGGCTTCCAACACCAAGCCTTACAAAAATTATAGAGTGGAAGACATCAAGAACAATTGGAGAGCTTGGATTTTTGAATAGTTTTCTTCTGTATAATCTGTTCTAAGGGTGCATTGTTGGCTGTAGTTTTTAGCAGGATTATATTTCTTTTATTTTCTTTTTCTGGGTTATATGTTTTGTTGGTGGACTCCTCGTCCCCTCTATATTTGTACTTTTAATTTATATTATTAATGGAATCTTGTTTCTTATCAAAAAAAAGTTGTTTCAATCCATCTCAAGACAAGGGTGCACTCACTAAAGACTAATGAAGTATGTGATTGGGATCAATTAATAATGCGGAATATCTTAATTAAAATTGTGCCAATCCGACCTCCTCAAAAACTTGAACAATGTGCGGGTAAGCATCAGTGTCCTACTTCATATGTATATAGAGTTCTATAATTATAAATGGGGCTAACTCCAGGCTTTGATGAGTTACAGAATTACTCCATAGTACATTTTACAATTGATAAAAAGAGGGCAGGGGAGGGGCTTTTGAATGAATATTCCTACAACCTTCAAATTTTCCCGTATACCACTTTAACAAGTATACTTAATGCAGTGCATTTTGATCATAAGTGAAGATTTATTTTCTTAGTATCATTACTTTTTACAACATTCTAAGAGCGCCCAGGTGGTCATTTACTCATGCATAAGCAGATGAAGTATAGTCACTGGGTCCACTGTCCACAACAAAATTGAAGCAAAGGTTCCATTTATATGAAACTACGAAAAAGAATGGGGAAAGAAAGTTCAGCATAAGGTCGAGGACAGTAGGCAACAAGCTAAGGTTTGGTGTGAAATGGGAGTGTGGAAGACAGGTTTGCTTACGATGGTCTATGGGTTTTCTTCCATTTTTCAAATATTTTTCTTCTATAAAAAAAAAAAAAAAATAGGCATCTCATAAACTATATTGTAACCAAAAAAAAAAAAAGTTTTCCATATGTCAAGCCCTGCCAAGTCCAATTACGCAGCCACATAATTCCACCTAATTTCTCTAGTGATTAACAAGCACCAAGGCACTATTTGCGGAGCGTACACGGGCACCCAGGCTGCTTTTCAACACTTTTTTTTTAATAGATATTATTATTGATTTATCAACCATAATACACAGAAAGAGATGCCTGTAACAACCTCTTCCCTCGTGATAAACCCAACCCCTTCCATTCTCCGATCCCTTCCCCCCCCCCCCCAACCCAAAAACACCCCCCCACCAAAAAAAATAAAAATAAAAAACAACAAAAGTAAGGATTAAAAGCTATAGGTGGCAACATGAGGAATAATGCAATCCATGACGAAAATTAGCGGCATATGTAGCGAATCACGGAGTTGTAATACCGAAAAAACACCAAAAATGTAATTCTAGAGTGAGATACCAACCTCATCACGTATATGAGTTCGAGCACGAAAAGTTAACCGCTCGTGGACATCTGCAAGAATTCTGTCTAATGTAGGACGCAATCCAGCTAATGATTCACCTCTTCTGCTGACTTGTTCTCCTAGGACTTCAACATTGAGAATTTCCACAAGTTCACAAAGAATATCAAGATTTGTTTCATGTATAAGTTTCGGGCGTAATGTATCATACAAGTTTAACATGAAAAATACCACAAATAAGATCAAAGATGAAACCACCTGAAATTGCCTAAAATCATTGTTACCACCAAAATGAAATTATTGCTGAGTCATAAGTTTCGGGTCAGGGCAAAAAGTGATAAATACGTAACACTGAATCTACGGAAACCACTGTCAAATCTGCCCAATAAACTCGTGTTCTAAAAGCTGGACAGAAGAAATAGACTCTCTAATCAAAAGAAAGAAAAGATTAGACTAACGTCTATAAAGAACATTAAAGTATTGGAGTGCAGCAATTCAAATTATGGGTTGAGCAGAACGCAAAGTACAATACACAGCGAGTTGGGTGGATCCTTAAGATCTTATAAATTAGGTACCGAATAACTAAGATATGTCTAAGAACTCCTCTCCTAGTCCTACTAGTGAGTCGAGTTCTAAAACAAAAGTTAAGAGGAAAGGAGAAAGGAGAAAGAAGCCAGGATCTGATCTCAGCTATAGGAAATGGTGCAAAAAACCGAACGCTTGCTTCGACGACCTCAATCAAGTGCTTGCACTCTGCTGATCATATTTCCAAGACCAAAGCCAAGATTATGCTCAAGCATACAATCAATGTTTTAAAAGGCGCGAGGCGGGTTTGAGGCGTTTAGGCGAGGTGAGGCGAGGCGTAGGCCTCAAGGTGCATTGAGGCGTAAGCCTTACTTTAAAAAAAAAATCCTAAAAAATTACAAAACTATCATAATGTTGATAATCATTACTAAAAGTGCAAATAACTTCAAAAATACAATAACAATCTCAAATCATCGCACCAAAATAACAAATAACAATGTCAGTACATAATTAAAGTCATACATCACCATAAAGTCATCAAAGAACAAATAGTTCACTACGAATTTACAAACTAAAATTCAATACAACTACAATAAAGTTTAATCATATATAAAAATCAAATAATATCCATATATACTAATATATATCACATATTAATAGAAGGCAAATAATAATAGAAGGCAAATACTTATATAATTAAATTTAATTTTTCATATGTAGTAGCCAAATCACCAAAAGAGCAAATTGAAAAAGTAAATTTGATAATAAGTTTTGTAGGGCTTGGATTTCAAACTTGAAATGCCAAAAAACTTACAAAGAGAGAAGAAGAATGATGTATGTAGGATTTTGGGGCTTGGAATGAAGAAGAAAGTTGTTATTTCGTTGTGGAGCTAGGGTTTATTTCTAAGTACTTAAAAAAAAAAAACACACACACACAATTCAAAACTACGTAGTTTTAATAAGAAACGCCTCGAGGCCTACGCCTCACAGAGAAGAGGCGTAAGCCTCAAAAATGATCAAATATTCATGCCTCAGGGCGTTTTTCTGACGCCTCATCTCGAGGCGTGTGCCTCAAACGCCTCTTAAAACACTGCATACAATTGAGTTTTCCAAATCTTTTGACAACTGTCCGGTTCCAGATATTATGGGCCATGCCTTCGGCAAACTTATTGAAGTCTCACAACTTCACTAGTGTTTATTGATGTATTGCTTTCCGGCCTTGTATTTCAGCCTTTTTGCTCTTCTTGGGTAGTGAACTTTGTTATATAGGCTCAGTTCATTTTTCAAGTTTAGTTTCGTTTCTTTCCATAGTCCTCTTTGTTATGATGGTAGCTATGAATGATTGTATACCGGCTAATTTAATTCGGGTTTGTGAATTAGAGAGATAGAGAAGAAGAGTTATCGTGGGGAGGAAGAGAGAATAACAGACAAGAGAAAGAATTCTTCATTTTTCATACTCTTTCATACAATCATCCTCTCCTCTATATAATGACTATACTCTTATACTAAGCAGCCACGTGGCAAGGCTCACTCTTGAATAAGACAATAAAAGCAAAAGAATAAAAACAGCACCGCTCATTACACCCCCTCATTTAACAAAACGACAACACTCAACTTAATTCTATCATTAACCCAAAATGACAACACCTCAAGCATGTGACAATTTCAAAATTAAAAAAATAAACTGTTTACTCTTTTCCCCTTTTTCCTTTGAAGAGTCAACCCCATAGTTGTCAAAAGCGCGACTAGGCGCGTGCCTAGGCACTAGGCGCATCCAGGCGCAAGAGTAGCACTTCGCCTACCAAAGGCGAGGCACTTTCAGCTAGGCGAGGGCTTTTGGCGCCTAGGCTCTAGGCGAAGGCGCACTAAGGCGAGGGCTTTATCAAGTTAGGCGTTTTTCTGGTTTTTCTGATTTTTTTTTATTTTTTTCCTTTCAAAACGAGTCATTTTGACTCTTTTGGGACTTAAACCAAATGAAATCGACAAAAACCCTAAAATACCTTCTTCAACGCCGTTGAGCTCTGAGCCTCTGACGCTGTCTTCCTCCTCAAACTCGATCGACACGGGAACTTCTTTCTTCTCTTTCCTCTTTCTTCATCTTCTCTTCTCATCTTCTCCTATTCTTCGTCAATCTCTTTATATGCCATTATGCTGCTGAATTTTTTTTCCTTCTCTTTCTTTCTTCTCTTTTCTAGAAGATAGATTACGTGTTTACTTTTCTTCTCACGTGGTGTCGTGGTGATTCCTGCTCCTCACGGTTTTTTCCCCTTATTTATGTAATTATTTGCTTTATGCTCCTCACGTGATTTATATCTTGTATCCCGTAATTATTTTTTGTATGCTCCTCACGTGATTTTGTTGCTTCCATGTTTACTTTAATTTAATTAAATTCTTAAATTATAAGAATTAAATTGTGTGACTGCCCTTAAATTAAATTTTGTAGTACTCAGTAGGCAATGGACTGCCCTTCAATTTTGTTTCAATTGGGTTTGGCAGTAATCAGTAGGCAGTTTGGCTAAATTGGCAGTTAGTGTATTATAAATCTAGGTTCTTAATTATAAGTATTATATTCTCCTTTTGTCATTAGGTAAATTAAAATTCAATGAGCAGTGACACAAGAAAAGATCCGGCATGGGCATATTTCACTACGACGAATCCCGAAGATAAAAATGCGACCATTTGCACTTTTTGTGGAAAAGTTTTGAAGGGTGGCATATATCGGGCAAAACAACATCTCATTGGTGGTTTTAGAATTGCCAAAATTTGCCCAAAATGTCCCAATGAAGTTAGAAAAGAAATTAGAGAACGATTTGATCAACAGAAGCAACAAAAGGATAATATGAACACGGTTCCAGATTTTGATGATATTGGTGTTGGAAATGATGAAGATGAGGAGGATGAAATTATGGAAGTTTCTAGCAAGTGGCAACAAACGGGAAGTTCGCATCGGGGGAGTAATAAGTCGAAAGGCCCAAAACAAAAGGGTCCGATGGATTGCTATTTTACACCCGATCCCGAGGCGGTGGTGCAAAAAAGGAAGGGCCAACAAAAGAGATTAGACATCAATACTGCGGCGAAAAAGGAGCTTAGGGATTGAGCTTGCACACAGGTAGCAAGGTGGTTCTATGATGCGGGGGATCCCTTTTAATGCGGCAAAGTATGAAACCTTTGCTGCCATGACTGAAGCAATTGGACAATATGGCCCAAGCATGAAGCCCCCTAGTTATCATGAGTTGAGAGTTCCTTTACTTAAGAAAGAGGTGGATACTACCCGAGAGGCAATGAAAGATCACGAACAAGCATGGGAAAAAAACGGGTGTTCCATTATGGCGGACGGGTGGAAAGATAAGATGGAAAGAACATTGATAAACTTTTGGGTGAATTCTTCGAAAGGAAGTATGTTTGTTGAATATGTGGATGCATCTTCTTATTCAAAAACCGGAGAGAAGATGTTCGAGTTACTTGGAAGTTTTGTGGAAAAGATTGGGCCATATAAGGTGGTGCAAGTTGTCACTGATAGTGCATCTTCTAATGTATTGGCCGGTAAGATACTTTTGAATTTGTAGAATGGTTTAAGTTTGTTTTTAATTAAAAATTTAATAAGTATTTTCTAATAAATGTTTTTAAATAGGGAGATTATTGGAGGCGAAGTATCCGCACTTGTATTGGAGTCCATGTGCCGCCCATTGTTTAGATTTGATGTTGGAAGATATATTCAAGCTAAGCAACATGAAAAAGACCTTCTAGAGGGCAATATTTTTTATCGGTTATATTTATTGCCGTTCGGGTGTGGTGGACATGATGAGAAAGTTTACCAACAAAAAAGAATTGCTTAGGCCGGCAAAAACTTGATTTGCGACTGCCTTCATCACTTTGTCGAGGATACATGAACAAAAGAATAACTTGACAATAATGCTTACATCAGAAGATTGGACAAATAATAAATGGTCAAAGGAGCCTCAAGGCAAACGAGCGCCAGAAATTATTTTAATGCCATCTTTTTGGAACAATGTCGTTTTCGGGCTCAAGGTGTCAGGTCCTTTAGTGCGGGTACTTCGTTTGGTTGATGGTGAAAGGAAGCCACCTATGGGATACATCTATGGGGCAATGGATAGAGCCAAAGAAGCCATTTCCAAATCATTTGATAATCAAGAAGCTAGGTATAAAGAAGTGTTCAAAATTATTGATGAGAGATGGGATGTGCAACTTCATCGCCCCTTGCATGCAGCCGGGTATTACCTTAACCCGGAATATTTTTATCCAAACTCTGATAAAATAATGATAGATGATGAAGTGTTAAATGGGTTGTATAAATGTATTCAAAAGTTGGTCCCAAGTCTTGAATTACAAGATATACTTTCCGATGAATTGGTCAAGTATAAGGAAGCTGACGGTCTCTTTGGGTTGCCTATGGCAATTAGACAAAGATCAACTAGGGGCCAAGGTATTATTTTCATTTTTTATTTTATATTATTTACGTTATTTTAGCCAAGTTTCTATTATATACTAATTTATTATTTGTAGTGGAGTGGTGGTCTTCTTATGGAGTTCAACACCAAACTTGCAAAAGTTTGCCATTAAGGTTCTTAGCCTTACTTGTAGTAAATCTAGTTATGAGAGGAATTGGAGTGTTTTCGAGCATGTAAGTAGATTAATATTTATTATTATTACTATTATTTATTTTTTTAGTATAATTAGTTATTTATACTTATTTATATGTAAATGCAGCTTCATAGCAAAAAAAAAAGAAATAGGCCATCTCAACAACATTTGAATGATTTGGTGTTTGTTAAGTATAATCGGGCATTAAGGCGTAGATATAAGTTGGGGGACACCATCAATCCCATTGTTTTAGAAGACGTTGATGATAGTAATGATTGGTTATGTCGAGAATGAATATGTTTTTAGTGATGATGATCTCACGTGACAAAAAGTTGCTCGTGCTACGGGAGCGGGAGGACCCGCTTACAATTCAAGATCAAAGTCAACTCAAAGAGGGGGAGCTCACGGAGGGGCTTCAAGAATATCAATTGGTTCAACTTCATGTAGTGTCAATCCCGGACCAACCTCGCTTGTCAATCATCTCATGGATGAAGATGATGATTCAAATCCAATTGAAGACGACTTCCAAGATTATGTTGATGAGCCTTGTGTTGTGGCCCCCAAACAAAATGATGAGGATGAGATCATTTAGATGATGATTATTTATGACTTAATTACATTATGATATGACTTTATTTTATTATGCCTAGAATTATTATGAGACTTGATGACTTGTTATTATATTGTGTTATTTATATGTTATTATGTTAATGACTATGATCCATGAGAACTTGTTTGTTATTTAGATCTTAATTTGATGATTTATTTGGCTCTAGATTGTATGACATTAGAGTAATTGGTGAAAATTATGAGTAGAATAATATATTTCGAGTTTTTGTATGGGGGAGCGCCTCACTTCGAAAAGGCGCGTGCCTGCGCCTTGCGCCTAGGCTCCAAGGACCTTGGCGCCTTGATGTGCCTTGAGCTATTGACAACTATGGCCAACCCTAATTCCCAAATCATGACTATCTTGAAGGAACTTCTTGTGAGCCTTTGGGGCAGGCCTTTTTTAGGCCCCCACCTATCTTTTTTCATTTTTTATGGCTCGCGCTAGTCCTCTACGAAGGATAGTGATTTTATAATTAATTAAAAAAAAAAAAAAACCACTAAGATTTTATAGATAATGGACAATGAGACGATCCATACAACATTGGATCAATATAACAAAAGGTTGGGTGGATCCTTGTGCTCATTAAGATCTTATAACTTTCATGTGACAGACTAGAAAATAACTCTTCTAGAAATGCTAAATTATGTTAATGAAATGGTTATTAATTAATTTCTAACTAGGAAGCCCAGAAAGAAAGAAAGCAATTTCTCTCTTTTCCAGTTTTTGTAAGATGCGCGCCTCACTTTAAGGCACATGCCTCGCCTTGCCCCTAGGCTCTGGAGGCTCTGGAGAGACCTTGGCGCCTTGAGCCTTAAACAACTATGTTCAGTCACCAGGTACATCTTCCTTGGGACCCAGAAGACTTCTTATGACCCCTTAGCTTCTGAGATGATAGAATCAAGTCCTCCTACTATTTACTACCAACAACTCTTAATTCAACTAATGTACTCATGCTTAGTAAGGATATTTACTTTATTCACAAATTCAATGCTTCTTTGATGTCATTTTGAAAAGGTGATGACGTAATCAACTGATAGCGCCACCGCGGATAGAAAACTCTCCCAACAATTAAAAGAAAATGAGGGAAACAAAATATAAGTAACATAATATTGTAAATCACACAAGAGCAAAGAGAAAACTCACAGGGGATCTATTAAAGGAGCCAAACTTGAAATATCCTCCGAAGACGATGGAAAAAAATGATAAAAGAGTTGGTGCTCAAGCTGACAGACCTGCAATTTACGTTTGTTCAATCATATCTCTCAGAACAGTCTCCTTAACATACATACATCGTAAAAAGCAACTGAATGCTACCATATCTAGACAAAAATGAATAAATGCAATGTATTACCAACAAAATCTGATATCACTAGTTTGATAACAGTTAGTGACCGTACAAGTGTCACTGCTGTGAAGACTCTTTCAATGAAACCGGCTCCCTTACACCACTAAAACCGAAACCAATGGTATCAGAGTCGAGCATCCCAAAGGACTAGCTCACCAGGGTCTTAGGTCCTACTAAACTAAAGTAGTCGAAGTTAAAGGCACAATCCCTATGTTGTTCTAGACAAGTTTTCAGGCAGATGCTTCTAGCAAATGGGGCTTATGGTGACCAAAGGACTAGCTCACCTGCATTAAGTATGCAAATCCAGATCTAGTCAATGATGGCAATGCCTCTTTCTTTGCAAATTCAGAAATCCTCTGTCGCACTATGTCTCTTACCTAAATAACACAAAACAAAGAGAACAATTCATTAGCAGGAAATGTACAAATATTCAACTAAAAAATTGGGCTGCTAAGTTGAAAGTATAGAAGGATATACAAGACCATCAGCATCAGCTCACCAAAGTAAGCCGCTGTTCACAGTATAATTTGTGGCATTCTGCAAGAATTTGAGCATATTCTTTCCTTGAAGATCTGCTCTCAATTTCCTCTAGAACAGGCTTAAGCTGAAAACAGTTACAAATCATTAAACCAAGACGATTCCCACAATATGATTCTGTTTACATGCTAATTTCACGTGATAGCAAGGTCTATACATAAGAAGGAAAACACGATATTACCTCACTTGCCGCTGCCTTGAAGCGGACATAAATGATAGATGCCTCTACACCCTCAGAAACAGATGCTCTACTGCCACCACTACTATGGATTGCTGCCTGGACCTGGGAAATTAGACAATATGCAATTTGACCGACAAACCTTTGGGACCAGTAGAAAAACAAATCTTTGGGACCAATAAGGTAGCTTTACCTGAGAAGAAGTACTTTTGAGAACAGAAAGTACATGAGAACGAATCATGCCGTGGGCTCGAGACTGCCACATGCAATAACAAACAGATATATTCTTCAATTTTCAGAATATACAGAAAATCTAAATGGCAAAAGAAGCCCACCCAATAAGAAAGAAAAAGCATTGATGCTTCTGATAACAAATTCGTGAATTGTTAAGAGATAATCTCTCAAGTACCTGAAGTTGCCGAAATTTGACCAAGTAAACACTGGACTCAGCATACTGCGGATTACTGTCAACATACCTAAACCTCAAAAGAAATAGATAGCTGATGTAAGTAAATACACAAACTCAAGTAGTCGCCCACTAAGAGCACAAATAACAAAGAAATTATTCTCAAGAAACTCATTTCATTACAAAATGATATATATATATATATGTATACTTAAAACTTCAATTGATTAGGTTGACAGCAAAAGACACTTTTTTTTTTGATAAGAAACGAAAGATTTTATTGCTAGACAAAGAAAGTTACATCAAAGGAAGCAATAAAGATAGCAGTGGATGAGAAAACCACTACAGAAATGTTACAACTCAACCCAAAACAACAAGAATAAACCCATCAGGCCAAAAAACTACAACAATCCAAATCAAATAAAAGCCTATCAGTACTATCAAATAAATTAGCAGCCCTAGCCCAAAGACCAATCAGGAATCTCAAGTGATCCCACAAGCTAGATACCGATCTATAACAATCTTCAAAAACTCCCTTGTTTCTCTCTAGCCATATTGCCCATGCTGCTGCCATCACTGACACCTTCCACAGGTTCCCAGCTTTTGCACTGCTAAAGCTCCATTCCAACCCAATCAAATCTACCCATTTCTTAGGAACAGCCCCTATTAACCCAAATGCCTTGAACAACTTCGCCCAGATTCCCCATACGTAGTTACAATGGAGTAGAATGTGATCAATCCCTTCGAAACCTTTTTTACACAAAATACACCAAGACGGAGATAAACACATGGATGGCCTCCTCTCTTGAATAACGTCACAAGTGTTCACTCTTCCTCTAAATACAAGCCAAGCAAAGACCTTAACCTTGGAAGGGACTTTTCCTTTCCAAATGAAGTTATATTGCTGTGGAGTGATTGATTGCGATGAATGAGATAGTGTTTCAAAAAGGATTTACAAGAGAATTCACCAGAAGTGTGAGCAACCCATACCCGTTTATCCAATGAATTTTGGTTTAGATTTAAGCCATGAGTCAAACCTAACAGGGAAACATACTCATCGACCTCCCTATCAAGGAAGAACCTACGAAATGAAAGGTTCCACGAATACTCTAAATGGGATGACCATGAGATTACCGAATGAATGGTAGCATTTTGATCACAAGAAATCCTATATAGTCTAGGGAAACTGATTTTGAGTGGGCTATCCCCTGCCCATGAATCCTCCCAAAAGCGGATTCTCTCCCCATTTCCCACAACCAATTAATATGTTGCTCAAAGTCACTCCACACCCTTGAAATAGACTTCCAAGGAGCACGAAGGGAGCCATTAATGTCATGTGAAGAGTCCCACCCATTCGGATGAGAGCCATACTTACTTGTTATAATCGCATGCCAAAGTGAATTACTTTCAAGTGGGAACCGCCAAAGCCATTTACCTAGCAATGCCTTATTCCTTTTAATTAAGTTTCCCACGCCAAGCCCTCCATCTATCTTAGGTCTCGAAACAACCTCCCAATTCACAAGATGATCTTTTTTTCCTTCCCCTCTTCCTTCCCAAAGGAAGTCCCTCATTAACTTTTCCAAAATTGATGCTACTTTTTGGGGAATTTTGAAAATAGAAAGGTAGTAAATTGGAATACTCCCCAAAACCGATTGAAGCAAAGTTAATCTTCCCCCCTTTGAAAGGCATCCTTTATGCCACCCATCAACTCTTTTTAAGACTCGCTCTATAACCGGGTTCCAAAACTCAATGCTATTGGGATTACCACCCAATGGTAAACCCAAATAGCTAAGAGGCCATTCCCCACACCCGCACCCAAGCGTATTTGCAATTCCGGACAGCTGTGATGGTGCTAAATTCAGCCCCACCACTATGCTTTTTCCCATGTTGATTTTTAGACCCGATAGCAATGAGAATACCTTAAGCACCCCAGCCAAATTATCAGCCACAAGACTATCATTTGGAATAAAAAAGATGCTATCATCAGCAAATTGCAAATGAGAAATTTCAGTTTTATTACGCCCAATTTCAAAACCCCTAACAACCTTCTTCTCACATGCTCTTTTCATTAGCCTACTTAAGACATCCGCCACTAATATGAAAAGAAAAGGGGATAGTGGATCCCCTTGACGTAGCCCCCTCGAAGCCCCAAAAAGCCCACTTGGTTTCCCGTTAATCATAACCGAGAAATTAACCGAAGAAAGACACCCTCTAATCCAACTTCTCCATTTTCTCCCAAACCCTTTTTTACCCAAAACGAAATCCAAAAAATCCCAATTAATGTGGTCATACGCCTTTTCAAAGTCTATTTTGAACACCACACCCTCTCTCTTATTTACCCTATAGTCCTCCACTACCTCATTGGCGATAAGCACTAAATCGAGTATTTGCCTCCCATGTACAAACGCACCTTGAGACAAATCAATTGTTTCCCCCAAAACCCTCTTCAATCTCAAAGAAAGTACTTTTGCCAATACCTTGTACAAGGAAGTAACAAGGCTAATTGGTCTAAAATCCTTAATTGAGATTGAATTCAACTTCTTAGGAATAAGACAAATGAAAGTGGCATTAGTTTTAATATTCACCACACCATTCTCATTAAACTCCCGA